>SRMA01026584.1:332485-732879 GCA_007224835.1 Danionella cerebrum
GTCTCGTGTTTGAGAACACTTTGGCTTCTCTGTTAAAATACATAACGGGATAGACGAGTGGATAAATGTAAAGTTGTATGCCGACATTGTTCCACGGAGATCGGGCAGGCAACACATCTAACATTTTCTACTGCTGGAGATATTATAACCAGATCTATGCTCTCTTCAGAAAATGTGGATAGGTAATCTATCCTAACTAGCTGCAGTATTTCATTTTTTATTTAAAAAAAGTGTTTTTCTTAATAAAGAGTGCAATTTATTTAAAATCACCCAAATGTGTCACTTTTATTTATTTTATGCAAGAATTCTACTTTGTATTGGCAGCTTTTCAAAATAAAGAATATGTAAGTTCTTATTGTTTTGTATGAACCGAATGAACCGAACCGAACTCTCCAAGACACTGTACCGAACCGAATACGATTTTAGCGTACCGTTACACCCCTAATTCCTTCATGTAATCCCAAAGTCGATGAAGTTGAGATCAGGGATCTGTTGAGCCAATTGTTGAAGATAGTTCTTAATGACTTTGGCTGTTGGTTTGGGGTTTAGATTCAATTTAAGAGATTGAGAACGCCACCAATTATGACAAAATCTCCAACTTTATTTGAAGAAATCCAGATCTCAAATTTCAAAGAACCTCCACCCAGCTTTACTGTTGCCCACAGCAAAATATTTACATTTTTACTCATCAGTCCAGAGCACTGGCAGCCCTTTTCTGCACGTCAGTTACTTGTTTTCCCATTGTAGTTATGGATTTTTGGCTGCAACCCTTCCAAGGAGACCACTTCTTAACAGATTCTCCCTAATAAATGGGTCTACTTGGTTCCCACTGGTTTCTGCCAGTTCTGAGCTGATGACACTACTGGAAACCTTTTCGACGGATAATTAACTTGATGTGTCTTGCGTCTGCTGCAAGTTTCCTTTGCTGATCACTTTGTATATGATCCACTGTCGTACAAACTTTGGACTGAAAATTTTGATTACTTTTTTCAAAAGTACCTTAGATTGAGGCTGGTTTGAAGGCAAAACACCAACCATAGATTTTTCTTGTGTTCGCTCACATTTTCATGCATTCATTCATTCCTTCATTTTCCAACCTGCTTATTCCCTTCTTTGGGGTCACGGGGGTCTGCCGGCGCCTATCTCCAGCACACATTGGGCGAGAGGCGGGGGAATTTAGATTATTCAATTAACCAAACCGCATGTTTTTGGGATTGTGGGGGAAACCAGAGTACCCGGAGGAAACCATTGCAAGCATGGGGAGAACATGCAAACTCCTTCCAGGAAGGTTATCGGCAAGCCTTCTAACTTTCTAACTGGAAGGCCACAGTGGTACACTTTGTTTACTCGTGATAAACTTGCCCCTGCCGATACTTCTACATTTTTGCAGCCACAAACTGCTACATGGTCACTGGACTCAAATAATGCGCTCTCCAATGTTTTCCAAGAAGCCCTTAGCAAATACAAATGTCAGCTAGAAAGGTTTCTTTTAAGACCAGTGCACACATTTGCCTGCCAGTGTGCTATTTTTGTCATCTTTGAACTTTAATGTGTGCATATGTTTTTATTATGGAAGAGTCATGAGAGAGTCATTTCCTTCGTTAAACCAACTTTCTCTCTCAGCGATGTCCTGAAACATACCTTCTTTAACGGGAATGGCTGGCTTCTTCTGCCTTAAGCCAAGAAGGATGAAGAAGAGCACCAGAGGAATGAAGATCTCAAACGCAAGGACCCACTGCAGAGAAAGACAGAGAATCAGTTCTTGTGCTTTCTGGATCATATGATGCTTTGCACACATGTGTGAGACAATTTCAGCACAGATGGTAGACAAACAGACAAAAAAATAAAAATCACACCGTTTAAGCTAATAAATCTACACATACTGATGAAAAAAGTAGATATTTAATTAACAACTCCACAGTACAGCATGAAAACTGTACTTGTAAAATATTTTTATATCAACTAATGTTAATCTAAGGCACTAACTGAAATACTCATTATATTACCCCAGCATTTTTTGCTGGGGAAAAAAACAAATTGGTGAATTTATAAAAAAAAACATTAAATAGCTGCTTGTATCAGTTACTGGGTCATACAAGGTCAACAAAAGAATGCACCAAAAGACATAAAACTACGCTCTGAGGAAACTACTACCAAAAAAAAAAAAAATACACAAACTGCTATTTTATGAATGGATGAGATCTATTAGATGAGGATGCTTCCACAGCAACAGAACAGGCTAAATAGATAAAGCCAAGATCCTGCATGCTTTAAGGGATCTTAGGAACCTATGATTACTTGAATTTTTGCTTTTGAAATTGTTTTAGGAAAAAAAGTGGTTAAAACTTAATTCAATGTAGATTTTCAAGAGTTTGAGAGAGTGAGGTTTTCATACACCTGTACATCCCATTTTCCACAGAAAAAAACTATCCCTCTCAATTAAATTAAGGCTTTTTTGGCATGACAAAAAAGGCATTGCATTGCCGAAGACTAAAAAAAACAGCTTTATTCATGTAAATATCAATAGGACATAACGAAATTTGTATTAATACGTTTCTCAAGTAAATAAGGTTTTGAAACTCTTGAGGAGTGATGCCTTCCTTTCATGATGATTTTGAAAATAAATAAATAAATTCCAAACAAGCACGTGGAAATGCTCAAGGAAGTCATGATTAAAATGTTTGCGGAGGTTAGTTAAGGAAAATATGTCATTGATTTTCACTTGATATGAAAAGATAAAGTGACGCTTTCTGTATCTCTTTCTATATTGTGGCAGCAAATAGAAAGAAAAATACAGTAATTTAATTTCTTTTAAATTATTTTATCAATAATATGAATCTCTCTATTTTCAAACAACTAAGAAAAAAGAAATGATAGTCCAAAATTACCTACATTCATTTCATTCAGTTTAAAAATTCTCAAAGTGTTCCCAAGTGCATCCAACTTGGCTAACCTTAATTCAACAAAACAATGACCAAAAACATCCAATCCTTTAACACCTGCCAATGAATTCAATGCCCGAGTTCATTCACCATTCCATTTGACTTTATTCAAACTAGGACAATGATTTAAAACACACACTCAGGCTACGTAAGGACTTCTTACTGTTATTGAACAGATTAATCATAACCCATTTTAGAAGACTCTAGAAGCAAGGTTTAAGAAAGTATAACAGAAAACATGTTTTTTTTTATCTTTAAACACAGAAGATGCTAATATATAACAAAACTGCATTAAGGAAAAGGATAAAGAGTGACTTCTTTGAAAGTTCTAAGCAGGAAAGAGAGTTTCTCAGCATTTAAAGAGCTAGCACATTCCTAATTGTGATGTAACTTCTTGTTCTATCTCAGAACAATATGATTTTTCTATTAAAATGGTTTGGATAGCTGTGGACCATTTCTTCAGGAACTTCCTAAAGACTTTTGGAAAAAGCATTCAGATGACATCCTTAAATGAGAAGCTGTGTCTCTACTTTTTAAATCGGCTATTTAAACAACAATCAGCAATACTTTCCAAAATGCATGCAGGTGGGTAGAGTAAAAGAAGCTGATCTCAGATCTGTATGTAAGGGCATCCTATCTTCGGCAACAATGTGTCTTTCATTGCAGCACGGCTTCACTCACACATCAACACTGGCTCTACTCTGTTGAGAAGTGACACAAAAAACACTATTTTGTTTCGATGTGAAAAATATTCCCAATCCATGCCATTTCTGAAGGTCACAACAAACAAGTAGTGCCTTGTACAAGCAGCTCTCACGACACACAAAGCTATAGCTGACATGAAACACAAAGCTTTGCATATAAGACACTCAGAGCTGAGCTCGCGGTTTGTGTGTGCCAGCCACAGAGAGCTTCTTTCTTTTTTATTCCAAAGTTTACTCTGAGTTATCTCTGGAAAAGAGAATGGCAATCATTATGTTCTGTGTGGTAAACTGAAAATATAGATACATTAGTACTTCGGTGGAGTTTGTTCAGTGACGAAGAGATCATTTAAAGAACATTAGAAAAGAACAGATTTATTTATTTGGTTCATTTCTTTGTGGAGTCCTAGTAGAGGCGCCAACTGAACGAAAAACAATTTGACACACGTATTATTCAACTTGAACTAGTTAAAAAGCCATCGAAATTACAAAACGAACCCCTGTTTTGGTGTAAATAACTTGATCAGATTTTTACAGATGTCAACATCAGCAAAAAAACTGTGAATTTCAATGATGCAATAGACAGTGGACCACAACCGGTCTCTGTGCTGTTCAGTTTCAGAAAGGAAGTGTGTCACGAGGCTCAGTACGGGTAGTTGCATTGAAATGAGAAAGAAATGGCTGAGAAAAGTTACACTAAGCTCTTCTATCAACATTGAGAAAATCTGACCAACATTTTGATGGAAACTCTTTGCCAGAGGTTATTTTTGTCAGATACTGTATGTATGTCATTTTTGACAGTGTTTTATCCCTCTACAAACACTAGATCTCTAGCTATAAATACACAAGACACTAGAATCATCAAGTCAGTGTCTTAGAGCCGTCCACTCTATTTTCTCTGCTAAGACACACTCTCCACTCAGCCACTGATTGAATTATACCCTTTTCCCACTGTGCACCAAGCACAGCATTCATCACTAACTGACAGGCAAAAATAACAGGCTAAAACACTTATCCTCCAATAACAAAGCATTCCGAGATATACAAGGTCTTTTGTCAAGTGAATATGAAGTAATGGAATTGTTTTTACTGTCTGAGACCTGGAAACATCTCATATAAACCTCCATATTCACCTGTGAAATATCAATCATTCTCCCTTAACACAGCTCGTATAAACTCCATAATTAGGTAAAACCTTCAAGCCCAAAACAATATTAAGCATTCTTGGTTGCATTCAAACCAGCGAATGCAAACAACCCTCGTGGTCCCTCACAATCGAGACAGAGAAAGCTGTGTTTGTGTGAGAGCAGATCTGTTCAATTACCTTTTAAAAAAAAATCACCCTCAATCACATTAGCATTTATTTGGGAACAAATGGAAATGAGCTGATGGATTTATTGTGTCTTTCTCTTGGCTGTTTAAAATTGCATTATGGAGGGGTGATGGTTTAATCTATGAGAACATAAAGTCCTGAAGGTTGATTTATTTCATGAGAATAATTAATCAGTGCAATGTGTCTGGCTGCTTGGGGAACTGCAGGGCTGTGCAGGGGATTTAAGGGTCAATAGCCATGTTTACATCAAAAGATTTGAACTTAATTTATGAGCAAAACTGGAATATCGCATAAAATATTGTGCACATGGTGTCACTACAAAGGGACGTCCAATGTCCGTATGAGACGCTGCCTCTAACAAAAGCAAACATTTTGAATAGAGATGTTCTGATACCATTTTTCCCCTCCCGATAACGATCCCGATCAGCTCAGGGTATCGGCCGATACCGAATACTGATCCGATACCTGGGTGTGTATCTGTATATACAGCTGTAGATACTACTAGCCCTGTATTAATTGACATTTTATAATTTTAAATAAATAATTTTATGCTGTGCTTCAGATATACTCAATATGGCAATGACAATAATCAATATGGACATGAAAAAAATGGTTTGTCCTTCTCCTTGGTTGCTTGTGGCAACACGACACAACTTCCTGTGTTTGCATTCTGACCAGCAAAGAAGAAATGATTTCCGCTTTGCAGCGATAAGCAAAGCTAGCGGGCGTAACTAGGTTATGTTTATGAAAATGGTATCGGATCGGTACGTGGACTCAAATACTCGCCGATACCGATGCCAGTTTTTTTTTTGTGGAATCGGTAGCATTTCCGATACTGGTATCGGAATCGGAACAACTCTAATTTTGAATCCAAAAACTTTCACTGTAGCTTTTTAAAACTTCAATCAATCAATCAATCAATCAATCAAAGATACATAGCATTTCAGAAATAATTCAGCTTTTTTCAGATCTAGAAAAATTATTGTATTTAGCATAACCCCCTAAAATCCTATTAAACCAGAAGCATCTTAGCTACCATTTTTCTTTTTTTTTAAAAAAAAGAGTCAAAAGACAAAAGAGTCTTTTATAGTCTTTAATCTCAAAGACTATAACCCAAAACACATAGCACTTTCAAATTTCAAACTCAAAACACAAGTTCCACCATTTTTAATAAATGATGATATAGGCTCTTTAAAGCACTCAAAGAGATTATTTACCGCCTTTAGCACTTTTCTTAAGGATGGTGTATTATGTGCTTCTACTCGAAGGTGTAATGTGGTTATGCATTCCTAAACTCTGTTATTCAGCTCTACAGAGTTTCAGAGATGGATCCATGGTCATTCACACCAAATTATTTATAAAAGTATTAGCAAATTGATTGTTTATCAAATAATTGTTTTTTATTAACACAAAATATTTCAGGCTGCAAGACCGTGGAAATAAAAAATGGCGACAAAGCATGCTCCTTCTCTGGTTCTACTATGGTTTCACACATACCCGTAATTCACCTTGACATATCTTTAAATTGGTTAGCTGTTGGTTACACCAAATCTGCTCAGAATGGAAGATATAAATCAAAAGAGAGCTATAAAAACACAAATGTGGAAAAAGCCCAGACTCTGTCAAGAGACCAGTTAGACAGATGGAAGCATTACAGAAACCCACTCACCTCATTTAAAGGTTAATTAACCTCTGTGTTCTTTCAGTTGCTAATTCATCTGAGTGTAATGACTGAGCAGAGAGTCATTACAGTTGAACCCATTAACTATAAAAAGCTTCTGAAAACAGGAGTCAAATAGAGGTGGATCGAGGCTGTGTGTTTAAATGCATTGTATAAAATTGTGTCATCTTCCCTCTTTGGGGTCGTAGTGAATGCAAATTAAATAGAGTTGAGAGTCAACATGAGCAAAAAAAAAGAGGGGATGGGGGTTAGGGTTATTTACAGGTCATGTGATGACAAGCTTAGCAACAGCTTTCTGTCTCTGCAAATAGATAGAAAAAATAGATAGGACTCTAGCAGAGAAATATGCCTTTTCACCAAAAATACTAAGCAAAAGAGTCCATGAAAGAAAAACCTGGTAATATAACTTACAAACAGAGCTGTAAAGGGTTAATATAATAATCCATAGCACACAATAAAGTTGTATTGTAATTTTATTATCAGTCTATTACATGATTTAAATAGTGTTTTGAAGAACCACAAAAATAGCTCCAGTTCAGTTTATTCACTCTCTTTTGAATGGTTGGGGGTGATGTGGTGACTGATGACATCGTCATTTAATTAACATAAATACCACATGATGTGCATGAATTACATTTTTCCCAAATCATTTTTTTTTCTATGCAAAAGAAAAGGAGTCAGGTCAAAATTCAATAAAAGGCATTGTATTTTATGCTGTTAACCCCAAAAAAGTTCACAATACTCCATTTCTGTGTAAACCAGTTGCTTCAAAACAGTTGCGCTGGTCAACCTTTGTTGTTTTTTAAAGCAAACTTAAGCACAATTTTAGAAAGAAAACTTTTCTAATTCGGTGGCACTGTGGCCTTCCAGTTAGAAGGTTGTCGATTCGAGGCTTCCAGTAAGGTGCCTTGAACACCCGTGACCCCAAAAGGGAATAAGCAGGCAGGAAAATGAATGAAAGTTTCCCATTTTAAGTACTGTTTACTTAAAAATTAAGGTTGGTAAGCTCAATTGTTTTGAGTGCTGTAACTTATTCAAGTGTACTATTACAGAAGGCCAACACTTTTGAGCACATGTAGGTCATCTCAAATCCCTTATCAATTGAAAAAGTACCAAGGATGTATTCTCAAAAACATCTCTGCAGACAGCTGGAAGATTCATTCCCTACCCATGGGAAGTTCACTGCTCGGTTTTTGTCTGTGACCTCTGTTCTGTTGACACATTAGTCCCTCAAGGCAAATTCTCACAGTGTAAGTCCAGAGAAGAGACAGCAGTGGAGGCAGCAGGCATAAATTGAATCCCAAACTGTTGGAAAAGTAAGCCTAATTAGTGAAACTTCCAAATTCAAGCTTTATAGGGATGATTAGAATCACGTGTAATGTAATGGGTCATTTTTCTCCCTGTTTTTTTATTTTTGTATTTAACTGTGTTCTCTTATAAGTTTAAATTGATCTTATTTCTGTTGTTTCAACGTACTATTCAAAGTCTAGTTATTGTGGATTTATGGTAATAATATTCATGCATTCTCTACAACTACTAAGACACACTTATTTCATGCTATTTCACTCTGAATAGCAACCAAATAAATATGAAGTATTTTATAGGTGTACATATTTTTACTCAGTGTGAAACCAATTAGACCAGATTGATTTTAAATATTTAGGGTTCATCCCCTGGCATAGAAGAGCCAGGAACAAAAGGGTTAATGGATTCAAGCTAGGCATGGGTCGCTATAAGACCTTGGATAAAAACATCACGTTTTCACTGTATCGTAATTACTGCAATGATATATTTACCGTATTTTTCTGCTCATAAGACGCACTTTTTCTGGAAACTGAGGGGGAAAAGTTGGTGCGTCTTATAGACCGAATGCAGAGCGCCGCGAAGTCCGGTCACGGCCGTATGAGAGGAGTAAGAGCTCTGGAGCTAGGCCGAAGCCGCGGCCATATTTGTACACCCAGCGCTGCGCACTGACGTCATCGCCCATCTCTGCCATAGCGCGGTCGTAACGAAAACGGGGGGAAAACTACATTTCCCACAATGCCTTTGGCATCCGCATCCATACTTACGTCACGAGCGAAACTACAGAGATCAGCTGACTCTCGCATTTGAGTGATCTCTCACGCTATAAACCCGTTTTCTCACGCCAAAATACATTTCAAGATGTGAAATGGGCACAGCTCATAGTTTGTCTGCTATGTTTTTTGAGCCTGACAATAAGATGATGATCGATCTGCATCGTCTTCAGTCTGTGAGGGTTTTTTTTCCGCTAAACATTCACTTGGACAGTTTCACAAACTTGGACAGTTTGATCCTTCATTAATGGAGTTATGTGGGTTTTCATAAGCTGACACAGATGAGCGCTCTCTCTCTCTCTTGCTCGCGTGGGAAAAACAAAACGCTCTCAATGACTGAAACTCTTCTTTAATAAACTCAAATCATCTCTCAACGGTACATCTCACACATGTACATACTAGATAGCAAACGTAAGTAACGTGCTCTGCAATTGGGTAGTGTTGCTAACCAGGTAAGAACGCATAAGGATCATATCTTAACACGATGCAACCGAATTGTCACTTGAATAAGCTATAAATAATGAGTTATTTAACATTAAGGAGTAGTTACATTTATTTTACATTAAAATAGTTATTAATTAATTATTAAATAATTATTATTTTACATCTGGGGGTGCCCAGATTCTTTTAAAGGTTTAAAGGGGGGCTCAACTAAAAAAGTTTGAGAACCACTGTATTATTACTAATGTGGGGGCAATCTTACTAGCTATTATTAGTAATGTAGTGACAATGTTACTGGCTATTACGGTATTACTAATGTGGGGGCAATGTTGCACTGGAACAGTGATGGTGATAACGAATGGTGGACTTTAGAATGATGAGTGGGGCAAAGAAAAACATTACAGCCTTTTTTTTGTTACTTTTACTGTTTACTGTCTGTTCATGTTACATGTTTGGCAGTTAACTTTTACACAGTTAATATAAAATATTTTACAAAAGTATTTGGTTCAGAATCTTTTTTTTCTAGATCTTCCTCTTTTAAAATTGGGTGCGTCTTATGTGCCGGTGCGTCTTATGAGCCGAAAAATACGGTAAATGTCTGAGTACAAAAACAACTCACAGTTCCGAAGATAAATAAATATGTAAATAAATAAATGTAGTCCTTTAAGCAGTTTTTGTAGACATGCTCGATTTTTCTCGATTGGCATACTCGATTTGTGCATGGGAAAACAAACAATAACCTCACATATAAATCACCAATGACCTAACATGCAACACTGCACCCTCTGGATATGACATTGTGTGTACAGCAGATGGACCCGGATATCACAAGCACCCACCCAAAAACTGACTTTAGTTGGCTTAACTAAAAAAAGATATATTTTCTTTCTCTTCATTTTCGACTGACCAAACCTTGACCTAACGTATATCTTATGACAAAGGGATCGGTATCTTTTAAATAATTATCTTTCCTTTAAAATTGAATATTTGTGACTATACATGTACACAATAACTGCATAACTGTAGTAAATGTTGTTTTCTTGTCAGGATTAACAGCTGATCTTTCGAGTTGAAGTGGTTCACAAACTGATCTTTGGCATGAAAATGAAAACCAGTTCTTCAGTGTTTCAGTGATATCCATGATCTATCAGGAAGATACTTCTCGCTCACTCCCTCTCTCTCTCTCTCTCTCTCTCACTCTATCTCTCTTTCTCTGTGTCCTAATTTATGGCACCCTGTCTTGGCTAAGTGTAACAAGGTGAACGTGGCTGCAACAATTATAATTTAAAAGAGACAGTCCCTGACTCCTGACACATATGGTCATTCAATTAAGCTGAACACACATCAAGAGGTCAGGCTATTATAGCTGACCATCTTGCTAATAAAAAGCTAACTTTTTTGACTTTAGAAATTTGTTTCCGTCTAAATGTATTTCATTTCTTTCTCATCTCTATTACCCTTCATGCCTTTACTTTCACATTCTCCAAACACTTTGCTGCCTACGCATTTAATTCCATGCTGATCCTCATTTAGCACACTGCCCTCATTTCAGTCAGTACTATGCTTCTCTGCAACTCTAAGGAGAATTCCACCCATCATATTTCTTCAATCTAAGTTCTATCTGCTCTGACAAGATACCCAGAACAATGTTCTCCCAAGTTATATTCAGTTTCTCCTGCATTTCATGTTTATTTCATCCCCTCTTCCTTCGGTGCTGCTTTTCTCCCTGGAGTATGTTGAGATCTCAATAATTCAGTAGGCTGTCTGAGCTACACTGGGCTAGCAGGACTCCCATCACTGGACAGAGGAATGTTCACTGGCCCACTTACTTCATGAGCAGGAAGATAATCATCAAGCACTGCTTTCCATTCACAGGATTACCATAATCAAAATGATCCTTGAATATCTACACAGTTGCCGCCTCTTTATACAGATTGTGTGGTTTAGCCATAGTTCCATCTGTTCAATGACTTTTAGGAATATTCATAGCACACTCTTGCCTGCTATGTCATTGGTATCTCAAATCAATGTCTTTATTTGACACACATTTGGCGTACTATTAAGTGTCACCGAGCAGCTCTTTTATGTCCTACATATATCATCAAATGAGCCGGCTTTCGATCGTTGTTCTCCACTCGGCCAGATGTGTGATGTTCCGTTGGTGTCAATGGTTTTAGATAAAGATGGTTCTGATGGCTCAGCAAAGTGTCTTTTTTTTTTTAAATCATTCTTGTATGGGTCGCATGAACATGGATCATAATGGCCGTTCATAGAACTCCCTTTATTTTGCTAAATCAAACATCCAGACAGATCTACAAAAAAATTCACTTTTAATTATTCATTCATTTTTCCAACCCACTTATTCCCTTTAAGGGTCACAGAAGTCTGCCAACGCACATTGGGTGAGAGGTAGGGATACACCCTGGACAGGTCGTCAGTCCATCACAGGGCAACATTCACGCACACATTCAAACCTAAGGGGAATTTAGATTATTCAATTAACCTAACCGCATGTTTTTGGGATTGTGGGGGAACCGGAGTCCCTGGAGGAAACCCACGCAAGCACAGGGAGAACATACAAACTTCTGCCAAGAAGGTCACCGGCGAGCCTCAAACCGACAACCTTCTAACTGGAAGGCCACAGTGCTACTCACTCCGCTACTCACTCCGTGCTGTCTCACTTTTAAATTAAACAATAAAATAAACAATCGTAGCAAGGTGGGCATGATCTTCATCAGCATTGAGCAAATTAGCGCAGGAAAAGAAGGATTTATGTCCGGCAGAAATGAAAGGACACCTGGGGTCTGGAAACCAGGAACACGTCTAAAGACGGCGCAGAGGATTTAACAAAGGAGCAGTTCATTGATTGGATATTTTCTCGAGGACATGCGTTTCATTCCCTTTCATGTCCCCTCATCTCACATGTGAAACTATATAATAATAATAACAATAATAATACATACTGGAGATATTCAAATGAGAAACCGAAAAACCACAAGTGCGCACCGAACCGAGGAGGGTGAACCTAATGGTTTTGGTATAAAACCGAGTATTGTGGCATCCCTAGTTGCTACCAAAATTGTGGCAATCCATTATTATGAAGATGCTGGAAGAAGTTTTAAGAAAGTATAACAGAAAACACCCACATCTCTTCTAGCCATCCACTGTCCTATCTGTTCAAAATAAGACATGATGGCCCAAAAAATGTTTGACAAAATACTTTATAAAGGAAATATGTAGGCTCTTCTCGTATAAATTACAGAAATTCATAAATCTCCCCCCAAAAAGCATAGACATGGTCAAAACAATGTGAAAAGCACTGTTTACACCAGAACTTTAAAAAATACAAGCCATATCACAGGTATTGCATTTCCAAGGGTTATGCTTTACTTTAACCACTAGGTGGTACTGATGGCACCTGATTGCATTTTAATTTGAAATACCTAGCAAGGTATGTCATTACTCTTGTAATATTCGTTTAAATCCAAAAATATCATAACTAATAACCTTTTTCAAACCTACACATTAAATGTAATTATAGAAATGGTGAGTTACATAATTCCTACTTAATAGGCTGTGAATGGCAAATGCTTCTAAGGGTTAATGTATTACCATCACCCTAAACCCAACCCTAACACAAAAATGAAATACCACGTAAAGGTTTTAGTCTCTTGAGGATATTTGTTTAGTTAAAAAGAACTGACAGCAAAAAATTGAGCTGCTAGTAGGTGGAGAATGTACCATAAAAATTTGATTATGGAAAACTGTTATATAAATAAAAGAAAATCTGCACAATCTATAATTATTAGTTTCCGAAATTTCCTGTTCACAATGCCAATTCCAATTCCAATTCAATGATCGCCAAATACAACATGCTCTTCAGTTAACCTCCTTTTAAATTGATTCAATAATTTTGTGCTTGCAATTACAATTAGTCTCCATTGATGTTGGCACAAAAGGGCTCTCTCTTCCAGCATAACTTTATTTCTAGCTGAATCAACGCTCTTTGAGCCCTTAATTTTACTTATGGATCTTCCCATTTCATTTTCATCATAAAATGGAGCTCTGTAGTTTGCCAGACCTAGATTACATATCTACCACACTAGTTTTGACTGGGGGATACACTTCAATCATCAAACATATTTTTGTATGTTTCTGGAAAAATAGTCAAATGTGCTTATTTTTAGAGAGCAGAGAAGAAATTAAATATGCATTGCCCGCATCTCCACACACCCAAACTCAGACTTTTATGATGAAATGGTAGAAGCACTCAATTTCTAATACTGAGGTCAAGGAATAAAACAAGCTCAGAGTGATTCTGTGATTCCATTAATGTACCATCTGAATGTATAATTCAAACAGCCGGCATTAACCATCGCTCTGTCACGATGACGGTTCAGTTATCTAACTGCTGTCTGTGTCTTACGTGCTGCATTCAGCTTTACTCTCATTTTATCTCAGCCTCCATAGATCCACTGACAGTTTTACCCACCCCTGTCTCAACCAATTGTTCAGGAATTGAAGCCAACAGGAAGTAGGTCAACCTTGTAAAGTTAAAGGCAATGAACTGAGGACTGAGACTAATTTTGGTTTTATGTACATCTAGCTAGAACAAGTACACAATCAACAGAACGAAAGAAGATTAGTGCATAAAACAAAACAAGTAATTAGCTCCAAATAGCACAAATAACAGCATCGTGACAGCGACTCTGTACAAATCACAACCTAGCGTTATGTCACCGGTCATCACAAAATAACGTTTAGTCTAGATTAACACTAAAATAGATCATTTAGATAACACTCGTTTTCCTCAGGTGTTTCTCTCTCTTCCTCTCCTAGCTCCTTGATTACGATGAGATAGATTTTCCCCAGGTGTGCCTCGTCACATTTCTACCCAATTTAAATTTTACCCTATACATATTATATTTCTTTGTGAGGTCAAACTGTTGCACGTTCCTAGTGACTCCAGAAAGTGTGTCTTTTTTTATCTTTTTTCCAGATTACTCTTTCGTTTTGGGACTCTTCTTCGCTGTTTCTGGAGTATTTTGTGTTTTTTTCCTATGTGAACTGGAGATAGGCTCCAGCAGACCCCTGTGACCCCAAAAGGGAATAAGCGGGAAGAAAAGTAAATGAATAAATATAGTGTGCGATACGTAAAAAAAAGATTTGAGAAATTTGGCACATAAACAAGGCAGGTTACAGAAAGGCATCCACATCAAAATTACAAAGTGTCTATAATTTATATATTTATATTTTCCCCAGCAATCACTGAGCCACAAAGACTTCTGAAGAAAAGCTGACAGTATTGACCACATACATCTCAGCAGTGAGCGGCCAATACGGTGGCAAATGGCCAGTGGAGAGCTGAACTCACAAGACCTCATTCATTTAGCATCCACAAGACAGGACAGCCTGAACATTGTGCTGACTAGCCACCTTCCCAGGCTCCCATCAATCTACAAAGCCTTCAACCTCCCGTTGCAGGGGATGTACAGTATGTGATCAAACCAGCTTCTGCACTGACGTAGCTGTTACTATTCTTACCGGGGTGATCCTTACCTCCAGAGAGCCTGATGTCTGCTGCAAACGTGAGCAACTGTAAAACGCAGCAGCTTCTAAAAATAACACAATGGAGCAGCAAGGAACAATGCTTGGTAATTAAATATCTTGCTGAGGTCAAAATGCTGCTCAAAGAAGAGTGGTTTGTTTCCTAATCTAGTGGCCACTTTGGTAAAAGTTTGGTAACAATATGGTTTTTTGGGAAATGTTTATAGAAACAACCCACAATCGACTCATTATTCAAATCAATGAGTTCTACAGTTTTGGAATCTATTCAGCCATTCGCTAAATAGAGTTTGAGAATAGATCAATTATTAGAGCATGGAGAGCATCGTTTCAGTATTTAATTTTCTACGCAGATCTGGCTAGGAACCATAGTGCCAACATAAAAAGCAAACATGGATGCAGCAGGTGTAATTATTCACTCAGCTCCTGATATGATGGCTAAAAACATTTCTTTTCTTAATTTCCAAAGTAGGAGGTTCAATCAACAAATTTAAATGTTTAATATTTGAAATATACAATTGAAGACAATGAAATTGGTTGGTGTTCTGCCATAAACTCTGGACTTTAGTGGACACTACAGATTCAAGTCTGGGCTTTGCACATGCCAGTCAAGTATTTTTTCACTAGTAGGGAAGTTTTCTTGCAGACTCTCTGAGGCTGTCTTTCTGAATGCTCTTATAGTCTTCTGTTTTCAAGTTTCTTTCAAACCTGACAAGATTCCCAGTACCAAACACATTGTAGTAGGAACACTTGACTATTTCATGTCAGTTGTGAATTTCAAGCAGAAGAAACCAAAGATATCTATACTTAGATGCCCCATGAATCGTTGGCATTCAATGCGTCGGAGCGGCCACCATCCTAGGACAGGGTAAGCAAAAGCTACTAACTCCACTGGTCAATAAAGGCTGAGATCTACCAGCAATTAAAAATCACCATACATCATTCACAAGTTCACCACCAGGGCCTGCTTTGTAGTTAAGCTACATGCCTTAAATATTGGTGCTAGCATGCTGTCTTGATTGGGAACGGCTGACGGCATCCCCATTTAATTCCTCCTGAAACTTGTTTAACAACATTGTTTTATTTTAAATCTCGGAAATACTTATTATACAACATTATTAAATATTTTATAATATAATATTACATTTACATGAACTTAAGACCAACACCCACCTTCATACATATACAGAATTTTATCCACAGTTTGCAGTAAGATAAAATGTATTTGTTTATTTTAAAACTATTCAAGAACAACACAGCCTACTTAGCAGAGTTATACAATGCTAAATTAACAAATGTCACTTTCATCATCTTACTGATATCTTAACAAAAACATGTTTGTTTTTTTGTCCGAACATCACATTAACCTATTGACCGATCTGACAAACCTCGTGCTAATACGGCGTGCTGTCAAACATGACAGGCCCTTAAAAAGCCCTAGCTTTTTTTACTAATTGTCTGGTACTTTAATATTAGCCTAAATGATTTTTGGGCAAATAAACACACATTAGGTGTGTTTGGCCACCCAAACACACCTAATGTGACTCTAAAAACATTTATACAAAAGCATAAAAAGTTTATTTGACATTTGGAGAGAATTTTGTGAAAAGAAGTGTCCTTATATGTGGAGTAACAAAAGTAGTACCATAAAATATCTAGAAAATATTTCTTCTAGCTGTGAACAGTGAACCCCTTTCTTCTAGGGGTTCGCATCTGAGTCATACATCTATGTAAACATGTCT
Source organism: Danionella cerebrum (assembly GCA_007224835.1). Taxonomy (NCBI): domain Eukaryota; kingdom Metazoa; phylum Chordata; class Actinopteri; order Cypriniformes; family Danionidae; genus Danionella; species Danionella cerebrum. The sequence continues at coordinate 348,966 of SRMA01026584.1, forward strand.
TGGGAAGAAAGCAATCCATTAGTGGTTTTATCAGCATTGTATACACTTTAGATATCAGTGGTACTGTAAAATAAAGGATATTACACGTCTGTTACTTAGTTTCAGTGCCGATTTACAAAAACAACCAACACACAAAAAAAACTATTATTTTGTTCACTCACATATAAATATATTGTGCAGAATACCTCAAAACTCACTGTCAAAGATGTGTTTTACAACAGGTGGTTTTTGACTGAGGAAACACAACTTTGCTAATAAAGACAAACTTCTTCTGAAGAATGGCCTTATAGCCCCAACAATTATTTAATATACACCTGAAGCTTTGGATATGTCCCAATTAAATGAAGATAACAGTCATTTCTAAAGCACACACCTTCCTCCTCTAACAATCATTTGCAGTCTGCACACGCCATTTTCATTTGGTTCGAAACCACAGCAGCCTGATTTCTTCAGTTGAAACCACTGACATGACTCAAGTAAAACACTTTAGATAATTGTTTGCGTCAACCAATAGGTTAATCATTGACTGGACATTTAGTGACATCGAGGAATAAAATATTTTGCCATGTAACTTCAGCACCAGCTAACAGCCTCTCACCTGCTAACAGGTTGCTAGCAGTGCCTCAGCTTCCAATAACTAACAGGTTGTTCAGGAAACAAAAAGGTGGGTCAAAGACCGACAACGACCCTTTAAATGTTGTAAAATGCATGCTTGTGCTCAAACAGTAACCATATAAGCAATATTGTTCTTTTTTTTTAGGCTGCGTGTTTATCAAAAGCTCAATTCTCGATTGAAGGCGGAAATTGTCGAAGGCAACTCACTAGATGCATGTAAACAAATAACGCTAGTCTTACCGGTCCCCTTCGCTTTAAAGTCACGTTCTTCCACAGGAGAAGGTGTAGCTGGTGAAGAAATCCCATATTCACTGAGTTGGAGAACGAAGTCGCGCATTAAATGGTACTCATCACAGTGTTGTTTTTAGAGCCGCTCTCGTGAGCATTTTGTCGTCCCCGACTTGTGACAAAGCCAAGCATCCCAAGATGAGCAAAAGGGGATGGTTTGAGAACAAAACGCTCTTTTGGAGGCAGGTAGCAGATAGAGATACAGTTCGCATCTCATTGAAGAGTGGGCGGAGATACTCCTGTGAGCTTCAGCCACACGTAATGAACCTTTTCTATCGCTACAGTAACTTGAGCGCGCGACCGAGGTGTCAAGTAGATCCGATGTGATTTTCTGCTCATCTAGCGGCTGCCTCAGCTGGATTACTGATGCGCTGCTGAATCCTCATCACTCTGCGACGCCTGGCTATTTATAGACACTCCATCGATGTGGGAACATTTTAATCTCTCCTTCTTCTGATTTACTTCTGACATAAGCCTTGCGTACAAACATCACCAACCAAATTGGGATGTTTGGTGGCTGGGGGAGACTGCAATGAACTCTGATCCGGTCAAATTAAAACGAGCTAACCTTGAAAAAGAGTTGGGAATCGGAAAAAAAGAGAATAGCACCATCTGCAGCTCGGCCCTGGCTTAAACAATTAAAAAGCGTAATGAATGTGTAAGAACCATGGGCTATACTGATCTAGAAAACGAACAATTATATGATACTATTTCAATATACAAAGGACTTCAAAAGAGTGGTTTCATGCGTAAAGTTGCCCATCAGAAATCCACCCCGGATGTTGCACCCTGCAACTCTGTGCAATACAATAATCATGGTCACCTGTCAACACTTACCTCATGAGCCTATCACCGTCACCAATGTCCACCATAAATACTCCAATTCACAGAAGTCTGCTGTCGGCTTGTAACTCTGCATGCTCGGGGAGTTATTTAACGTGTCTACTTACCTGTGCTGCGCATGCTTTCCAGTTCCAGTGTGTCTCCTATTGGTTCGCAATCTTCTTATATCTTGGATATAAAGCTGATTGCATTGGTTGGCACCATTACTGGTGCGCTCTCTCACCCTTGCCTGGTGTTTGATGCACAGCCTGGATACTCACGTTCTGCGTAGCACCTGTGAACACTGTGAACCTGTAGATCACTTACCGGAGACCTCAGAAGCTCACAAGGACTCATTCCCTTAGAACATCTGGAACCGCAGACATACTGCATTTAACTTTGTAACTAAACAACATATTTTTCCTACAGGAAACAGGGAGAGCAGAATAAAGGTTTGTGTATAGTCCCCCATCAAGCCGTCGCACAGCCATCACTGGAGATGTACAAAAGCCATAAATCTCTCCACCGTAGGTTCCTGAGCACCTCCCAAAGAGTGTAACCCGAAAGCCAGCAATCCAGATCACTTCCTTCAATACACCTGCAGACAATTGCTCCAACCAATCAGAGCACTCAGCCAATCCATCTCCCTGAAAAAAATGATCCACAAACCTCCTCGTTTGTGAGATTAATGGTTCATGCCCCTTGACTCTCCATGATCGCTTCCTGCCTTCCTGGATTCTCCTGTTTTGACAGCTATGTCTCCTCTGTGTTAACATCGTCATTAGTCAATTTACTTCTGGGTTTACTCCGGTCTTCTACTCAACTACAACTCAAAACAATTTCAACAACTTCTTTGGATTCCTATCTCCATCATGCTGTTGGGATCCAGAGTGATTGCAATGCTGAGTACTGTTTCCTTCATGGGACATCTCCTTTCTCTTCCCTTGCGTACAGTTCCTTATACCGTGTCTCTTCTACTTCTTCCGGCCCACCATGACAGTCCCAATTCTTACTCATGCCATGACTAAGTATGCTAGTACAGGTATATATTATTATATAAGTATAACTTAAGTACCCGGAGGAAACCCACGCAAACATGTGGAGAACATGCAAACTATTAATGACTAGGTCTCCAGCGAGACTCAAACTGGCAACTTTCTAACTGAAAGTACACAGTGCTACCCACTGCACCACTGTGCCAGCCTATGTAAATAAATTCTTATTCACGTTTAGGTCAAGGTGCAATATGTGTAATCACTGGTAAGAATCACACATGTGTTCTCCCCAGCAGCTTTCTAGGAGAAGACAATTATGAGATTATTACCTCTTTTTGCAATAACGAACAAAGAAGTGGTGAATTCAGAAAGTATTAACAAGTGATGCAATATTCCATATAATGTGAAATTTGCAATTATTAAATTAAATGTTTTGTGATGATTCACTGAAATACACGTTTTTAAACATTATAGGTTATCCGGGTTTATTTCAAAGCCTGACCACACATCATGTGTATCACTGCACCTCAAAATGGTCCGAGTTTTCCTAAAACTAACTTTACCACAACAAATAGCATAAAGTAGAGGGAAACCCCAGCAGGCATACTAAACGCGGTATTGAGCCTATTTTTGTACTGTATGTTCTTCTAACAAACGCCATACATGCACGTCACTGTTATTTATAAGAGGACCAAGAAAAAGAAAACAATTAATTGTTTTAGTTACTTTACTCAACGGCGACTTGCTTTCTTATCGACTACGCATGAATCTACTGCTTTCCCTGAATTCATCTCGGTACTCGATTCTTGATTACTTTAGTCTACCTGATAGTACAACAATGGCTGACAGCACTGAAGAAGCAGCTGTAGCAACCCAACCAGAGGTTTTTCGTAATTATCGGGATAGGAAGAAATGTTCACCCGAGGAAGATGTGCGATTAGAGAAACAGCATTTCTGGAATGTAATCAACGCGTTTAAATACTACAGGTAAGCACTTGACATCAAATCTCCATCTGATTTAACGTTACTTCAGATCAAAACTAGCTAACGTCAGTAATAAAGTTACTGTTGGTGTCTTAGTTGATAATTAAACCGGTCTACATAGCTTTAACTCATTATACGAAGCTTGTGGATTTACTCTCTTTGTTAATCACATCTTGTCCAAAAATGTGTTCAGAGTCCATGTTCATGAACGAGTGAATCGAGCCGAGCGGCAGTTCCAATGCCTTCCACATCATCACCAGCAGATTTTGACAAACTTCCATTGCCATCTAAACAAGATCCGTGATTGCATCGACAGAAATCATGAGGTGCTGCAGGCCATAGTGCACAACTGCCTCCATATGTTTGAGAACATGGAATATGGAGAAAATGTAAGGGGTGATGTCTTTTCTTTGTGGTTAAATGAGAGCAGTGTGGTTATTTTCTCAGCAGTGAATCCTTTCATCTTGGGTTTCTTCATTGCTTTGCGTAGGGTGACCCAAGAAAAGTAAGACCTTCTTCCACCTTTGACATGGACAAACTGAAGTCCACAATAAAGCAGTTTGTCCGTGACTGGAGTGAAGAGGGACGGACCGAAAGAGACACCTGCTATAAACCTATAGTTGATGAGATCCAGAGACTTTTTCCTCCTGAAAAGTGGTACATTTGGTCAACCTTGCTTGTAATCATTACTTTAAGTACTATCCAATATATGTGCTTGGCAAGAATTCCTATAGACAGGGTTTCTTTTGAAACTTTATTCTCAATCAAAACTAACAGCTTTTTATTTTAAAAGAATATATATTTTATATTTATTTTGTGTTTCAACTGTTTAGGCTGTTCGGTTCCTTTTGGCGAAAGGTGAAAATAAAAGTTATTACACATAAATCGTATGTTGGAATAACTTTTGCGATTGACTCTTCTTGTTGGTCTCCAGTAACTTGTCCCAGGTCAGAGTGTTGGTGCCCGGGGCCGGGCTGGGACGGCTTGCTTGGGAAATTGCTCATCTGGGTTACTCATGTCAAGGCAATGAATGGAGCTTCTTCATGCTCTTCTCTTCTAATTTTGTTCTTAATAGGTACGTCACGTTCATCAATTAGACCAACTTCTAGGCTTTATGTAAGGCATTTTGAATTTCTTGTATCTCAGGTGTGACGAAGAGAATGCTTTGACTATTTATCCATGGATACATCAGTTTAGTAATAACAAAAGGTCTTCAGATCAGACAAGACCTGTGTCTTTTCCCGATGTCAATCCACAGAGTCTCTCGGCAGACGCAGACTTTTCTATGGTCGCTGGGGACTTCCAGGAAATATACAGTGAACCTGGTGAGTGTTAATATAGCCATTGCTTTCAGGTTGATGTTTTCTCAATCCAGCAAAATCCAAAAGGTATGGATGGATTAAGCAAAAGCATGTTTTATTAGTTAAAAGTTAAGTTATTGTAGGTGTAAAAATATGAAACGTTAGCACAAACATTGTGATATGGGGACATTTTCTTTATTTTCTAATTCACTGAACTTGTTTTACATTTGGAAATCATATAACACACCAAGCTCTGCTTTATTTTCACTCCATATGTTCTCTTTTTTTACAGAAGTTTGGGATTGTGTTGCGACTTGTTTCTTCATCGACACCGCCCACAATGTTCTTGATTACATTGAAACCATCTGGAATATTCTAAAACCTGGTGGTGTTTGGATAAATTTGGGTATGTCCAAGGACCTTCATTACACATTGTTTTGGTTGATTTCATAATTTTTTTTTATTTCTCATGAAAGGTCCACTTCTTTTCCACTATGAGAATATGGCGAACGAATTATCCATAGAACTGAGCTACGAGGAAATCAAGACTGTTATATTAAAATATGGATTTATCGTTGAGGTAAAAAAAAAACAAGTCAAGAGAATAGAACAATATAAAGGTGAAATTAATTCTTACTTTTAATTTCACAGATGGAGAGGGAGTCTGTTCCCAGCACCTATACAGAGAACGACCGTTCCATGCTCAAGTACCTTTATGACTCTGTGTTTTTTACCGCCCGCAAACCAGAAAAACAGTTGACCAGTGGAGATCAGACACCTAAAAATGATGCAAAGGAAAGTTCTTTAATGAAAATTAGCTAAAGCGCATCAATTCATGGACAACCGCCCTAGAAACCTTTGAACTTCTCAGGGCTTTGGTGCTGCATCACTTCTTCTTAATGCTGCTTCTCTCTACACACCAACTTATCTGGGTTTTTTCTGAAAAGGTCTATTCCGTGCCCTCAGAAATGGCATACTTGGTTTGCTTTGCATCATGCAACTACTTCGGTGTCCGATGCAATTTGTTGCTCATATGAATTTTATTAATTCAGAGTTAGTGATGAAATAAAGTTGTTTTAAACTGGATTTTCTCTATATTGTAAATATTTTTAATAAAATTTTACAAAATAAAAAAAAACATGTTGATTTTATTTGTCCTTTCAGGCAGCTGAATGTGTTAACTTACTAGTAAAGCTCGAAGATCACTTTATGAGTGGAAAAAGGCTTAAACATTTGACCTCACCAATAATGTGTACACTATGCCTCAATTTGAGTGTCAGGCAAAGGAGACAGAGTTGCACAGTAAAGATATTTAAAGGTTTCATCTGGTTGTATACAGATCATAGGCTTTCACTCAATAAATCTTGACCTTTTGTAATAAAAAAATATGGCTTAATCTAACCCCTATGCATAGCTCAAATTCACTCATCTCTTCCTTCATGGTTGAAAACCATTGAGCCTATTAAAGAAACAATATTTTCTTTATTCACAACCCCAAAGAAGGTGTAGTGAATTTGTCTAGAGAGCATTATGCATTTATGTTTTTTTTTTATTTCAAAGCATTTTGCCACAATACGCGTCATCTGTAAAAAATGGCATTTTAAATATTGGTGTCTATTGGAACTTGCTGTTCGCTTCTAGAGCCTCTAGCGGTCGTTCGGTGAATTGCGGTCTCCATGAGAATACTCCGGTTGTGTCCAACGCTATGCACAAAATAAATAATTATATTAAACGGTTATTATGGAAATTACACGTCGTTCAATTTTTATTTTAGGTTTTAGAAAACGTAGAGCCTCTAGAATACGTAAGACGCCCCAATATGTACTCCATTTCAAAAGGTGGCGGTAGTACACTGTGAAGTTGTTTACCAACCGTCATAAAACTAACGAATAAGAACACTGGGCACTCGTGAACGGCATGCGTCTGAGCAACGTTAGTACGTTAGAAGTATAATTTAAAGTTTCGATAACATTTATTCGCTCTTATGACCAAGCGCAGAGCCGAGAATACTTTAAGTCCAGACATCCCCCCAAAAAGATGTTTCGTCTCTTTACCCGACACCGACAAAGCGGTCGGGGGTGTGCATCTTATCCACAACGCTAAACAACCTGTAGCATCAACAGGACATCGCTGCCGGAAAAGACCGAATTCTCCCGATTGTTCAATAGAGACGGATAACTTACCGAGGAAGGTAGCTACAAGATATGATTTAAAGGAAGAACACACAAACACATTGCCGTCTAGAACATTCGAGGATACTACTGGCAAAGGAGCACGCACAAAACAAGACGGAAAACAGCACCTTGCTGCGAATGACAAGGTGAATTGTACAAAAAGTGTATTTGATTTAAGTTTAATTATTCAGTGCAGTCGTGTGTAATGATAAGAAGCGTACGCGTGGTGGCGGTATGCGCACGCACGATCGTTGTATAATCTTGCTGTCTCCGATTTCTACAAAAAAAAAATTAAAGATAGATTTTAAGGTTAAGGAGTTATGTCAAACAAACGATTTTTAAAAACGCTAGGTTAATCAAGATGCAAATCATTGTTCCTTTTGTGAATAAGATGAGAATATCTATATAATCGATACATCTGAAGGGATCTCGAGAGCTGCTTTTACATTAGAAAATGTGAAATAGTGTCGTGTGAATTTGTCTTAAATAGATTTTTAACTATTTGGTATATTTGTGCCGAACCACTGTCTCAACACTTGGAGCAATGATGTGTTTAGGTGCTCTTGAATACGTTGAAAACAAAACCTTTTTAAATCTCTGTAAGTCGTATTTACTAAACAGTATGCTTAATGGATGTTTTATATAATGGATATATAAATGTGGAAAATCATCAGTGTAAACTATAAAGTGCCTCATCTGGATTTTATGTCCATAACATGTATCATAAGTTTAATTAATAACAGTCGAAAACACATAAGATTTACAAAACTAATTTGATGAAACCATTTTAACTCATAAACGTGTCATTAGAAATAAAAATCCATTTTAAAAGACCATAAAGCAAAGAATGCTAGGGTCTAATTTGTTTTGTATCAGAGTGTGTAATATCATTCAGCCTCTAGAGGGCAGTGATGATTTTTTATACATTTTTTATACAGCTTTTTGTATCTCATACAACTACTTTTTAGGTACTTACTCATTTTTATTTGTATCCTACAAGGTGATGGACACCGATGAGGACCTCTCATCCTTCAACTGCTTCCAGTTCTGGCGGGCTCCTCTACCTGACCTGGATCTCTCTCTCCTGGAGACCAGCCTGGAGACAATGGAGACCTGAAAAACTCATCAATATATAAACAAGTTCATCCACCAAACGAATTAGATTGAGCTTCATTAAAATTCCTGAGTTTATGTGCTGAGACATGATGGATGTTTGAACAATGTTGTGTACATGGTTCCAGGGCACGTATAACTGGAGGTTAGTTGACATCGCAACCGTCACATTTACATTGTGAACACATCTCTTGAATGCAATTTTAAGCCATTTTTATTTGTCACTGATATTTGGCAAGGCACATTTATTTTTATAGTACATTTCAAACTCAAGTGATTTATTTAAAGTTAAGAATGTAAAAAATGGAGCGTATAGACGATGCACGCCCAGAAAGATGGCTAGACATGAAATTAAAATGCAATTTAAACACAGTTTAATATTAGTTACCACTTTCTGTCCAAAATTTGTCCAAAACATTTTAATACAAGTCTTGCACACAATGGACTTGCATCATTTTGTAGCTTTTGTGTCTGAGTTTTTTTAGCAGCAGAAGCTTTGACTTGTCACATCTCTTGAAGCTAAAGCACCTTCACAAAACTTAATTAGAAGATTAAGTTGCTGGCTCAAAGTCATATAAACACCTCTGGCAAAGCCATGAAACAACAACAACAACAACAACAAGGTCTTTCCAAGGACCGACCCCCTGCTTTCCCTTGAAGCGTAATAGGATATGACTGAACTGCAATTCCTTGACCGGCCACTTGAGGCTGGCTCCAGAAGTGAGCAGGTTCTCATTCACTCCAATGGTAAATTGGCCATCTTTGGCCTCCACCACTTGCTCCATTATTTTTGTTGATTTGTATACCCAGATTTGACGTTTATGAACAGTCCGAGGGATTTAATTGTTTTGTAAGTTTGTTTAAGATTTCTTAAGTTATGCATAATTATGGGTGTGGCTTCTTGAGGGGCTGATGATTGACAGTTCTTCAGCTCGTCTCGTTATGTAGTGTAAAACACGTAAGGAGAGTCGAGTCCTGTCTCAGGTGTACACCTTCAGGCATCTTTGCTACGCCCACTTTCCGCCTCTGTGGATCTTTTGCCCATTTTCCTTCACCTGGATGTGACACAAACAAAGGCGATGGCTGGCCTTTGAGCCAGAAACCAATGGTTGATGTCACAGACACTGACGTCTTTCACTCAGAAACATCTTCCTTTTTAAATGTCATGCTGTGAACGCACAAACCTTATCACTGCCCCCTAGAGGCTGGATTATTTTATGCTCTTAATATGTATAGTATCATGAATGGAATATTGTGAGCGTATCTTTATACCCATAATGCCTGTAGGTGTTGTCAGTTTAAGAAGGTTTTAATTGAAGTAGTGTAATACTAAAGAGATTTGTAACAGTAATGTGCTGCTGTAAAGGGAGTGGAGTCTTATTAACATAAGATTCTTGGTTGGTGGGGAGTTTTTTACCCATTGTTTTCTTGTTTAAACAAAAGTCGTCTGAATATTTTTTAAAACAAGACTTCTTTTTTTACCCCATTAAATCTAAAAGTCATTAAAGTAATGCTTTGATTTGTCCTCGCTAATCACAATTCTGTTCTGTGTTTAGCTGAGAGATTCTACTCAAGATGAAAATTGAATGGACCAATGATTGAAGGGAGTTCTATTAGCCTGTCCTTGGATTCATTCAAAGCTGAGACAATGGATATTTTGTTCATACTACTGAACAAACTGCTACATCTGCACTCTGCCTGGCTGCACTTCATGAACCCCAGCACCATAAAACATATTACTGGGCGTGGTATGTTGTTTCTCAGGGATCAGATGAGTGCATTGATCACCAGAGATGAAACACCACAAAGTTGATTTCAAAATAGATCCTTGGCATCATGGTGGAGTGGATAATTGCCATTTCGGAAGTCCTCACCTTTTTTGACAAACTGGCCCGGTGTCCACCTCGAGTCCTGGAGAACTGTAGCTCCATCCTTAGCTAAATATATTTGCTCCAGCTTGCTAAGTACTTCAGACTTCTTTGGAAGCTACATGATTGTCAGTGTTGGAAATAAAATGTGCTGAGCTCTAGCCCTCTAGGAACTGAGTTTGACACCCCTATCTTGTATAAACACCCTGGACTTACTCAACCTCGAGCTCATTCGGTGGAGAATTATAAGACTGAAATGCTGAACTACTTATAAATGGCTTGTATACACATGGCACCTGTACTCGGAACAATGGTAAACTATTTTGTGGAAAGTTAAGCAAACTTGCTACATGTTTGCACATTGTTTTTCTTTCTTTCTGTGGGATTCATGGATGCAGTGATTGTGATTGGTCTATATTTGTAATTTGTTTACCTGTTTGATGAGCCATGTTAAATGTATTTTTCTTTTTACTATAATAAAGTTTAGTTCTATAATAGACTGGAATTTTTGATCTGTTTGTGTAGCTCGTGGGTGGTGAATCTGAATGTTATGATGCATTACTGTTTCCAACCTATCACGTCAGGTAATTGACCTTTGATTTAAGACAGAGTTAGAACATGTACTTTATCTGAAGATCGAAACTGATCCCCAATCAGATAATGCTGTTCTGCTTGGGTAGAGAAAACAGGCAGATACAATGGTAAGTGAAGATTACCTTTCTGGCTACTCTGTTTTGTAAGTACTAGGAAATACTATGAATCTTTTTGTCTTGAGACAAAAATATAGAGGTGATTGCGTCAATATGGCTTTCAAATTTACATTATTTCTAGGATGAGAGCATTATGGGTATTCAGCCCCTGATCAAAACACCTTAATGCACGTGGTACTTCCAGACCTTTACTAATAAGAAATGAGAGAACCTGCTCTTACCACAATGTCAGAGATGTAGGTGTTCATTTAATTATTTGCACAGCTGCAAGACTGCAACGTCTCTTGATAGATTGTCAGGGGGAAAATTAATGTTTATTTTTAAAATGTTGGTTAAATTGTCTTAATATATTAGAATAAATTCTTACAAGTTGCCCATACAATTGCCATATGGACACACAAATAAAAAAAAGTCAAAATCAATTAATAACAAACTGAAAAATTTAATAAATACAGATAAATAGCAATGCAGAAATACATTAATTGATTGTGCTGAAAGAGGACATAAAGTGCAAGAGTAGAGGATTTTGAGGATAGTTAAGTGGAAACAGATGATTCGCTGAGTCGATCCCTAAACTGGGAACAGCTGAAAGTAAAAGAAATGCATTTTTAGTCAATAATTTGTTTACAAAAATGTTTATTTATGAACGTTTTTAGAACAATTATAACTAATTTAGTTATCTATATTCTTTGTATATTTAGTTTTTAAGTACAACCATTTTAGTTCTCCATAAGATCAGAAGGATAGAAAGTCACAAGTAAAGACCCTGTCAAAATGTTTGGAAAATATTGGTGCTTGTGGGTCTCCTTTTAAACAATCCTTTATTAGAAGTAACTTAAGTATTGTACCTGTATTAAATGCATTGGTAAATGGAGAAAAAGAAAGAGGTTAATGTCTGTCAGGGGAATGCTCTTTGGAAAATTCTTCTAGTCTTAGCTCACAACATCATTGAAAACGTTATTTTTTTAGAGATTGAAGTCATCATACTGTACATTGTTCTGCTTAAAATCTACTAAAATCACAAAGAAGGTCTTTGCTGTTTTTTTTGTTTTGTTTTGTTTTAGATGTTGGTCTGATTTCTCCACTCGCGCATTTTTACGCCCTGACGGTTCCTTTCTTTTTCGCTCGGCAGCTTTTGAAACCAATCACCATAAAGCAATAACCGTTGCCTTCAAGAACGTACAACTAAATAAAGTTTCATTTGTTAATTTGTGCAAACTCAAGCTCTTCCCGACACTAGAAAGTCCACCTACTTCCTAGCAGATGTGAGGCTGAATTCTGGTAGCTCCCACCTCAACATTTTTGTGTTATTCAGAAGGAATGACAGCTTGAGTTGGAAAACAAGGCGTTTGAACGGGTCAAGGAATATATTTGCTGACCAATGTGAGATTATTTAGCATAAAGTAAGTGTCAAGCTCCTTCATAATGCGTCTATGAAATGTTATATCCTGGGGCTTTTCTCGTAGGCAAGTTAAAGCCTGTCTTATCTCATCCTTTCCTCATTCCTCACATGACTGTGCTTTTAAATGCAACATCTCTGCGTTGAAATACGGTAGAAATCGCCTCGCAAACTTGTATGACGTACAGTAACTTTGGGAATGTTTTGCTATAACGATGTTTCCATCGGCTAGATTTTCATGCTCTGAGTGAGGTACTTTGACTCTCATAATTTCACCAAATAATTCCCGGAAAAGGATGTACAGACGTAACTTTCCGAAATTCACTTGGACAATGTGAGGTTGTGTCTTGCAAGCTTGAATCTGTTCTGGACTCACTCATCTGTGAAGGTGATTTCAGGAGAAATGGTATGTTGAAGTTTTTACAAATTACTCATTAAACACTGTAGCCTATTAAAAGATAAAATACTAGGAATTTGACGTCCATTAATCCTTTATACGCTTTCATGTGTTACAAGCAGTGCAGATTTGTTAAATTAAGAAAATGTGCTGGAAGTTAATTTGATAGCTAAATTATGTGTCCACATTTGTTGCTCATGTCTGAATGGTTTATGAAATTAATTGTCTTTGATCCACAACAACATGTACAGAGATCCACAAAAATAAACCAGACCCAGAAATTTTTAAAATGACCAAACTTTCCCAAACTTTATAACAAGTTTGGGAAACATCCAGTTTTAGTATCAAATGTGAAAGTGCTTTGTGTATCAAGTTTTTGTTAAGTTAGAACAAGTCTTTAGCTACGATGTTGTGATGCACGAATGTACCAAGCATCCTCCTGCCCCCTTCATCCGGCGCAATTTCTAGCAAGCTGTTTGCCATTAGTACCCATGTCTGCAGATGGGATAAGCCCCACCCACTGAATGTGGAGCCTCGCCCATTGAATGAGGAATCGTGATGTTACTTTATTTGTAAGCAGGTTTATGGGGCACTCACACTACTGAACAATGAGGAATGTCAACGGATGTGGATGAGGATCCATGAGTCTCCCCACAAACAGCGTGATCAAAAATAAAAAATTAACTATAAAACTTGTCTAAATTATAACAGGGGGCTCCCTTATCTACTTTATAGCAATACTAACGTCCTAAAAAGTACATTTGCTTCATATTGAGTAATCAAAAAACTCATGAATTTGAGCTCTCCAATGTGGTCGCTCACGCGAATCGAGATCCCAGGTCAAAGTTCAGAATCCGGAATTGCACTGCGTAGGCAGGACCTTCTTTTTTCGCTTTGCCGTCAATTAAATTTTTTCATAATGTTACTGCCCCATCAGGCTTGGGGTTAAGGAGTAAAACCAATTAGACGAACCGTGGGTGGGGCTGCATGTTGCGTGGGTGGGGCTTAACCCATTTGCAGACAGTGGCATCTCGTTTTGAGCCACTGGTTGTGTTCCATATTTCGATACAACCACTGCAGTATAACATTTTCATTCATTGAACTAAAATCTTTAGAGTCGTCTTAGTTTAGCAAGAATTACCTTAATTGTGCTTCCTTATAAAGGTTACATCATCTAGGAAGTATTATGCAAGACTGTTCTTTTCAGTCTAGGTGCTCTTGGATCCAGGCCACTTTTTGCAAGAGAGAATGTGTCAAATTCCTGCCAGCCTCACGTGATCATCACAGGTCTGCTTAACAATCTTGCTTGCCATGTTATCAGCATATTATCATCTCAGGTCGTACAAAATCACATGCAGTCTTTACTGTTTTGCAGGTGTTATCCAGTGTGTCAAGTGTGCCAAAGCTTAGTAAGGTATTATTACTTGAGCATTTAGTCACTGCATGCGTTTCCTTATCAATGTTTATTCCCTAGGTTTAACAAAAGCAAAATGGGAACTTTATTGTGAAGAAGTGTTTAATATATAGCAAACAGTTTCAGACTCCTGTAATTGGTGTAGTTTGTGGAATGAAAATGGTTACGTTGAAATATTTTACGATTCAGGATTTAATTAATCACAGGGGCCCATAAGCGAAATAACGACTGCTAAAAGTGAGGCTCTTTTTGTTGTCAAACACTTCACTTTTTTGTTCTCGAAAATTTCTCGAGACGTATTAGATTAGACTATTTAACAAATTCCAACCGTTTCACATTTTTAATCCAGTTTACATAATCACACTCACTTATAATTCTATTTATAAACCTATATTAAAATATTGCTTAAGCAACCTGAGATCTTGGGCATCTGGAGGGAAGAAATTGAGAAAGATGATTGAAATGAAACTATAAAATACTTTTTGGTTCTCGCGTTTAGTATGTTTTGCCCTCAGATGTTGTCTCTAGTTTATGTCTCTGCTTTTTTACATTTATTTCTATTCCTTCTATAGATGTTGCTGTGGGAGGCTGATCGCGGAGCACGTTGGCCCATACTCTGGCCTGCTGGGATACGGGACTGGAGACGAGGAGGAAGAGTGGTCTGTGCTTCGCGACACCAGCGTCTCCCCCACCGATGCCTTCGGATCACTTGATTTCCAGGGGAGCTCCAAGCGCACATGTCGGGCCAAAGTGCGTTCATATATTGTTAAACAATTTGAATGTTGTTAAAAAATTTTAACTAGAACCACTACTTACCTCTGTGCCATCCTTTTTCTGCTCCACACATGCCTCTTAATTCTTCACTGTCCTGTTTGAAAGATCTAATAGAGTCTAATATGCCATTTTGTCTACAGTATGTTCGCCTTTCCTGTGACACTCCACCAGAGCTTCTGATCCAGCTGATGCTTAGAGAATGGCACATGGAGGTTCCCAAGCTAATGATTTCAGTGCATGGAGGCACAGACAACTTCCCTCTGCCTCCACGGGTGTGCCAGGCCTTCAGCACAGGCCTCATCACAGCTGCAGAGAGCACTGGGGCATGGATACTGACAGACGGGATCAATGCAGGTTTCATATATTTATGTTTACAGCGTAAATTTTGGGAAGAAACACACCAAGTTTTCTTATTTTCAATACAAAAGGTAATTATGTTGACTATGACGTCGAAGCCATCTTATTGTTATCGTGGTTAAATGTTTTGTTATTCTCACGGCTTTTCAAGCCAATACCACCAAAGTTTGACAAGACATGCAAACTAGTGTGACTCAAG
The DNA here is from genome assembly GCA_007224835.1 of Danionella cerebrum. Classification (NCBI taxonomy): domain Eukaryota; kingdom Metazoa; phylum Chordata; class Actinopteri; order Cypriniformes; family Danionidae; genus Danionella; species Danionella cerebrum. The sequence continues at coordinate 364,376 of SRMA01026584.1, forward strand.
AAAATTGAAGGAATTGTGAAAAATCGCTGAAAACGCTGGGCGATTTTACATTGGCATGGGGTCTAACCTCGAAAAACTCATAGTCATTGAAATCACAACATTTTTGGAGGTTTCAGTCATTTCAAGAACATACCAAGCACTGTGAAAAAGTATCTGAACCCTAGGCTCTGGGGGGAGTGGGAAAGATCACTGAAAATATCTTTAAGATGAAACATCATAGAGAAATGGTTTGCTCATGATAATCTAAGTAACAGCTTATCTAGCAACCAAACTGTTTACCCTAGCAACCATATTTTCAAACTCTATCTTGATTGAGACATGGGGGATGTTTTGTCATAGCAACCAGAATTAGCAACCAATTTTACATATCTCTATCTCAGCTTTGGAAATTCATAGAGACGTGTGGCTCATATTGACACAGGGAACAATACTTTGTCAATGACCTCTTCTTAGCAACCAAACTCTTTACCATAGAAACCAGTTTGAGATATTTCTATCTCAGCGTAGGAAAATCATAAAAACATGGGGGTTGGTTTATGTTATGTTAAAAAAATCTATTAAACTGCATTCTTTCTCCAAGTTCATGGTTATAGGAGACGTTTTCATGATAGATGATTTGCACATGCTTATTATTATTATGCATATTAATTTATAGCTTGGCAAGTAATGAAGGATCCTGTAGTGTTTGTGTTCTTAATTGGGATTCGTTAGAAGGAACAAATAATCGTATTTATATTTACTGTCCAGGTGTGTCGAAATATGTTGGTGATGCTGTAAAAGCATATGGATCACATGACCACAGGAAGAGGAACGTCGTAGGCATAACACCTTGGGGGATTATTGAGAATAACAGTGACCTTGTTGGCCGGGATGTAAGTTTTACATTTCTAGACCTTTAGATCATTACGTTCTTCTGACCTTTTAGCATATAATGCATTTTTTAAACGTTGTTTTACTCCTGTGCTCTTGTGTAAGGGTCTGAGGCACTACCAGGCTCTAGGAAATCCTCTGAGTAAACGTGCCTGTCTAAACGGCATGCACTCTCATTTCCTGTTAGTGGACGATGGGACTCTGGGTAAAACCGGTTGTCAAATCGATCTGAGGAAGGGGCTTGAAAGACACATACGTTATCTTAAGATTCACTCTAGTAAGTAGCTTCAGCCCTTGGGGATCGCTGAGTTCAATGGTAGCTGCACATGTGATGTACATTTGTTTATTTTAGGGCTGCCTCAGCATGTGCCTTCAGTGTGTGTGGTAGTAGAAGGGGGTCCTGCTGTCCTCTCTGTGGTGCTGGAGTATGTGTGCAGAAGTTCTCCTGTGCCTGTGCTGGTGTTTGAAGGGTCAGGACGAGCTGCAGACCTGTTGGCTTTAATACACAAACAAACAGCAGTAGACAGGTACATTCAGAAGGTTTGGGTGCTGCAAACACAAATCAAAGCCGACTTTTTAATACACACATTTCACAGGAAGCTGGATTCTGATATAAAAGAGGACATCCTGCTACGGATTGAGGAGTCATTTGGAGTGGAGAGGACAGAGTCTGTTGAACTCCTCAATATTCTTCTGGAATGCATGGAACACAGAGAACTTGTAAGTGAAATATTATTGTGTTCTTTATTAGCTAAAAATAATATAATTAAGAGAGGGTTATATTATTCAGAATGCATTGCATGTTGCCTCTATGTGATTGTGTTAGTCTTTAGCATCCTCTGTGATTTTTATGCCCATTTAGAAATGTAAAAGTTATAATTATAAATGGTATTATTGTTATATATTGCTTATTCATCAAAGCAGGCTTCATATGCTTTATTTTGTTATTTCTTTCTTATGCATAATGAGCTATGCTTCATAAATAAGAGTGTGGTCTCTGGGTGATATTGAGTGACAGGCTTTGATTAGCTGAGTGGTGCGGTCTTAAAAGGGCATTCTCCATCTCCATACAAGATAATAAAGGGTGTTTCTGCAGATCTGGACTTTAGCGTAGCTTAGCATATATCATTGAATCAAATTAGTCCAGTAGCATTTCAGTTTATAATGATGAACAAGTTCTTATATCTCTTTACCATTAAGAGCTCTCCATACGGGCCATTGATACTTGGTTTAGTGTACTTGTAATCGGCAACATATAACATGTCAGGAAATCTAATTCGGAAAGCAGGTCATCTGGTAAGTCACGGGGACCACAGTCGAGTCCAATTCTTTTTTAACTTAAGTGATGGCTGTTGGACATTGCAATCTATTGCCCATCCATCCCCCGTCGGTGTAGCTACCTGCTTGCACTGTTGGGAATTATCTCTTTTCATCTGAGATATTTGTTTTTCTGTTTGGGCACGCGCTTTTTGAATAATGCTGGTTAGGGATGTTTTATTTGGGTATGTTTGCTGGAAGTTTGTGTGTCAACTACTGTCTGGGTATTGTAATTCGGGAATTACGGGAAAAGTAGTTAGGGCTGCCAGTTGCAAGTGAAACAGAACAAGTGTACGTGTTATCACTTAGAAAGCTAATTAACGACCAGTCCAATTAACAACACGCATTACGAAGCCTGCATATGCGGAGAGTGTTGCATAATGCGCTCTCGTACGAGAATTAACAAAGTTTGGATCTATTTTTCAGTGGTTTACAATTGGGGGTGTGTTAACTCTTTCTAAATATGTTTCTTTGACATTATTTTCAATGATTTCGGGTGTTTTGCTGCAATTGATCGGTTGATTTACAGAAATTATCTCTGTAAAGTTGGATGTGTTTACGTTTCCATGTTGGTGATTGACTTTTGCCACTATCTCTTTCAAATTGTGAAATGGTACATATAACACATCTGACACAAAAATGCTTGACAAACGCTAGTTTGCACTTTTCTGTATTAAACTCAGACATTTTACAACTTGTTTTGCCACTCAGTCTTAGTGAAAGAGCATGGCAGGTGGTAAAGTGATGTCAATGCACACCCTCTACTGTCATGTGGACAAACAAACCGAGCTTTAAACTCACTTGTTACAAACGTACGGAAAGCAACAACACCCTTATTGATTTGTGAAGTTTTAGGTTTCTGACTTTTGAGACTGTCCGCATGGAGGTTTATAAATAGTGCCATGCACTTTGCTTGTTTGAACTACTCCCAGGAGATTGGGATCAGTTTATTCAGAGATCCTCATCAGCAGGAAATGTTTACTTGCTCTGGAATTCCTCACTCTCTTGAGTTAACTTTTTTCCAGTCATCACTAAACCTTCACGTTCTATTCTTTTTTCTTCCTCTCCTCTTTCTTGGCAGTGAACACTGGTTGTTTTGTGTGAAAAGATGCCTGCTGTGTATTGGTGTACATCTCCACACCGAAAGCTCTGATGCTAAGCCTCCATCAAACAGAATGTTGGAGTTTACCACACCCATCCCACATCTCTGAGCTTCTTAATTGAGAAGGAACAGAATAATTGGAATGATGGTGCATGAAATGCATTTCCATATTAATCGAGTAGAGGGGATTAATTTGATCCCCAGGCACACAGATTCTTTGATTGGTTATGAATCACTTATATGCTAATGAAATGCCCGAGGCATGTTAAGAGAAGAACATCTCCCCTGGGTGTCTTCTACTGTAACATGCATTTATATTTTGGCATTTGAGGATGGTTGTTTCATACAAACACCAAACAAAAATCTACTACCACTTGTAATACTGAACATGAGAAAAGCACTTGTTTACAAATCTTTATTTTCAGTGACTACATTCCTTTTGTCGATTCGCTGCATGCTTGCAATTAAATTTTTTTTTTTTTCAGATCACCATTTATGACTCTGAGTCTGAAGATCTTCAAGAGCCAGATGTTGCAATCCTATCCACTTCACTGAGAGGTATGTTTAAATGCTATTAAATTTATTAAATTGTATCCTTTGAATTTTTGTTACCGAGTATTGTTTTTTTTTTTCAAAATGAGTGGATTCCAGTGCATATAAGCAGAGTCTTCCAGTCTGCTTATAACATGAAAAGTGGGCTGAATACTTAACAAAATATATACTTGCAAAACACTTGTGTTAATTTAAAAGAATCGTAAAGTCATGCTTCATTGTTAAGTTGAGTTTTGCAGTTTTATTTGTTGAAGTCAACCATTGTTTTTAAATGTTCTTCATATATAAAGTGGCTTTCATTTTACAAGTGGTAATATATACAGACAGAAAAAACTAAAAGTTAGAGATTTGTGTATTACATCTTTAAAATTGTTTTAACTTGCTGGCAACACAATTGAAACAGTGGGACTCATCAGGTTTATCTAGCAATACGATATTGATTCTAAATTATAATTTCAATATAACCATTTCAGGATGGATTTTATGACTGCTTTTGGACCTGACCTTAGTTTAGGATTTTTTTTGACAATATTTCAGATAACTTCAATAATCCAAAAATGTCATGTTTTGTGAAGTTTCTTATATATATTGTCTAATACTTGTGGTAGAATGTAATTATTAAAGAAACTGGATAAACACTAACAATTATGTATTAAAGAAGGTCTTTTTTTTATATCCACTGACTTCACAAATATTAGCGCTGCCCCCTAGTGGTTAGATAAACTACAAACAAACTAGGCACTGGTGTTCTTTTCTTAAAAAAATTTAAGTTCAGTTCTGTTACCCAATGACAGTTCTGTTTAAACAATGAAATAGTATAAATAGGCAAATATTTTTGGAAATGTATGTTTTCATTTCAGTTTAATTTGTGTTTAATACACAATGGACATAATTTCAAGGCTGTGTACATCTTTACACCCTTTTACAACTTTTTTTTTCTCTTGAAAATTGACAACAAAGGGACTAAAGTTTCACCTGAGGAGCGGCTTAACATCACGTTGGCCTGGAACAGGGCCGATATAGCAAAAGACTATGTTCTAGTGTACGGACAGCAATGGCGGGTATGGTTGACCGGTCGCTTTTACAGTCTGGTCCGCATGTTTGAACAGTTTACTCATTGTCAAATGAATAATGCAGGTGGGCTCTCTGGAGCAGGCCATGTTGGATGCGCTGGTAATGGATCGTGTCAGTTTTGTGAAGCTACTGATTGAGAATGGCATGACCATGAGTCACTTCTTAACAATCTCACGTCTGGAGCAACTCTACAACATTGTAAGGAATTTTCAACTTTAGTTTGAGATTTAATCAAGGACTACATTCCTGATTCTCTTTGTGTTGCCCAGCAAAAAGGCTCCACGCATCATTTCCTTCGACACGTGTTGGAGGATGCTAGACAGGTTTGTGTAGATGTAAACATTTATCTTAATGTAATTAAAATCTACAATTTCTGCAAAATGCTGAACGTTTATTTATTTATGATTTATTTGTAGACTCGATTGCCAGCTGTTTACAGGATAACTTTAATAGACATTGGAATGGTGATTGAATACCTGATTGGTGGAGCTTATCGAAGCACATATACACGAAAAAGCTTCAGGACCATGTACAGTCGCTTGCAAAAGGTCTGTGTTCATACGTATTTTAGACCATCGATGAAAACCTTTGAAATCCTATTGTTGTAACATGGTTATCATGATACATGTTTCTTAGCTGTTTTGTATTATTATTTTATTGTTGTCCTTTTATGTTTAGAAAATAATTAGAATTAAAATAATAATGTATTTTCCAGGAGCCTTTGTAGAATCTACCTTTTTATGAAAAAAATGCATGAACATTAAAAACTAGATTTCGTCCTCTTTTGCATGCACTGAATCGACAAATGTTAGCATTGCCCCCTAGTGGTTACTTTGAATAAAACTCAAACTACCTCATGGCATACTTAGTTTTAAACTTGGCAATTCTGTTATAACAGAACATGGTTATTGTGATACCTTTCTCATTTTTTCTAGGCTGTGTACAATTTACATGCAAACTATTTAATTATTATTATTATTTATTATTATTATACACATTATTATGTGATGTTTAGAAATTAATATTAATGACCTACCAAGGGAACATTATTTTATTAATTGATAATAGATATGAATTTTAATTTATTTTATTGGCGTTGTTATGTAATAATTGTAGCATTTCCTGGACTGTTGTTTATGAAAGTGTTTTACGTAGACCTTTACATGGGTTTTTCTTCAGGCAAAATATATTGCAATAAATAATGTCACCTTTATTGTGGAGTGTCTGGAATATATTGTCCAGGAGCTTTGGTAGGCTCCACCTTTTAATGAAAAAAAAAACAAAAAACAAAACAACAGGAACATTAAAACTATGTATAAAATGGCTGGCCCCCGTGGTGTACTGGCAACATATGCATGTTTGAGTAGAGCAACGCAGGTTTGAATTCCGAACCTGTTGTCATTTCCAACCTTCCCCCTCTCTCTACCCACATTTCCTCCTGTCTCCATTCTGTCCCATCAGTTCCAAAAAAAAGGCAAAAATTGCCCAAAATATATGTATAAAACAAGATAGCTTCCTCTTTTACATGCACTGAGTTCACAAATGTTGGCACTGCTCCCTAGTGGTAGTATTAAACATTTCAAACGTAATTCTGTCATGTCATGGTTATCACGAAACATTTCTCATTTCCTCTTATTTTAGAAGTTATAATTATTCATAAATTTAATTAGCTACCAAGGGAACATTATTTTATTATTTGTTAAGGCATTTGAATTTTCATTTATTGTATTGATGACATTATGTAATAATTGTACCAATTCCTGGACTGCTGTTTATGACCTTTATATGGGTTTTAGAAAATGACATTAATCATATTTTTTCTTTGAACCAGGAAGGTGGTAAGGAAACATCCAACCCCTTCAGCAAGGCCAATAAAGCGGCTTCAACCCCAGAGACGTCCCCACCTCACTCTCATTTTCACCGGACCGCTCAGCCATACAGGCACCAGGTCCTTTGAGTTTCTTAAGCATGTCAATGACTCTTTCGTTTATGATTTCTTTTAAACTCCCTTCATTTATTAAAAACACCCAGATTTATATCTTTGCAGGAAGGTGCCGTGGCACCTCCAGACCTGAAATCACCTCCGAACCTGGACTTTGTGTGCACTTTTAACGACCTGTTTGTCTGGGCAGTGCTCAAGCATCGGCAAGAGATGGCACTGTTCTTGTGGCAGCATGGCGAGCAGGCCATGGCAAGGGCTGTGGTGGCCTGCAAACTATACCGTGCTCTAGCAACAGAAGCAAAAGAGAGTAATATGGGTGACAGCATGGCAGACGAGCTGAAGAAGAACTCGCTGTCAGTTAGCATTTATATCATTCCAAAGCTTGTTAAATGGAATGTCAGTATAAAGAAGTCAACAGTCCTGTACCACTCTTGACTTCATCTCTTAGAGAGTTTGGACAGTTGGCTGTGGATGTTCTGGATCAGGCATTCAGAGAGAACGAGCGCATGGCGATGAAGCTGCTGACTTGGGAGATGAAGGACTGGAGCAACTTCACCTGTCTGCAGATGGCTGTCTCCTCTGGGCTCAGACCTTTTGTGGCTCATAACTGCACTCAGATGCTCCTCACAGACCTGTGGATGGGCCGTCTCAACATGAGAAAGAATTCCTGGTTCAAGGTAGGTTCAATTCGGTCGCTTTGTTACTTGCACAAAACCAAAATGGATCGTCCAACAACAGGCAGCACTTGCTTTGAAAGTAAGTTTTGGTTCTAGGTAAAAATTGGTGTATTTCTAAACAGTGTAAAAAGGAGGGTGGTAATGGCAGCTTTTTGGACCGGTACCCTGTTCCAGTATCAAACAGCTACCATTTTAGCCCCCAGAGGGAGCATCTATCCATGTCACTTGATTGCTCCAACCGGAACTACGATATCGTTGCTTCTAGATTGGATTCTCACTTAGAGGCGTTCAGTCATAATTCCCTGAGTGGTGGAATCAATATTTTGACCAAATGTCTGAACTTGGGGTTCCTCTCAAACTGAGCTGGATTACCATTGCAACAATGGTGCACCAGTAAGGTACGACGATCTAAACCTAGCTCATGTTGTGTGTCACTTGACTTGGTGAATTCTACTTCCCAATGATGAGAAGATCCAACATCGGAAGACCAAAAAGCGACATCGTTGCGAATACTTGACTGCTACAAACCAGTGGAACCTTATCTGACACCACCTGCTTGAAAACCCCAAAACCCAGAAGGATTGAGAGGAACTGCTTTCTTGAACTGTACTCATACTACAAGTCAGGATCAAGAGTTCTTTTGCTCGTGCGCACCACACAAGTTTTCGGTTCTCATCATATGATTGGTGTACCACTGACACCTGCCACAGAAGTGAAAATCTGCACTTGAGCTCGCCTCCAGGAAGTACGCAAGGAAAATAGAGAAATGTGCACAAACTGTGGTCCTCAAATTAAGCATTTTTTAATCAAAGATAAAAACATATCAGATGAATTACTTATTTAAAATATATCACGTCTGCAGATATTGTTATTTGTCTTCTGACTAAAAATTTCAAACGCATCGTCCTCAATCTTAAACGTCCAAACTGGTCTGGTTTGGGTTGCTTTATCTTTTTGAACTGGTACCATTTAACGAATTCTGGGAAATCGCTGAGAATGCTGGAAGTTTTACGTTTGGAAAACTGTAAGTTAAACTGAGAACCTCATAGAAACTTCAAACAGACCAGACTAGTGAAGGTTGTCAGTCGGTGAAAGAACATACCAGCAACTGTGCAAAAGTATTCCACCTCCAGGCTCTAGAAAGGGTTAAATAACATCATTAAGAATTTGGGGTTTGTCTATGTTAAACATAGTAAAAACTTAATTTCGATTACATTATTGACAGCTCACTAGCAACCAAACTGATTACCCTAGCAACCGATCTAACTCAGCATTGGTAAATTATAGAGACATGGGGGTTGGCTTATATTTGGACCATTAAGTTATGTCACCGACTTCCCCATAGCAACCACACTGTTTACCATAGCAACAAAATCAGCAGATCTGTATTTTAGCCTCGGAAAATTCTTGGTAGAAAAGACTTGGTATATACCACTCATAGCGGGAAGGGAACATTTTAATGACATCATTTGTTTATCCCAGCAACAGATTAAAAAAGTTCAGGAAAATCACTGATAAATGGGGTAAAGTTTGAAAACAGCACTTTAGACAACATTAAAGTTTGTTTAAATACTTTAGGTTTTTTTGTGTTCTTATCTTGTCACTTAATGTTTTTTTTTCCACTTTGACCCAGATCTTAACTTGAAAAAGAAATGTCTTCCTTTCTCTCAAGATCATTGCCAGCATCCTGATGCCTGCAGCCATTCAGATGCTTGAATTTAAGAGTCAAGCAGAAATGTCCCATGTTCCTCAGCCCCAGGAAGCATTGCAGTTTGGCTGGGACCCAGGAAGCATTGGGGCATCGGAGCAAGAAGGAACCGCAAACACAGTAAGGAATGCAGAGAGTCAACATTTTACAACCAACACATTGCTTTCAGTACAACCATTTTAACACTGTTCCATTTGGAAGGCAGTGAGGGAGAAAAAGAGAATCTTGAAAAATGTTTAATTCATTTAAAACTTCCAGTCTTCTTCCAGAGAGAGGGGTTTTTTTGGAGGTCGGAAGGTTTTCTTGTGTCAGGGCCCCAGACAGAGAACCTGAATGCTTGATGCGTTCTGGTCATTCTGTTATTTTGTAGATTGGATCTTTGATGTTCCACTTGAGGCGGCTCGTAATCGCCAAGTTCTAAGTTTGAATATTACATTAGTACAACCAGGGTTTGAAATGAACTTTTTTGATCAGCAGCCAGAATCAGAATTTCCATTAGACAAATTGTGTGAAAATAAGAGATAATGAACTGCACTGAAAGAAAATTTCATTGATTTATTAACAATTTATTAAAAGTGGACAGAAACTGTGCGGTTCTGAACTGTTAATAAACTTATACATTTAATATCGAGTTCTATACACTAGTGGTTCCCAAGGCCTGAAGGGATACGTGAAAGAACGGCAGGGAAAATCAGAACAGGGAACAATCAGAGCTGATGGCGCAGTTTCGCATTCACCCACCACAAAAGTTTCATTGATAGTGCCAGACCAGTCCAGCCTTATAGAGATAAAGATCTCGATCTCTGTATTTATAATATTATATATTGAGTGGACGCGGGTGCAGGTGGTAACAGTTCTCATCTGCGGAATGCAAGAGAATCCAACTATTTGCACGACTCCCGCAAAATGGAAGTCGAATCGAATTATTTTACTAAAATAAACACTGTTATTTATCTACTCCACATATGGAACAACAATGACTACTATACAATAGAAACTATTTACTGGAGCGAGGTCATAGTGAATTCTCGTGCTTGAGGCATTTGTGAACCACTGCTATACACTGTACATCACGGCAAAAACATGACCACAACACTAGCCAATGACGACCTGTCTGCCATTTACAATTAAACTTCCTTCTCTTTGTTGCGCACTCTTTCAACATTTTCATCTTCTGCCTCCTTCCTCTTCTCACTTCTTCCTGATCTTGACGTCTGTTTGATTTTAGCTTATTTCGCTGTCCAGCTCATCTGATATTTCCTGTGCCTTGTTTTTTCGGCATTGTTTGGACCAGCAAACCGAACCGTACAGTACCTGCGTGCTGCTGCCAATAGGTATCTGAAATATCACCCACGTGAAATGTAGGACGGAGGAGACAAACGACCCAAAGCGTCTCTAACATGATTTGCATGATTGGTTCATGCATTTCCGGCCAAACTTGTTTAAGTTTTTATCAAAACCCGCCAAAATGATTTTTAAATAACTCTGATTGGATCTACCATACTTTACTGAGCTCCTGTGAATCTGAGCTTCCAACTAAATAAAGACTCAAAACCTTTTTATTTGATGGAGCTTTTTGACACTTTTAAAAACAGTGTCAAGTGTCTTTTTCCCCTCTTTTAATCCTTTCGTAAATATGAATCTGGTATGTGTATTTTTTGTGGTATTTCTGTAGATGGAGGGAGGTGAGGAGAGAGGGAGCAGATGTCTTTGTCACTGGACCAGAAAGGTTTATGACTTTTATACTGCTCCAGTGGTCAAATTCTGGTTTCACACGGTAAGTTCCCCCTAAACCCCCCCCCCATCCCTCTTCATGCCATCTTCCATCTCTGAATATCTGATTTACCCAAACAGATGGCGTTTTTGGGTTTCCTCATGCTGTTCTCCTATACCGTGTTGGTGAGGATGGATGAGAAGCCCAACATTCCGGAGTGCTTGGTCATGACCTACATCTTGACCATGGCAGCAGAGAAAGCTAGAGAGGTAGATAACTGAAATTGGGGTTAATGGTTGGCGCAGTGATCTTTGCGGTTCAGAGAAGTTAAGTAATAAAAGTGAGTCCTTCAGATGTTTTATCTTTACAAAGCTGTGTAGACTCCAAAGGTCTTCTTTAAAGTGCTATCTCTCTCTGATTGTGGAGATGACCCTGCGAAAGCTACTGTCTGACTCCCTTTCCTCCATATTACAAGGTTGCCTCCATATATATGAAATAAAAAGGATACACCCCTTTATGCTAATGACAGAAAATGTATAGAAAGGTCATTTTCAGTACTCTGTTGGAGATACATTTTTATATTAAGAAAATTTTAAAAGGCTCATAAGTTTACACACCCTGGCAGAATTTGGGTTTTCTCAGCCATTTTAAGAAAATATGACTGACAAAACTTCTCCATTATTAGTAGATGAAATCATTTATTGTTTTTTTATTGTGTTTAAGACATTTTTCAGGGTCATTTAGACCGTTTCTATCGTCATTATGATTTAATAAGTGTAAACACAGAGTATAGAAAATGATATCATTCATATTTTCTGAAAAATGTTCAAGAAAGTGAACTTATGAGCACAACTGTAATTATTATAATAAATATTTGCATTACAATATTTCCATTACAATAGGGGTTTAAAACTTTATAGGTGCGCTTCTTTTTCCAAAACTTTGCCAGGCCAGAAAATAGTGGCTTTTGAAGTGTTTCACAATGTTTTTCATGGGCGTGAACTCTGAATTGTTTGTAATAAACATAATAATGAAACTTAACCCTTGGAAGTCAAGAATCTTTTGAGCATTTTTGACAAATATATATATATATAAAATTGAGAAGTTTTTATGTTTTATAATAAAAATCTAGTATTTAGACAAAATTAAAATGAATAAATCCCCCAAAAAGCAAAGACAAGGTAAAAACCGAGTGAAATTGTATCATAAAAGTGGACATTTTACCAAACCTTACAGTGTTCCAATCACTTTCTGCGCCATTGTTCTTTTTTGTGGCAGAATTTTGAGAAACACTTTCACCACTAGATGGCACTGGTGGCACAGATTTATGGTCTGTAAAGTAAAAATAAAAGACGATTTGGGATTTTGAAAGACCTTGCAAATATCATAACTCTGGTAAATTAAAACCAAAAATATTGAAACTAATAACCTTTTTGAAACCTACACGTTTTATTTTAAATCAAAATGAAAACAATAGCTGTGTTGTGTCATTATTTCAAAACTGGTGCGTGTAGAGCCTTCTAAGGGTTAAAATGTGGTGCTTTCTCAATGAAATAATTAACTTTTTTTAAATACAGAAGCAAAAATCTGATTTGATTACACCCATGAAAAAATATTAAAAACAATGTAAAAACATCTTCACTGAGATATCTTGGATAAAAAAATAAAACATGTTTAATTGCATTATTTGTCAAAATTGTTTCTTATGGTTTGCTGGTGAAGGAATGTAATTGGTAGAAATTGGTAATTTAATCATTTTTGACATCAGTAGCCAGTTGTTGCTTTATAATGATCCCGTTTTTTTTTCTAGGTGTGGGTACTGGAGCCCAGAAAGCTCACGAAGAAGCTGAAGGTGTGGTTCAGTGAGTACTGGAATGTAAATGACTTCATGGGCATCATGTTGTTTGTGGTCGGGGTCTCTCTCCGCTGGCATCAGGAAACACGCTTAGCCGGTCACATAGTCTACTCTCTGGATTTCATCTTCTGGTCTATCAGGCTTCTGGACCTGTTCGCTGTCAATCAGCACGCAGGACCCTATCTGACGATGATTACCAAAATGGTGTGTTTTCAACATATGCAACCAACACGCATTACTGTGCAAAGGTTTATTCACAGTAATGCGTTCAGATATATAAACAATGTTTTGGGGTTTTTTTGCTCGCAAAAGGCAAAATGAGAAGAAAAAAAATCTAGATTTTGTGCTACAATCTTTTTTCTTCAAATCGGCATCAATTTGTCAGCAATTTAGACTAAACAGGTGTTTACGATCATCAATATCATGTTTAGGTTAAAACCCAGTCATGAACTCAGAAATAGCTGTGTAGAAGGCCTAAATCTGGGTAACGAACATCTAATCTCTGCTCCCAAGGTGCAGATGAATAAGACAGCTTCCTGTCATGTCAAGACTGATAACAGCAAAAAGACACAAGGTAGTTATAGTGCATCAACAAGGTCTCTCCCAGATTCTCCCAAGATTTCAAACACATTGGGGTTTAAAGATGTGATGTTCAAGCTCTTTTGAAGAGAAATTGGCAACGTTGAGGATCATAGATGATCGTAATGCATCAGATCAGAACTAGCACAAACCAGTCACAAGATATATTATAAAGTGAGAAAATGTGAGATTTTCGCATTTTGGTGCCATTAATGCCATATAGTGGTGAAAAGAAGGGATAACCCTTGGAAGTATAAGACCTGTGATATGGCTTGTATTTTTTTCAACGATCTGGCACAAAAAAAAGAACAACGGCACAAAAACTGCTTGGAACAGCGTTCAAGGTTTGCCTTTTGGGGAGATTTATGAGTTTGTTTTTACTCAACACTTTGGATTTTTGTTATAAAACATAAAAACTATCCGTTCTTAATTGTACATACGTTTGCTGTACAAAAAATGACATTTAATACTTAATTGTATTTTTTCTACAATTTTGGGGCTGTTGTGGAATTATTGTGTAATTTAATGGAAAAAAAATATTTGTAATAAAAAAAAGAAGCTGGGGTTTTGCACAAAAAAAATATCAAGCCTTGAGCTCAAAAAAAAAAAATGCTCAAAAACTGTTTTTTTTCCACACCTGGCCAAAACTTTTGCACAGTACTGTGTTTTAAGTTTGTATTTGTAACATTTTTGTATATTAAGTGACATCTTTGTCCCACAGATGAGCAACATGTTCTATATAGTTATCATTATGGCGATCGTTCTGGTCAGTTTTGGCACATCTAGGAAATCTATTCTATCTCCTAATGAGGATCCCTCCTGGTCTCTCCTGAGAGATGTTGTCTTCCAGCCGTACTGGATGATTTTTGGAGAAGTTTATGCAGGAGAAATTGATGGTGAGTTGAACCCTTGTGCTTGATGTTCATTGAGACCACATTGACCACACCTCAGATACATGAAAAAAAAACACAGTGTATTGCCAAATCACATTTGTTATAAATAAAAAAAAATCATATTTATCACGTTTTTGTTATTTAGCCATTTACTTTTTGTTGTGTGCATGATTGTAAGGGATTCCAGCATATAGTACTGAAGCAATCACATAATTTTATGTATATCATTATACTGAAAAGAATAATAAGATGGCCTATAGGTGGTGCTACAGTGCTGAGAATACATTTCATTCTGTCGGTGATCATTTTCTTTTATATGCTTTTGTCAGTCTGTGCTGATCCTGACAAATGTGTTCCTGGAGGGTTCATCTACCCCTTCCTTCAGGCTGTCTACCTTTTCATTCAGTACATCATCATGGTCAATGTGCTCATTGCCTTCTTCAAGTATGCGTTTCCTCTTCATTAGCTCACATTATCGTTTCTCCATAAATAATTTATGCAAAGGCGTTATTCAAAGATTGAGTTGTTGTTGTTTTGTGATGAGTTAACCTACATTGAGTTATTATTCTCTTCATAGTAATGTTTACATAGACATGAGTGCAATATCACGGAAGCTGTGGAAATACAACCGCTATCGTTACATCATGACATACCAGGAGAAACCGTGGCTTCCACCTCCTTTCATCTTTCTGAGTCACATCACTCTGTGTCTCACCTCAATGTGGCAAATGCATCGGAAGACATCGAAAAGCGGAAGAACTGGTCTGAGTATGTGTGTGTTATTTGATAAACTATAGCTCTTTTTAATTTCTGTATCCAATCAGTAATATTTAGCTATAGTTTCAGCTCAAAACAAATTATTATAGAGGTCGTGTAATGAGAAAACACAGCACACATTACAGTTTTGTTTGTAAAACCATATTTAAAAAAAAGCGATTAAACATTGGGCCTGTAAATAATAGATTTTAACCTGTTACAGATATGTCACGTGCGGACATTGGACCTCCCCTGGTAGTGGTAATTTTTGTAGCTCCACCTTTACTCATGCTAATGCCATCAGTCAAAAAATGAAAAAATGAAGAAAAAAAAAAACAAAAAACAAAAAAAAACACGGCTAGCTACACCAGAGCTCAAATCAGTTTTAAAGTGGAACACAAGGTTTAAAAGAGATGCTCTGTTCTAGGTCACATAGCTGCAAAACAATTGTTCCACCTACAATCAGAGCCTATTCTAAAAAAAGTGCATAACAAAGAGCAAGCCAGTGTTTGCAGGAACATATTCGTTTTCCATTTTACTGAAGATTTATTTAAAATATGTACAATGGACTGGCAATCGTTTTGCCTGATGTGCACTGGAGACTCCCATGACCCCGAAAGGGAACAGAGGGAAAGAAGATGAATGAATATTTTAAATTATATGGGAGTGATCCAAAAAAGATAAAACCTTGGGCCTACAATCAGAGCCTATTCTGAAAAAAGATGTATAACAAAGAGCAAGCCAGTGTTTGGAAGAACACATTTGTTTAAAAAAAGGAACATATAAAATAGTTTTTTTCATATTTGTTATTACGTTTTTAACATTTAAACATTACATTAAAAAATATTTACAGTTCTACGATAGTGATTCAAAATAGATAAAACCTTTATCCAGTAAATAATGGATTTTAACCTGTTACATTTTAACCTGGACATCCTTGGTAGTGGTGCATTAATGCTTTTCACCTTGCTAATGCCATCAGTAAAACAAAGGCAAAAGCCACAGCGAGCTACACAAGAAAACAATTTAGTTCGAAATCAGTTAAAAAAAAAATACGCTCCGTTCCAGGTCATACTGCTACAAAAAAACTGTTCCACCTACAATCAGAGCCTTTTCTGATTCATAGTTTAAATTCTATGGTAGTGATAAAACCTTGTGCCTACAATCAGGGCCTATTTTGAAAAAAAAAGGGTGTAACAAAGAGCAAGCCAGTGTCTGGAAGATTACGTTTTTCATTTTAACTGATGCTTTGTGTTACTCTGGATGTTCAATAATTATGTGCTTGGTGGTGTGTTTCCAGAACTGCTGCTGGCACCAGATGATCTGAAGAAGTTGCATGAGTTTGAGGAGCGGTGTGTTGGGGGGTATTTCCGAGGCCAAACTGAGAGTCAGCAAGACAGTGAAATCAACCGGATTCGATCTGCAGCTGATAAGTGAGAGGGGCACCTATTGAACATCGAAGCAGCAAATCCTATCGATTAAATTTTATGAGATGATGATGATGGTGGTGGTGGTTTAAAAGCCCAGTAAGAATAAAAACAACTCTAGTTAATTCTCGGTTTTGTTTGTTTTTAGGGCTGAAGAGATGGCAGGGATATTAACTGAGGTGGCAGAGAAGGTAAACATCATCCAGGATAATATGCGCACTTTAGATACTCACCTGGGTGAACTGCAGGACCTTTCTGCTTTAGCGGTGGACACCCTAAACCTTTTGTCAGCCACAGACAATCAGCAGCAAGAAGTTGCCCGTCTTGGTCAAAGCCAGCCAATCTCCTGCCGCCATGAGCAACTGTCCCACAGCTGCTGTTTCCGCATTGGTGGAAGCGTCGGACCAAGTCAAGCACTTCCATCGCCAAAACACCACCGCAGTATGCCACCATCCCTCCTTCGGGGCCTGGGACCTGGTCGACAGCGTCCTTTCCCTGAGCTCCTAACAGGGAGCAGTGTTGGGAGCAAATGTCGAATAGGAAGCCCTGAGGATGAAGACTTTTTCAGGTGGCCTTTAGGCACCTCCATGGAGTGCCACCTATCTTTACCCCATATTTACTTGGGAACTAAGGAGAAGGGGGTTTATGGATCTGGGGAACCATCCCGTGCCAGTTCACCCACAATGCCTCTAATGAGGGATTTCCAGCTTCAACCTAGTCATGAGGAGTCAATGGAGGAAGAAGACGATGACGACCTGCTTTCTAGAGCCTCCAGCCACACAATGCTTCTCACAGACTCCCAGAGGGACAAAGATCACTCAATGGGGATCAGAAACCCAGCGTTCTACAGGCTTGAAGATGGTGGACATTTTCCAAGACCTAAGGGGCTTTTAGGCAGGAAATGGGATTTTGATTTGGAGCAGAGCCGCTCACTCTCAGCTAGTGTAGAGAAGATGGCGATGCCTGACCCTGAGCAGGGCAAACAGATGTTTCTAGCACCTCCTCATGACAGCCATGACCAGAGAGGTACTATGGATTCTGATAGTAGTTGGAAAAACTTGGTTATTTTTCCATATTTTTCCTTTATTCTTTTGCATTCTTTTTTCAGGATTATCCAAGTTTTTTAAGAAGCAACGATCATTCAGTAAAAAGTCAACAAGGTGCAGAGCAGGAACTCCTGAAGAGGTTAGTGAGTTTTTTTTTCTAAGAGAGGACTTGCATTGTGTAAATGTACATAATATAGCTTAATGCACAGAATTTGTATCACATTGAAGCTACAGTACCAGGAACATGTCCCCCATGCCCCTTTGTTTGACATGTCACTAGATGTTCAGTTCTATATATAGTCATTTTTACATTAAAACATGTTTTTAGCTGTTAAATCTGGCTTCTCACTCTGCTAATGTCTGTAATTAGAATAGACATATAGACTATACACATGTACAATGAGATTAAGAGCATCTCACTATTCAGTGCAACACATAGTAAAGCCAAATACTCTAAAGTGTCAAGTACAAATAGAATATATATAGTAATAGTGCAAAAAGAGGGGGAGGGGGGTAGATGAGGTGGCAGTTCTGTTTAAGAGCTAATATTTGATCAACAGCTTAAATAATAATGAACATATGGTGTTTTTGATGCCATGTGCCAGATTTGGCTTTTAAGGCTCTCTCCCGGCAAGCATTCTACGTCATAGAAGCTCTTATTGGTTCACAAACAGTTAAAACAATGTCTTTTTGACTTTCTTTGGCTCAGATGATGCTTTCTTGGCTTTCTGTCTTCATACACACAGTGCACATATAGGTGAAACAACTCTTAAAGAGATGGCAGTGTAGCATTTGTACGGCGGATATGTGTCAATAAGTTAGCTATAGCTTTAGTTTAAAGAGCAATATGCACAAGGTGCTCAAATATGAGAAAAAAAAACATTAAAATGCAAGTATTGAAACACTGTAAGCAGCTATAATGGTACTCAGGTGGTTAAACATGACAGATCATGAATCAGAATGGCATGAAAATGAACTCTCAGGCACAACAGAGATTAGAAATAGCGTAAATATTGTATTAATAATGGAATAACAACCAACACAGCATTGATAAATATGCTAGGAAAAGGTTACAGTAAGTTTGCTCTTCCATACATCGGCTCACTCCTTTAACTCCAAAACTGTTTATTCTTGAGTTTCCAGACACACCGTAAGAACTATAGAAAATACATACACATGCGATACACAACATTGCACTTAAAAATACACAGTGGGGTAATCAATATACAAAATTCTTTACCTTTTGACCCTCTTCAGTGAAACACAACTTAAATATCCTGACTGCAGGCTATATCTTCCATGTGGCAAACATACAAGCCATTAGTCCCATTACTGCATTGAATTTCAAAATAAGAGTCCTTCATGTACAAGACTTTCAAAACCAAAAAAAATTCAAAATAAGACTTTGTTACAACACTGATCCCAAGTGAAGCAGTCCGACTAGTTTCTAAAGCACACAAAGTAAAATGACTGACAGTTCTATGTGAGAGCACATGAAGTGTGTAAGAGTGTTCGGTCTATGTTTTTTATCTAATAATTACAAAGTGAGTTGTGTCTATTTAGTGCACTGCAGCTTTTGCACTGATTAAACAAATGTAATCACTGCCTGATAATAATCAATGATTTTGTGGATATTCTAAAACAAATTCTTCATGTACTGTTAAGCATTTATTTTGATAGTTTTAGTAGATAAGTAGATAAAGCAATGAAAGTTTGATGCAACTGTATATATTTTTAGGTAAAACCAGATGAAACTAGGGGACGATTGCATGAGTTTGACTCAAGAAGAAAAATGAAGAGGAAAGTCAAAGGCTTGTTTGACCGGAGATTTCGAACCTCAGTTAGTCTGACACAGCTAAGTACGTTTCCTCTAAGTGTTTTGGTACATTGCACCTGCTTTTATTTCTATACAAGCTCATTATATATGTAGCTATAGTATATTAAAGTGTTCTTTATTGCTTTAAATAAAACTTTAATAAAAAAAATGTTAAGTAAAATATTTCATGTGCTTATTTCCTTAAATATGAATCATTGTGAAATAATGATAAAAAAAAATGGTCAAAATAAAAAACATTACAAAGAACGTAGGTTCCCTCTGTCCCAATCTAGTCAGATAATTAACATAACTAATAATGGAGAAGACTGCTCATTTGACGGTTGTGCTGAAGAGCATCATTGACACCCTCCATAAGGAGAAAAAGTAATTTTGTGAAATACTGTGTTTTTAGCAATTTAAGGCTTAAAATATTCCACTTTATGAGTAGTGAACTAATCTATCAATAAATGATCATGGAGAGTCTTGGGGGCGTGAACCGTAGGACTGAAAGCAGAGGTGAATGGGGAGAGAAGATGAGAACCACACACTGATTGTGTAAAAAGGAAACAAGGGGATTAGAAACAAGTGTTGTGGAGGATTGGGTGAGTGATTAGGTGTAAAAGAGAAGGATCTCCTTTCGTTTATTCTTCATATGAATTTAATATTATGTTACGTGATGTTTTTTTTTTTTTTGTAATATATAATATTTTTTTTAATGAATTAGATGTCGACCAGGTGGATTTCACAAAATTGGCCCCGTCATGGCTGGTAAGTTAATACTGAGAATTATTTAGCAGAGTCTCAATGGACTGAATGAGTTGATCTCTAAACAGAACACGGTAAACCCCGGACAGCCGATACTCAGCAGCGGGACCAGGTCAACTAGCCAAAGACCCTCGTAAGTTTAGTTCACATTTTGTTTACACACTAATTAATCACGATTCATGCTCACAAAGCGTCCAACCACTTGCAGGGTAAGCAGTATGACACAAGAATGTAAGTTATTTCTACATCATTGTTTGATTATATTATTAATGAAATCCGTTTTTAGAAAGAACACTCATTTTTCTGCTTTCTATTATAGTGAAGAGCTCTACATTTAAACTGACCGAGGATTTAGGCCAGCACTACTCAGGTGACTAACTACTAGAATCTATCATCAATGCTTTTCCATCAATCTCTAGATCTCATGTTTTTTTTCCAGCAATGGAGAGGAACAACCTAATGAGACTGGCTCACTCTATACCATTCACTCCAGTGTCACTCCTGGGTAAAACGCCAAAGCAGGATGATTAATGAACAAAGTTTAACAGGTTTATCAGATGTTCTATACTTTATTCAGGTGGTGTGGAGGTCTGTATTTACACACTGGAAGAAATGGAAGGGTCTTCTGTCAGTGATCAATGTGGTAGCATCTCCACATGGCTTCAGCAAGGCCGCACTGCTGTTCTTCAGCCATTAGCCCACCAGGAGGTGCTTGATGGGGGTCTGCGAAGGGCCACAAAGGTTGTGTGTACATGGGCTGAGGGGAACGTACTAAAGCTTGGCTCTGTGTATGTGGTCAAAGCTTTCAGGCCAGAAGTAGTTCGCATCTGGCAGAAAGTTTTTCCCATCAGCACTTCACTTCACCTCTGTCTGCGGGTAAATTCTTGACAGCGTTCTTCCTTTGTTTTTTTGTCTCAGATTGTTGTTAAAAGGTCCCTTGCATAAATTTTGGATGTATATAACAATCAGAGCCCTGTGGGGACCATGCCATCACTTCCAGTATTTCTTGTTCTTCTTTACACTGAAGATATTTCTTAAGGACTTTGGTTGTATGCTTGGAGTCATGGTACTCCTGCAAAGCCCCAAATCTTCTAGGAACCTCTACCATGCTTAACTGTTGCCTGCTGGCACTCATTTTTGTCCATCTACTATAGTCAAATTTAAAGTCATTCATTCATTTTCCAACCTGCTTATTCCCTTTTGAGGTCACGGGGGTCTGCCGGTACTTATCTCTATTTAAAAATGATTGAGTCCAGCTTCAAATTGATGCTTACAGGCGCACATAAAAACATGTGCAGTTTATCATTTGCTCTTAGAATGTGTTTAAAACTCTTTACATCCTTATAGTAAGTATTATTGACTGTTAGAATCCAAAACTTAAGAATATTTTATTGTACCATTTTTTTTGTTATTCAATGGTGAACTTGGCTTTTTTGGAAGAAAAAAAAAACACATTTAGTGAAATTTTCACATTTTCGGGTTCCTTTTTTTCTGTTTTCTTTTGAAAGCGTTCAAAAATCTTTACATAACTATAGCTATAGTTTTATTGACTGTCTGAATCCAACATTTGAGAATATTTTATTGTGCCATTTTTTTTGTTATTCAATGGTGAACTTGGCTTTTTTGGAAGAAAAAAAACACATTTAGTGAAATTTTCACATTTTCGGGTTCCATTTTTTTCTGTTTTCTTTTGAAAGCGTTCAAAAATCTTTACATCGTTATAGTCAATTTTATTGACTGTTTGAATCCAACATTTGAGAATATTTGATTGTGCCATTTTTTTTGTTATTCAATGGTGAACTTGGCTTTTTTGGAAGAAAAAAAAAACACATTTAGTGAAATTTTCACATTTTGGGTTCCTTTTTTCTGTTTTCTTTTGAAAGCGTTCAAAAATCTTTACATAACTATAGCTATAGTTTTATTGACTGTCTGAATCCAACATTTGAGAATATTTTATTGTGCCATTTTTTTTGTTATTCAATGGTGAACTTGGCTTTTTTGGAAGAAAAAAAACACATTTAGTGAAATTTTCACATTTTCGGGTTCCATTTTTTTCTGTTTTCTTTTGAAAGCGTTCAAAAATCTTTACATCGTTATAGTCAATTTTATTGACTGTTTGAATCCAACATTTGAGAATATTTGATTGTGCCATTTTTTTTGTTATTCAATGGTGAACTTGGCTTTTTTGGAAGAAAAAAAAACACATTTAGTGAAATTTTCACATTTTCGGGTTCCATTTTTTTCTGTTTTCTTTTTGAATGTGTTCAAAAATCTTTACATCATTATAGCTATAGTTTTATTGACTGAATCCAACAGTTGAGAATATTTTATTGTGCCATTTTTGAGTTCTTCCATCCTTAAGTTAGCTTTTTTGGGGAGAAAATGCATTTAGTGAATTTTGTTCACATTTTGGGAGGCAGCCCGTAGTACATTGCCGCTTAGGGCACCCATTTGGCCAGCATTGGCACTGCTTAAATACCAGGGTTGTACCGTACTTCCTGTGAGAAAAGCTACAGGGATTTCTGAGAGAACATGCATTTGTGCATAAAAAGCATAAAACGTTTCAGAGAAGATCTCCACAGTTGCCAGTTATAACGCCCAGTAAGCAGTACTTTGCTAGCCAGAAGACAGATGATCTTAAAAATTTATTAAGTTATTTTGACTGCTATTGAAAGCACTTTGAAAAAAATAAGTGGTAGTACCATTACCACTTGTAAATGTATCATTAATTGTCAGTCTTTATTCCAAACAAATTCTCTTTCTCTTGTATAAAACATGAAGGAAATCCAGCAACAGAGAGCTGCACAGAAACTCATGCAGAGATTCAACCAAGTTAAGCCCAGCAGTGTGCCTTACAGTCCCAGGTCTGTGTTTTGAGTCCTGTCTTGGCTTTTTATGTCGAGATGTTGTTTTTTACTTTAGTCATAATGTTTCCGCAGGTTTCTGGATGTCTCCTTGCTGCACTGGCGCTCTGATGGTCAGTGGTTGACTGTTGAGAAGAACATGAGTGGACATTTCAGGAAATACAATAATAATACAGGGGAGGAGATCTTGCCCTGTACTGGTCTGGAGGAAACAGTACTAGCCTTCTCTCACTGGACGTATGAGTATACCAACAGAGAGCTTTTGGTGCTGGATATGCAAGGTGAATATTACATGCTCTAAATAACGTTTCATTAAAAATAAAAACAGATTTTCTTGGACGCCTCAGTTTGGTTTCAAAACACTGTATATCCATAAATGTTAAATTTCCCAGAGAAAGTCTTCACAGGTTTGTTTCATGCTAATATAGTCTCCAATGACATCAAAAGAAATCAAATCTACATTTCCAGTTAGAAAATGTAAAAATACATATTTTTCCACAAAAGGCTACACATTCATCACCCAGTTTCCCCAAAATGTTTGTGAATATAACAACAATGACACATAATCATAAATAACACATAAGTGATTGAACCAAAAATGAACTTCCCTAGTGCTGCACATAAAGTTATTATAGAGGGTTATTATGCTGTGGGTTTGTTTTTCAGCCGTCCTTAACTTTTTCTTTTTTAGGAATCTAACCACGTTTAATCTTACTTGGGAGTTTCTGCATGTTAATGTTTTTTTGCTTCAGTCATTTTGGCTCACCAGATTTTATTAGTAGAAGTTTCATTTACATCAACATTTAAATCTCTGTGTTTTTTTAGATTTAGCGCTTAGGTTTTCTGCATTTTAGTGTTTTGGGACTTGACTTGGACTTTCCCTGCCCTGACTTGGATTTGTCCTGCATTATCATGGGATTTGACTTGGACTTGCCCTGCATTAACTTCGGAGTTGACTTGAACTTGCCCTGTATTGACTTGGGACTTGACTTGGACTTATCATGCATTAACTTTGGACTTGACTTGGGCTTGCCCTGCATTAACATAGGGCTTGACTTAAACTTGCCCTGTCTTGACTTGGACATGCCCTGTCTTGATTTGGGGCTTGCCCTGCATTAACTTGGGACATGTCTTGGACTTGCCCTGCCTTGACTTGGACGTGCCCTGTATTGACGTCGGACTTTCCCTACATTAACTTGGGACTTGACGTGGCTGAGCCCTGCCTTTACTTGGACGTGCCCTGTATTGACTTGGGATTTGTCTTGGACTTGCCCAGCCTTGACTTATGACTTAATTTGTTTTTGCCTGCCTTGACTTAGACTTGCCCTGCCTTGACTTGGAACTTGACTTGACTTGTAAAGTAGTAATGTGTCCCCACCTCTGCATTTTATTACGGGAAAGTTGTAATTCATTTTTTTTTTTTTGTCTGAAGGTGTCGGAGCAGACCTCACAGATCCCTCGCTTATCAGAATCGATGATTCAAGGTTAATAATCATTCTAAAATGTTAATATTTATCAGTCTCAAACTGGTATTAAAGGAAAGTTTGCTCCTGCTGTAGCTCATCTGGAGAGATGGCGTTCGGACCTGCCAATCTGGGCGATGATGCAATTCAGAGCTTTGTTCAGAAGCACACCTGCAACTCCTGCTGCAAGAAGCTTCGGCTCTCAGGTACTTCTTAGACTGAACCTTCACTCGCTCTTTTCTTTCCTCCTCCTACACTGGTAAACGTGTCCACATGGCACGACTCCATGTTTTCTAACTTTAGAAGAGTTCAAAACTTTACCATGAACAGGAAACGCTGTCTAATTAAGCCTGAAGGTTTCGAGCAAATTCAAATGAGACAGAAATATTATCATGTCCGTGACAGCACCGGCATGCAGACGAGGGGCGTGGTTTCCTTTGTGGCATGCGGAGTGTTCTCTTTGATTACATATTTAATAGCTCTTTGTGCGTTCGAGAGTGTTGACTTTGATTAGATATTAATTACTGTCTCATGGAAGACATGTGAGATGCCTGTTGTTTGCATCAAGAGGGAGGCTTTGCTTCAGAAGTACAGTGATTTAAAAAAAAAGTAAACAAACGAGAAAGCACTTCGCAGGATTTGTTTGATATTTCAAAGGTGCTTTGTTTTCTCTTCTTTATCATCTTGCTTTCTCTCCAAGAACAGCATCAACTCAAAACAAATTATTAATGCGCAACCCTCAAGTTTCATTTTGGATCTTAAGAAAATCATCTCTCTGTGATTAATTATGAATATTCAGTGGCGTTGTTTGTATTGTGTTGTGGGCTTTACAGATTTGAGTTGCGGGAACCAGAAGAAGTCACTTCCTGCCTTTAGTGTGGCAAGCAGCACTGCTTAACCTCTGAACAGCAAGTGGACTCATGAGTTTCCTGGATATCTTGACCTTTTTTTGTACAATTTTCACTGACTGAATGTTTTTTAAGGAGCTCCGCTTATCTGAGGCAGTTTAAATATTGTAATGGGGCAACAACATTCCTGAGCGGAAAGGCTGCTTATTTTTTTCTTTTTTTTTTTAAAGTTTGTTTTGGTTAAAACATAATATATTTTTTGTATGAATAATTAATCAGATTATTATATATACTGCTTTACAGCCCATTATTTCTGTAAAATATAATGTTGTGTTCATCTTATATTCCATTGGATATTTCCTGAAACATTACAATAACTTTTGGTGTTCTTGTTGTTTTGTGTTTGAGGGGAATTGAGAATCCTGATTAAAAAAAAAACCTAAACGTTATTAAACACAGGGTTTTAAATTCTACTAACTTATACTGTAGCTTCTGTACAAGAACGGGTTGTAGAACTAATTTGTTGAGCATCTAAGAAACACAATGTTGGTTCCTCAAAGAATCAGCTCATTTGAAAGAATCAGATAAATGAATTATTAAAAACATTCATAAATAATCCAATTATTTAAATGAATAATCAGATTGTTCTGTTCAGATCAGTTCAAAAGGGGGAACAAAATGGCCATTTCTCATCAGTTCATGATTGTTTTAGGTATTTATGAAAAGTTAACGTGGAATGTATTTAGTCAATGGTATTGTATAATGACATTTTACCTCATCAAATAAAGTCTGGCCTTGCAAATGATTGGTGTTTTTTGTAAGTTTTTATGCAAACTTGGCTTGAAGTGCAGTTTTAAAATGGTTTTTAACATGTTCTTAATCTAATAGAAATCAACCCCTTTGTCTTCAGGACGTTGCATAGATTTGGCTAAATCAAAATAGAGATTTGGAAATGATTCGGTTGCTATGGTAAACATTTTGGTTGCTATGGAGAGGGCAATGACACCATACAATGTCCCCGATCTCACATTGAGTAAAATTCATCCGCTCCCATGTCACAATGATTTTCCCAAGCTGAGATAGAGATATGTGAAATTGGTTGCTAGGGTAAACTGGTTGGTTGCTATGGAGGGGCAATGCCATAATACAATGTTCCTTATCTCAATATAAGTGGAATACATCAGCCCCCATGTCACAATGATTTTCCTAAGCTGAGATAGAGATATGTGAAATTTGTTGCCAGGGTAAACTGTTTGGTTGCTATGGAGGGGGCAATGACATGATACAATGCCCCTTATCTCAATTTGAGTGAAATACTTCAGCTCCCATGTCACAATGGTTTTCCTAAGCTGAGATAGAGATATGTGAAATTTGTTGCCAGGGTAAACTGTTTGGTTGCTTTGAAGGGGGCAATGACTTGATACAATGTCCCTTATCTCAATTTGAGTGAAATACTTCAGCTCCCATGTCACAATGATTTTCCTAAGCTGAGATAGTGATATGTGAAATTGGTTGCTAGGGTAACCTGAGTAAGACCAGTTTGGCAAAGTTTGGTGGCTGAAGCTTGAACGGTCCAGGAGGAGCTTTACAAACCAACATAATAATGTTAAATCTGTGTCAAATTTGTCTAAACAAACTGTAAATGAAAAGTCTTGAAACAGTTCTGCAGCTAAGATCAAAATATGTCAATTTAATTATATTGTGTAGTTTGTCAACTGAATAATTACTATAAACATATGATTTTTAGCATACAGTAAAGTGAAGAATAACATATACACATGACAGACTGATATAAATACAGAATAAAATGACGAGAAAGATACGTTTTACATCCTTAAAATGTTCTTTATTTTTTTTTATCCCACAAAGAAATGTCTACAAAAGCCATAAAATATAGAATTTAACAAAAATCACTTAAATCCTTCACTTAGTATATACAAGATGGAGGAGACGCTTTAAGATCTTGAATGAATCAGTACTTTAACATGTCCATGTTGACACTTCAAGCTCAGTCCCGCCCACCCCCAGATGTACACTACCATTTCTTTAACACAAAGTGCTATTCACCCTTCACTTATATACTGTTTCCCATATACACACACGCACAGTTGGCAATTTCAGTCCCCCCACCCATGCTACACATGCTTGACTTGTGTTATGGACATGTGCTAAAGTTCTGTCAATCAGAGCCAGTTCTCCATCAACAGCAGTTTCACACTTGCATCTGAATTCCACATCTTGATTGCTTCTCAAGTAAAAAAATTGTATTGTAAAGCATCTAGCCCGTTTGCCTTTCAGCTTCACGTCACACTAGCTATGGCACTTGAAAACAAACGAAAAGTGTTTCATGTTTACACACAGTATTCAGTACATTAAAAAAAGATTCCTTAAGGGTTTTGGTAACAGATGCTACCTTTGCTGCCTGTTCGGTTTTAACCAGGGAGACGGACACATTCTTATCCAGAACTTACAGAAAAAGAACAAAAATATTATGAATGTAATGTCAGTAATGAAGTTATTTCTGTCATTTCAAAGGTAAAAGCACTGTATGCCAGCATGTATTTATTCTGCATTACTACCACACTTCCATCATCCTGTAAAGTTGAGCATTCTGTCTATATCATGTCTGTTTTTCATTTATACAAATGTATTAAAATTCATATTATATTCTTGACAAAAATGGCTAATAACTGGAAGGGAATTTCAGACTCAGAATCGGAACATACAAGATTTGAACATGTTTTTATACGTATTGGACTTGTATGGTCTTTCCCTTAATGCAGATTATATAGAAGGCCATATAAATTCTGTTTATGGATACAGGACATTTTTCAACTGGTCCTTGTTTGGCGCAAGTAACTCTCAATGATTTCCTGCAGTGACATCCAGCTTTCTGCAAGTCTCCACATCCAGAAATCACATTGTTTTGTGCATGCTTGAAAAAATTCTCATGAATTTTTGACCCTGAGGACCTTCCATACAGAAGTACACTGTGACATTGGACGTGAAACCGCTATGCACTTATTTTTTAGGTCTGTTCCAATTATTTTTTTGTAGTCCAACACAGAGTTGAACTGGGCATGCTTTAAAAATTTCTCAAAGACAACTATGTGCCGACTCACTGACTTTTGACCCTGTTGACCTTCCATATTCAAATACACTATGGAATTAGAGTTAAAGATTGTATCAGCATTTCTATATTTAGGTCTGTTTCAACCTTTATAGTGCCTGTGTGCTATAGTCCATTCAGGGTTGGACCGTATATGTTTCAAACTTTTGTCATAGCTTATTGACCCTAATGACCTTCCATATTGAAGCGCATAATTTGGTTTGGAACTAACTTTGTATCTGGATTGACATAGGTTCTGTTTCAAACCTTTTCCTTGATTTTTTATTATATTCCGGCACAGGGTCAAACTGTATATGCATCAAAAATGTGTCACATGGCCCTTTGACCCTGTTGACCTTCCATATTCAAGCAGGTTATAAAGTGAACATTTAACGTTGTTTCTGGATTTATATATTTCTCTAGGTTTTGTTTCATTGACTTTAGTGTATTTATGTAAGTTCTGCAGATGGTCAGATGTGAATTCCTCCGAATATTGTCTCATAGTATTTTGACCCTTACGACCTTCCATATTCAAGCACACTATGAAGTTTGAAAGAGCCCTGCAACTGTGTTTATGTATTTCTCTAGGTTCTGTTTGAACCCTTTTAGTGCCTTTTTTATTTTAGTCCTACACAGTAAGAAATATTTTGTGCTTGTGTCTGTGTGCGAACAGAATGACCAAGGTGTGCTGTGTTCTATTGACAGCAACCCAGAAACATTCAGAATAAAACAAGCCCAACCCCATCCCCCTGCAACATAAAAAAACACAAAAGCCAGTAGGATTCATTATTATGAACCAGCATGCAAGATCAATCGAACAACAATATGCTAATAATAATATAATTATAATAAAATAAACATAATCTTAGAATGCAAAGATAACTGTAGTAAATGCTTCCAGTTATTGCTACAGTACCTAACAGTGTTGAACATTTCATATAGATACAAATTCCTCCCACTCTCTAATTCACAGTCTAAAACAAAAAAATGCCTTCATCATAAGTTTAAATGATTTTCTGACTGAATCCGTTTTCTGTAATGAGCATAGAAATAGATAAAGAGCAGCTTATTCATGCTCTGTATAAATAATCTAACTTACATAAAATCCATTTCATTTCAGGAGATGCATATTAATTACAACGGTTGAATTTGGAGCGCAGGCACCATTGCTGGAACACTGCTGCTGCACACTGATATTTACAGAGAAAGAGATGATTGCTGAACCTCTCAACCCCTTTTCACAAACACTCACACACAGCAAAGCCTTGTCTGGGTAGGGTCTGTATGCAAGAAACCCTTGGGATTAAAGTATATTCCCTAAAAATCTGTGTTTCTGTTAAAATAGTACTCTCTTTCTATTGAAAACATTACGAGAAGTCCCTGAGATGGGCGCCAAGAAAATCCACGCCCAAAATTGATTGTCTCAAACAGGAAACTAGCATTGAAGTAATAATTGGGAAAATCCCTGTTCTGGGTGTAACTTGAATGGAATGATTCATCCGCAATAGGCTACAAATGTGCATGTGTTTAATACCATGTTTACGTGGTTAGAAATCCTTCGACGATAAGTGCTTTCAAGTGCATTTCACAATATAAATGCATTGAGATGTCATAAAAATTTGTTGAACTTGTACATTTATGCTCTTTTTGTCCTTCAAGTAACTGACCTATGGCTTTAGATCCTGTCCGTACAGGTCAAGAGAAGAAATAAGCTTTTCTCTGTGTCTCCATCTGCTGGTTTGAGCTGGAACTGAGGAGGTTTATGCCAAAACTGCCCTTTAAGAATATCCCCGATTGGACTGCAGTACTATACTGCAATGAGAGGATTCAGATGATTGTCATTTTCCACTTGCATTAACAGTGTGAGGATGCTCAGAGTATTACTAGCTCAAGATTGTTGCAGATCTGCGTTCTTAAAGGTATATCTTGTATTTTTTGTTATAAAACTTGACGAAAATGTTAGTGATAACATTTGAAGTGTACATAAAAAAAATGCCACTGTCACGCAAGTTACTAGGTCTCAGCTCATACCCCATACGCAATATCACACAATGCAAGCCATCTGTGTGACTACAGAGAGGTTGTGAACGAAGCCTGGTCATTCGTTCATTTAGTTTTAGTTTATTCCTCCTCCTTTGGAGAAGTCTTTTGTTATTCATGTTTTCCCTACGAGTGTCTTTTATGTTTGCTTTTGTGTTTACATTACTTGTTTGGTGATCAATAAACTATAATAAAAATAGCTTTCAAGTCAATGGTTAATTTGGAGGATATTTATGGTTTATTGCAGGTATTTTGTTTACATGAGAAAAACTGTGTTAAAAGATAAACAAAAAAATTCTATAAACATTTAGATCTTGAATTTAAACAGTGCCTTTGTCTTGAGTTTATATTAATTATTTAGATTTCCGTTTCGAAAAGTTTCAGTCTTCAGTGACTTATATACATTGAACATTATTTAGGACCATTTTACTGTCTGTATCATTATTTGTGGGTAAAGCGGTGTAATTTCTATCTTTTGTGATTTCTGACTTCCTCTTTGAAAAGAAATTTCTCAAGAAGTGATACATCTTTGTCCTATACGGCATCTATCGACTCATCTGTATTTTAAATATTCATGAGCCTGCCCCCTTTTATCCTGTCAGGAGACACAGTGTATTAAATATTATTTATGGCACCAAACTCTTGACAAATCGTGGAAAGTTTCAAGACCGTGCAATAGTTTAGGTTTTAGAATGATTCGCAAGTGTTTGTTTCTATGGTGCATAAGTTCTGAGGTGATACATGGCTTTCTCCGCATTGAAGTCAGAGCTAAACTCTGTCTTCAAGCAGTTGGTTGTAGCAAGCATTTTCCTCGAGAAAGCTACGACAATTGGCAGTTTGTGTTTGTCTTGCAATGCGGTTCCAACTTGGGAGGACTTCTATCCCACAACAGTGCAGGTATGTGTGTGCTTTATCGGCTGTTATGAAGCACTTATCTTTTGATATTTGTTATCCGTAGCCAAGCCACACCCAGTACATGCCCATTTTTTTGTTTTGCATTTTACTTAAATAATCTTGGACAGATGAGACCTGAAACAGGCGGGGCTCATAGCCCTTTAAGGAGGAACAATTTTCATTAATACTAGGGGTCTAAACATTGTGGTTCTACCTCTTATGGAACAAACAGCAAACTTATAATCAAAAGATGAGCCCGTAATGGCTGTAAAATGTTTAAGCTGTTTCCGGGTTCTCCTAAAAACAGGTTTTGGGACAAGAAATTAAATAAAAGGGTGTTTTTGAGGGGGAGAAAACTTCATTGGATTCAAGGATTCGACAGAGTCTTCATTTGTTCTTTTGGAGATGGTTTTATGTTCCGATTACAACCAGAATGTGTTATTGACCATTGTATCCAACATTATTTTGTTCTGAAGCAGCCATTTGCAAAGTATTTATTGTATTCAAAGTATTTATTGTATTCAAAGTATTTAGTGGTTCAAACGATAAAAATGGAGCACCTATTTGCATCGGAAGCATTAGATCATGCTCATCTGAGATCATTTACAGATTTTTACTTTTTGTTATGCTCACAAATCTCTTCAACTGTCAAGGGATTTCTTGTAATGAACTATTGGAACGCTTCAAGGAGAATGAGAATAGCTTATTAGTACCAAAGCGATCTTTTTAGATTTGGACAGAAAACGACAAATGAAACGTTATTGCTCATATCAAAAACAAGCTGAGCTTCCTCTAAGGGGCAGTGAATAGTATTCCTCAGCAGCTTCAGCTCCGCTACACTAGTGCTGGGTTTGTTTTGGCAGTGCAGCCGTAAGAACAGCCTTTGGAGGATATTAAATCACAGCAGTTCAGAGGGCGTCCCTTTGAACAGGATTGTTTTTCAGCAGTTACAGATATTGTTATTGCAGCAATGACAAGATGCTTATGTGTCGTACAAGTTCTTTCGTAAAATATATATCTCTATCCGTTCATATGGAAAAGTGCCCATCATGAACTCTTTATCCACTCCGGAATCCCTAAGCTGTAGGATCCATGTGGTGGTGCTGTTTGTACATATCTACATCGCCCAGACAAGGCTTTTAAACGTGGCCAGAAAGTTGTTTCATCCCCCATTATCCTTAAACCAGCTTTACAAATTCTGTACAACTACGAAACAAATACAGAAACATACAAGATACAAGCCTTTTAGGCCACCATTGTTTTTAAATTATAACTAAAATATTACAAACAAAGATTTAATACTGGAATACCGCTTTGCACTTGAGAAATGTGTCTAAATTATGTTTGAATGCACTCCTCACCTCATTTCATTACTAAAAGAAAGAGAGAGAGGGGTCAAACAAAACGGATGAACTTACCCAATTTAAAGACAGCTTATAATGTCCTAAAGTCTGTACATTTCTGGTCAAACTGAAGGCGCGTGCTTGCGCATATTTACATTCTTCAGACTGTAGCGGTGAAGATGAGTTGGGTTTTGAAGTGCAGGACATTCCTAGTTTGTTTTCTTGTCGCAGCCGCTGCGTGCAGTGCTCCTCATCTGCAGGAGCTCCCATCTGCAGCCTGGTCCCCGCTGAAGGAATGAACGAGGTCTGCTTAGTGCGTGAGCTCAAGAACATGTTGTTGGTCATTTAGGCATGACCCCAGCAGCGTCCGGATTGAAGAGCTCCTTGTAGAGCGGAGGGAAGAGCATGCTCACTGTCTCTGGGTGGAGCTGCTGGAAGGCCTGGAGCTCCTCCGTGTGGAGAGTGCACAGAGCCGACAGTGTGGGGATCCGGCTGATCAGCTGAGGGACAGAGAAAAACAGGGGTCATGTGACTAAATGAAAATAAACAGAAATGGAAATGAAACCATTATTTGAATACTGAATTAAATTATATGTGTGGTTTGCAGAAAAAATCTGAACAATTTACTTTTTAAAATAGGTTTACGCAACAAATATTCTGCATTTTAGTGAATTGCATAGAAAATTATTTTGTGAAAATGAAACGAAAAGGAATATTTGTTTTGGAACACTTACCTACACTATTCGACAGTGAGGGGGAAAAATATTAGACCCCCCCTGTTGAGACTATCATATTGGTTCAACAGTGAGGAACAAACTGATAAATTCAAATTATTTAATATTATTTATTGTTTTTAAAATGCTTTTTTTTTTTGCAATTTTTCGTTATTTTGTCTTTGTTGAAATTTTTTTTAATTAAATTTATGGTCTGATCATTTCAAAGCTGCGCTTTAAATATCTTTTTCCTCTTTTTCTATGCATTTTAATGCTGTATCATCTGTTTTTTTTTATCTCAGATCTTTTTTCCGTCCATTTATCTCTGATTTGTTTTAGTTGTTATTTAAATAACTTTGAATTTTGTGCTATTCAAATAAAACTGCCTTGCCTTGCCTTGCCTTGAAAACAATCAAAATCTACGAGGGTCAACTATTTATTTTCTTCACTGTATGTTTTTTTGGAGTCCTATTGACTCAATGTGAACGTAATAGGATTTTTAATCAGTTTATTTCTGTACATACACCCATTAATTCAGATTTAGTGAAGTTCTAGCTTTTAAAACCTAACACTGCCATGTATCCATTCAAAGATTAAAATTCAATTTATGCACAAAACTGGAATATTGCATAAATTATTTGCGAATAAAGCACAGTTTCTGTCCAATGAGTCCAAGAGAACAAAATTGTCACTTCCTAAAAAATTAGCAACACATAATAAAATATAAGAGACGTCCTTTTTTTCATAGATAATAACTTACTTGAACACGTAGACCAAACGTAATATTCGCAGTCATGTCATCTTGCTTTTGGAGGTGGGAGACTGCTCTTTGGCAACCCAGCCAGTCGAGACTATTCTGAACCACTTTGATGACAGACTTTCATTTCAGATGTTTTGTTGGTTAGTGAATTATCCCGCCCCAGTTCCAACAGAAAAACGCATTGCCATTGCATTTGGTTTATTCTATAAATGGGTTCCATCGTAGTTTATGCACATTTTTTCTTAATGTATAAAAAGTTTATCCTTCTCAGTTGTTTTTGTTTTTAAACTTATGTGCATGCAGCGTTTTTTATATTCTAAAATGTGGATGAAAGCGCAGCTAATGTGTATGTGGCCTTTTATGCTGTGCTCATGACATAATTTCCTGTTTGGTCAGTGTCAGGTTGGCTTGAGATAATATACCTTGGCCAGTGCATCCTCGTCCAGATGGTTCTTCTGCATGATGTGCTGCAGGGCGAAGTAGATCTTTTCTTGGAGCTTCTGCACTTTCCTGGGCTCCATTAACCACGGTCGGTCTACAAACACAACAGAATCCTCCATTAACGGAAGTGTGCTAGTGTATTATTGGACATGATTAATCTAAAAACAAAGCTTTAATTGGGTTCCTGCAAGTTTCTTCAGACCAAATGTGCACAACATTCATCAGCTACATACTTTTAAAACACAAAAAAATCAGTTATTTATCAGAAGTTTTAACTTTCTTTCAGTGCCAATATCTAACAATTATACCATTAAACCTTAGAAGTCCCTTTTGAGTGTTTTTTTTATTACTTTACAATTTGCTCTGATAAAATAGCTTTAAAACATTTTTGTGACAATAAATGTTCCACAACAATCGTGAAATTGATTGAAAAAAAAGAGTATTAAATTTTTTTAATTTTTTTACCTCAAAAATTGAGACATAAATCCCCCACCCCACCCTTTAAAATAAGTGACAATAAAGTTAAATGAATAAAAACCGAAAGTTTTTTGTTCCTTAATTAACATAAATGTGACTCATTATATGGTAAACACCAATGTAAACAAAAATTATCTACCCCAAAAATAAGCTTCACTTTTGGCCGCTAAATCCTATAATCATTTTTGTTCGGTTGTGAATTTCTGCTCTGCACTACTTTCTCAAGCACTACAAGTGCCAGCTCTTATTTAGAAAAAAATCACATGACCTGATCACATGACTGCTGCACCCAGTCATTAAAAATGTCATTAATTTATTCACAAAAAAAGAGTTTATTAATGTAATGAGTGCATGACAGTTTTTGTTGATAATTGCTTCACAGCAGTTTGGAATTAAACTCTTTATAGTCGTATAATTGTCAGTCAAAAGTCATTTTTAGTTTATTTAAACATTATTTCGCCTCAGTTTGAGTTTGTAAAGTTTAGACATTGCAAACAGCTTAAATGTTTTTAAATATCTGCTTTCCCTCTCTGCCTTTACCTGTAGAAATGAGCACAGCGGCGGAAAACAGAGCGATCTCCTCCTCCGTCAACTGCAGCGAACACAGACTCTTGGCGAAGTCAAACACAGCATTCACCAGATCATCACAGCCTGCAATAAGTAAACTTTAGTCTAAAACTCTCCAAATGAAAATTAATTGAATTAAATGAAGAGTTTTTACCTAGGGCTTTGAATATCTGCATGCCTCCATATTTCCCCTCAAACAGAACAGTGTTGTTGAGAGGATTGAAAGCCCGGCACATTCTCACCAGCACCACCTCCAGACACCCTGAGTACGAGAGAAGAGCCAGGGGTTGAGCAGTCGTGTAGGACATGAATGTGATCGCCAGAGAGCAGATTTCCTCACCAGATTTCAATAGCAATATCTGGTCGTTCTGGCACAGTTCCATGAAGCCTGTGATGCGTTTGGCGAACTCCACCACATACTGAATAGCATGGGTTATCTGAATAGCACACTGCTGCCACAGCACGTCCCGCGTCTAAAGCACAAACCCACAAACACACGTTCTGGTTAACCATGGTTTGGTGATCCCTTTTGCCGAGTTCAGATTGGACAGATGTTTTCCCACCGCACGAGTGTCTGGGGCAGCATTCACACTGCACGATGGATTGGCGACAGTGGAGTTCATGCTGCATGAGTTTTAGGAGTCTAACAATCCGAACCTGCTCTCTTTTTGTGAGTATAAGTGATGGGTTTCAATGTTTATGGCTTGCTGTCCATTTCCACCATCTCCACTGTTCCTGTTCCAGCCACATACACCTGGATGGTCCCATTGGCTGAAGATGATTGCGCCAACTTTCTGTTTTGTTATGATTTGTTGTAAAACTTTTTGTTGATTTGTTGTTTGACTATGCCCTATTGCTATGCCCTACTAGATGCCAATTCTGCATATACCGCAAAGTACAGAGCCTGGTGAGGTAAAGATAATTTTATTTGTGTGGCATTTTCTTTAAGTTTGATTGTACAATAATTGATTAAAATTGAATTTGGTTCCCTGTTCTCCAACCAGGTTCACCTGACATAGACCGGGCTTAACAGATGCGTTCCAG
Organism: Danionella cerebrum; assembly: GCA_007224835.1. Classification (NCBI taxonomy): domain Eukaryota; kingdom Metazoa; phylum Chordata; class Actinopteri; order Cypriniformes; family Danionidae; genus Danionella; species Danionella cerebrum. The sequence continues at coordinate 401,032 of SRMA01026584.1, forward strand.
TATTCGATCAGCAAATGAGAGATGGCTTATTGGAAAGAATGGAAATTGGATACATATCCTAATTACTGACTCCCGGAACGTTAAATTAAACAATCCTTAGAAAGAATCGCACACAACTTTGACTCTTACACACAAGAAATGATTGTGCAAGACAGGGATTGTTAATCAAGATAAGTTTTTACAAATTTATTAGGTCCAAACTGACCAAAAAACCCAGCCATTGTTGATATTGTTGTATATACCTCTGTATCTCCACTCCCACTTCCTGTTCCCCTGGACGCTGCTCTTTCATTGGCTGTGAGTAATCGCAGACGTCAGGACACATTTTACACTGCAGGAATCAAATATTTGAATACTAATTTTAAATATTTAGGATGCCAAATCTTTAGGTTTAGCTGTGACTCTGTTTGTGTTACCAGGCAATAGCTGCGTTTCCATCCACCTACTTCATCACATAAATGAATTGAAACACCAAGATGGGCATAAATTTAAAAAATATGCACACAGCTGAGTTTGATAAATATTTTATTCCACAAAAAAATGGGCGTAAATTACCATGGAAACTGAAAAAATCCCCCACGACTCTGTATTTGGTAAATATGGAGGGCAATAGCAATGTGTTTTTCTGTCAGAACTGGGGCGATTTATACGAAGATATTTGGCGCCAATTTATCAGGAAGTGGCGATTTTGTTCTCTTGGACTTGTTGGAGGGAAACAGAGCATTAATTGCGAATATTTTATGAGCTATTCCAGTTTTGGGCGTTTTGATCTTTCGCTAGCAGCGTGGCTGCTTGACTAGACAGCATCTAAAGTCGATGTGGTAGACTGATTGAGACGAACTACAATATTCAATGTAAAATCCCTTTCTAAAGTGTTTTTTTAACATGAAAATATTCCCTCCTGCACTCGGCACTGATTGGAAAAACTAGTTAAAACTTTTATGCACTCTTCTTTCATAAAAGCTTTGCTCAGCTTGACGGCACGAAACAAGCTAGAGTAGACTTTCACTCTTTAATTTAATTTTAAGAAGTAATTATTGCAATTTTTGAGCACTCATCATGAAAATCATAACAAAAGGGGCAGATTTTGTAGTTTCCCATGAAAGGTCCTTGCGGAGCGGAGAATAGAGGAAATGTGATATCAGCAAATTGCTTTTGTGAGCTCTGCATTTTTCTGTCTTTAAAGCAAATCTACATAGGCACTATTTCAAAGGGCTTCTCAGTAATTACCCATAATCCATTTGACACAGGGAAATGAAGAGGGCTTGTAGTACGTCTGGCACCCTCCCCTATTGTGCTCTGAGTGTTCGTTAGTTAAATGCGTTTGCTCTCTGGATTTCTCCCTGTGTGAAGGCTGGATAGGATCAGCTCCAGGGGGCTGAGAGGAGATACTCTAATGAACTCTGATCTAGAGTGTGCAATCTGACAATGAAGAGCAGTTAATGCCTCAGACACAAGAGAGAGAGAGAGAGAGAGAGAGCACCATGTGCAGGTGGATAAGTGTGTGCATCAATCTACTGTAGATTCGAGAGTTGAGATGCAGAGGGAGAAAGCTGGCACCTTGCTTTGGTAGATCTTGACCTCCTCGTAGGAGTGCGTCTGCCAGGCCAACTGCTGGAGCTCTTCTGCTGTGTACTGACATGTCTCCAGGTGAGATTTTATGATGTTCTGTGCAATTCGATCTGAAAAACAGAAAGAGAGCAGAAGATGTAAAGGAGAGCTGAGAATGTGAATCAAACAGAAGCACACTGAAGTATACTTATACTTGTAATGTTTCAAAGTGCCTCCATAATGTTATTTATTGAACCGATTTTGACACATCACGTTACCTAAAATGACAAAACAGCTTTTTTTTACTTCATTTTTGAGTGCTTTCCAGTTTTAATTTACATTTAGCAGATGATTTTATCCAAAAACAACAAGCGATTTGTCTCATCGGGACATCTAATCACTTGAAGTGCTCGTAAGAAACGTTTCAGCTATTACCGAACAAAGCAGTGCAATGAGGATAGAATTTTTTTTTTTATTTTATTTCACGTTTAGCTTTGGTTTTTACATACAATCTAAGATTTTCTCTTTATGCGAGCAAAAGCCCGGAGCGTACCCTCCTCTGAGCATTTAAAAACAGTCATCTTTCATTGGATACTAAGTAGAGGTGTAACAATACACTCTGTTAATGACCTCGATTTTATGTCTACGATACGATACGCATCACAATATTTCACAACAATATTCTTAACCAGTTATTCAAACCATCATCGGACAAAAATTAATTAAAAACTTTTAAGACCACAAAACTAAGAAGGCTAGGGCCTAGTTTAATTTGTACGAGAGAATTTGATATCATCCATCCACCAGGGGGCAGTGTTAATGTTTGCGTTAAATCCTCATTTTCACCAAGTGATGGAGGGAGCTAATTTTGTATCTCATCTAAAATGTGAGTATGGATAATTGTCTCCTAGTAAATGTTACATAAAACAAGAAAAGACGGTAGAGAAGTTTCAGAAGTGACTAGAATCTCAATCACTCCAAGAGGCTCGAAGACGATATCTCCCAGTAGCTCCACGATACGTATTGTGATATATTGTGCCACAATATATTGTTACACCCCTACTACAAAGGTAAATATTTTCAGATGTTAAGCCAGATTTGGAGTCTGTACTGATCCCAATCGGTTAATTGGTTGCTAAAAGTACAATTTAATTCATTTTTAATTCAACTTTGGCTTTTTTCCATAGTATTGGGTGGAAATCATTATGCAATCAGCCATATGGGGGCGATCACCATGATTTAGCATCACTCTTCCGGCCATGTGAGACACACTTGCCACCCACTTATGACTAACTGCAAATACTTCCCAATTCCACGTAGAGCAAACACACTGCCTGAAAGTTAATGCGGACGTGTAATACGCAACATTACTTAACCTGAGAGTGTGTGTTTGGTTGTAAAAAAAGGTAAGTAATTTGGTATAAATAAGAAAAATAAATCCACTTGATTGCATTAACAAAGCTTTGTGCCCCGCGCAGAGGCTTTGTCAAATTCTGCCGAAAGAAGGAGGCGTAGCGGAAGCGTAGCAGTGGCCGGAACAGGAGTAAATGGTACAATTGGAGGAAACTGATAAAATGAGCTGATTCAACGACTTTGTTTATGATAAACATTGCATTTCCAAAATTATAGATGGCTTTAAATTCATTTTAAATGCTCTGAAAAGGACATAAAATGGTCCCTTGGAATCTGCCTACGCACATTTAGTTAGTATTGAAAAGAAACACTCCTCTTACCGCTTCCCAACAGAAGTTTGTTGTTGCAAACCCTAAGAATGACTCAAAGTATTAACGTAGTTACTTTCATTGTGATTTAGTTAAAGAACTAACTAAATCTACTAAACTAAATCAACTAACTAAGTTGAATGTTTTACATTCAACTGGCAGAAATATGTCAGAACGACTGTATTGACTGTATTAAGTAAAGATGCCCCAAGTAATTATCATAACTTTACCGTAACTTTTAAAAAAGAGCATTCATTAAGACAACACTATTCTCCACAGCACCTTACATTAAAGAAACATAAGGATTTTCACTGGGAATCAAACCATTTTGTGTTCCTAGCAACGTGCTCTTCTGATTGAGCTACAGAAAAATGCTAACAGATGGTATAACTGATGCAGACGTGCGAAACTCGATAATGTTCTATAAAACAATTGGTGATTTTTTGTGCCACATATTTGATTTTCTTTGATATCAGACAAGTTAAATAGGAATATGTGAACTTAAATCTCTGAAACCTCTTTGTTTGAGGTAGCAAAACATTAAATGTTGTTGCATTTCCATCCTTCATACCTAACTCTCCCATGGAGATGCCGGGGGCGAGCTGGTTGTCGTGATAGGAGCCGTAAGAAAACAGATTGGGCACAGGGGTGAGATCATAGATGGGCTCCTGCTTGATCTGTTTCATGCCAGTCATGTCCAGTCCGGACTGGTCTGGGCTAGCCTGCGTTGAGTCTATGCCGTAGTAGCCTCCAGGGCCTCCGTTGGCCTGAGCTTTGGGCATGTCTATGAGGTGAGCGCTGGCGTAGGTGCCACCGATCTCATGGTTGAGGGTGCTGAGGCCGTTTGTGAGGCTGGACGAGTAGACACGGGCAAGAGCTTCAGCGTCCCCTGGCTGCTGCTGCCGCTGCTCCTGAAGACGCTGCTGGTGCTTCTGCACCTCTGCGTATAGAGAGTCCCGCTGCTTCTTAGACATCCGGCCAAACTTCACAGCTGCCGGTGAAAAAGTCACCAATGAGATCATTTTCCTGTGCTTTTAACTACTTGAAGGAGGCATGCATTGGTACAAAATGGAAATACATAGGTGTAGGTTAGGTTGTATGTCTCACCATCACGGGACATGCCCAGAGCCAGGCACTTCTGCAGCCGGCAATGTTGGCAGCGGTTTCGATTGGTTCGGTCGATCAGGCAATTTCGTTGCCGGGGACATGAGTATGAGGCGTTGTTCTGTTGGCTGCGGCGGAAGAATCCCTGGAAAAAAAGCAATGGAGAGTTATGGGCTTGACTATGCCTCGATTTGAACTTGGTTTCGTCCGCTTTAAGACCCGACATTTGCGGGTTCTCATCCACTTTAATCTCTTTTTCTTGCTTTGGAATCAGAATGCTCTTGACTTATATTAGAGGGCTTTGACTACAAGACATTTGTACAGAAGAAAAGACATTTGTCTGGAGAAATATTTATATATACGATATTAATAATTATTTATATTGATATACCAAATAAAAACAAATATGAAGATTTAATAAAACAAATCAACCGAGTGCTCCAAAAACTGAGATGTCTCTGTTTGGTTGACAGCAATAAACACCTTTTTAAAACATACAATGTACTGACGAAATAGCCAAACTCTAAAACTACTGAGGCCAATTAGTTCACAACATAACGCAATTCAAGTTTGCCTGTGCAACGCTATACTGCGAATCAAAAACGACTGCAAATCAACAACACACAATAAATATTTAAATTGGTTTTGATTTGCAGGAGTGATTTTCTTTATTCTGTGTTTCTTCCTACCGCAGCCTCTCTTTCTCTCATATTTTCGATGTACTACTTTCACAGTCCACAATCCTGAAAATGGAGGGCCACTGTAGTTTTCAGATGTTCTTTGGCCAATAGCTCTAGTATGTAAATGAGCTCACTAGCGCCCCCGGTTCTGTTTTTTTTTTTTTTTTTTTGCATTCGTGGTGTAGGATCAGAAAACTGTGCATGACACTTCTGCAAATCAAACACACTATGTTAAATATTCTTTTTTTTGCAGTAGCATTGATTTGCGTGGTGTGGGTCACCATACGTCACCAAACGAAAACATGATCTGAGGAAGTGTCAGGTTTTCCACTTACCTTACAGCCTTCACATGTGATGACTCCATAGTGGATCCCTGATGACTTGTCTCCGCAGATTTTGCATGGTATGACTTCGATTTGGGCTGAAATGTGAAAAGGAAGCAAACAAAAATATCTTACTAAAGTATTTGTCTTTATCTGAAAAATTAGGCAGAACAGTCATATTTTAAAGGTGAATTCTGAGTGTACCAAGATCCACCTTTCAAATGGTCAAGACAGTCTGACATTGCCAATGAATGATGCCATTTAAATTCTTATCAAATTCTGTTTTCATTTGCAAAGGCTATGAATTCAAATATTGCAAACCATTTCAAAAGACCATTATAAACCAGTAACGGACAGGAAGCCACTGTTGCTTTGAATATCTTTAAAATAGGGTACTTACCGTATTTTTTGGCATATAAGACGCAACCAATTTTAAATGAGAAAGATCTGGGAAAAAAATCTGAACCAAATACTGTAGTAAAATATTTTATATCAACTGTGTAAAAGTAAACAGCAGTTTTAAAACAGTTGTATGCCAGATCGGATCTACCGTATTTTGGATCAGTAAAAAAAACAAGACAAACATACCGGTACGTTTTTTCTTTGCCCCCACTCATCACTCTAAAGTCCACCATTCATTATCACCATTACTGTTCCAGTGCAACATTGGCCCAACATTAGTAATACCATAACAGCCAGTAACATTGTCACCACATTACTAATAATAGCTAGTAACACTGCCCCCACATTAGTAATAATAACTGGCACAATGCAGCTGCTTACCTGCTCCTTACGATCCATACTATGGTAGGATCGACAAGCAGAGACGGGCGATAACGTCAGCGCGCACCGCCGGGTGTACAAATATGGCCGACGCATGGCAAGCCCTTTTAACATTTAAACATCTGCCCTGATTATCCGTAAATGCATTTAAAGATAGGAATAAATGTATTGTGACTATTATAGTAATATAGTAAATAATATTTAGTAAATATATTTTGACTGGGTGTAAAGACATGTAGAGATATCTTCAATTGTAATTGCCCTAGTAAGAAAGTGAATTTGAGATATCTCCAATCATATCTGCAATATAATTAAAGATATTAAAAATGTTAAAAGGGCTTGCCATAGCCAACGGCTCCGGAGCTAGGCCGAAGCCGCAGCCTCTTTTACGCCTCTACGACGGCCGTGACCGCCCTCCACTTTGCGGCGCTCTGCATTCGCCGTATAAGACGCACCAACTTTTCCCCCTCAGTTTTGGGGAAGAAAAAGTGCGTCTTATACAGTGAAAAATTGCATAAAATGACATTATCACAACATTGCAGGGAAACAAGTATCAAAACACATCTAAGAGACTCAGCTCTAACTTTTACAGCCTCGACGTGTGTCTTTAGGAAATGCAAAAGAACAAACAAGACGCCGGAAACCTCTGCAAGAAAGGGATCGAGAGTTATGGAATGGAAGACGAAGAGAAACTCGTCTCCCTGCTGAGACTGCACACTCACAATAAAGAGATTAGCCACCCAATCTAATCCTAAATTATTTCTCCACATGCTTGTTCCTCTGCTCTCAGCTGGCTTATCTGATGCAGCAATTCTCAATTAATCTTTCCTGGCTCAAACCCTCATTCAACTGCTTATAATGACATCAAAAACGTACAGCAGAATAAACTATGGATAACTCTCCAGCACTTAAGGATGCAAACAGTTATCAACATTTGTATTCCCAGAAACTAAAGGCTCATTGTAGAAGCAATAGCTCATAACACAGATGTTTTTCATCTAAACATTCAAATAAAAACTAAATGTATCGTTTTATTTTAAACTACCATAGGTTTAAGTTTATAGATTGCCTCTATTTAAGTATAACTTGCTGTTTTTGCAATAGAAAGTCATGCATTCGGTGCAACTTCTCAGGTTAAGTCACTGGAAACTGTGAAAAACAGACAATATTGTAAAATATTTAGCTATAATGTCACTTCTAGCTCAAGCGCATTTTAGTCCCTATATCAAATCAATTCTATTTTTTAACATTTAAATTTTAGAATTTGTAAACAAATATTTTTTTTTTAACTAGCATAAATAAGATTTAAGCTAGTCATGGAGACAATGTGTTTGGTCAGAAATTAATCATCCGATGTAGATGCACAAATGTTCTATGTAATATAACAGGCTAATAAAAAAATAGTTAAACCAAAATAAGCCGATGGTTCTAGCTCTCTTACCTACAACATCTGTCTTCATTTTCAGACAGAGGCACTGCAGAGGGCTACACTCACACACCAGACTCGAACCCGCAGTCTGAAGGTCTGGAAGTGTGAGTGTGTCTCTAATGATGAGTGTGTCTGCACATGGTGGTAATCTCACTGTGAGAATATCACCTCACACAGGCTGTCTAGCAGTGTGCACGTGCGTGCGTGTGTGTGTGTGTGTGTGTGTGTGTGTGTGTGTGTGTGTATGTATGTGTAGGTGTGCATGTAGCATTATTTAGCATGCACACCAGTCGGTTTGTGTTGTGTTTTCCTGATGTTCAGCGTAGATTAGAGATTAGTTTTGGAAAATAATTTACAGCGTGTGAAAAGTTGATAATTATTGTTAATCATGGGATTATCTGAGTCTAGTGGTCAGGACTGTAGCTCTTTCTGTCTCAGCATGAGTCTTAAGCCAATCTGGGGGGCTGTGTAGGGCTGTGTATTTGGTTGTTAAGGGGGTGGGTGGTTGACCCTAGTAACCCACAGAAGCAAGGTCAGCTTCATTGTGATTTCATTTAACTGTAACTGTAGCTGTATAGAGGCTAGTGCAAATTATACATTGGGGTCATAACATTGTTTTATTTTTAATAATATGTTGTTCACATTGGTCTAAAACGTTATACAATCTTACCTCTATGAGCCACAATCTGATCCTGAATCAGATGCAAATCCTTACCACCTGGACATCCGGGCCTTTAGTCCCAAACATTTTCTCACAAACTAATAATTCAACTCCATAACACTTAATAAATACACTAGAACTGTAGATTAACGAGCCACTTAAGAATTGACTTAATTTTGTCAAGACCAATCAGAGAGATGGATTGCTTGGAGCGTCTGTTTTTATTGGCTGATCTGAAGGATCTGCGCCGCGATACCTGGATTGAGCCAGAGACACTTTTGAGAGAGAAAGGCAGAAACAATGAATATTTTTAGCGAAAGAAAGTCTTGACAAAGGCTCATTCCCAGAAACAAGTAAATAAATAACCGAAATTCATTTTTGTAAAATGAGTTGTGACCGTGTTAAGTGGTTACTCAGATTCTGAGGTAATCCTTGAGTGATTCCTCCATATACACACTTTAGCATAAGTTTAACAAACAATTCAATTATCAATGAAATAAGGTCTTGTTTTATTTTGTGAGTAAAAAGTACATTCAAGTAAAAATAACTCGTAAATAACTTTAAAAATTGAAGCTTCCCCTACCAGGATTCAAATCATCATGACATCAGTGCTCTTACCAAATATATTTAGCAGGTAAGTGCCTTTGAATCTGTAATTATTCCCGGTGTTTCGACATTTTCTAGTTTCCTTTTAGAGTCATGCCCAAGAAAGTCCCTATTCACCACAGTTGCATCAAATGTTGGAGAATGACTTTCCCTCTGTTTAACTCTCGCGTGTTTGTTTCCGGATATCACGAGAGAAGGCGGAGCTTTGTTGATGGCGCATCCCTTCCTGAGGAGAGAAACCTTTTGATTCTTCAATAAAACCAATTTTTAAAAGTCATTTTTCGATCGTAACATCCATAGTTCGATTTTTGATTAGAAAAAGCCACTTAAAGGTACAACATGTCATGACCACTTTAAATATATACAATAATTTATTTGTAAGAATAAAGATATTGTTACAACAGTTTTATTACATTCGATTGGTGCATCTGAGTAGACTGACCTTGACCTATTCCTGTGTATATTGCGCAAACTCATAACTGTTTTGACACCCGATTTCTTCACCTTGTTTCAAAATGAACCAAATCTGTTTAATTTTTAATCTGTTGAATGAGTTCTGTTCACTTTTAGGGCTCCACAGATCAATTAGTTTCTCTGCATTTTATCTTGAGGCATTAATATAATAATCTGTGGGGACTGCGGCTCACATTAAAACACGTGAAAAAAAGTTTCTCACAAAGAAGAACTAGCACACGGCGTCCTATCTTTTAAGGTCAGTATGCTACAGTGTGGTGCAAATGCCCTGCACTGACTCTGCAGGCTTTGTTCATAGTGAAAGGGGACTGTGGATGCTGGCTGGTCCACTTCCTCTTTTGACCCACTTCGACCAGTGCCTGAGCAAAACTAGGTCAATGGAGCACACAGACAGAACTTGGAATAAATTGAGATTTAGGATATTGTAAAATTGTCATTAACCTGCATCGTGTGGCACTTCACCTCTAGAGAGAGCATTTCGATATAAAAGTGCTCTTAGTTTACATGACGCCTGGGATCAAAGCTTGCACTTATCGTGTTTTCATTTTGAAGGAATGGTCTTTTTTTTGTCTTGTTTAATGGTATACATGTAAAAATGTAATTGTGATGTATTTTGTTTTATTTTTTATAATATATAATGCAAACCTTTATATATAAATAATTACATTATATAATTATAATGTAATTTGAAATATATAATTAAATTTTTACAAAACGTCAGTTTTTATGAAGTGAAAAGAGACACACATCTCTATTTCATTAACAAAGAACCATAATGAAATTGTATAAAATAAAGCAATACACTAGCACTTGAATTGCCTGATAATGTACACTTCAATTAGTAATAATTACTGAGATTTTCACAGAAAAGATAAATCCTTTACCTTATTTTAAATCCTCTACCTGCTTCACTTCCCGTCTATATGCTATACTGTCTGTTAAAATGACAAAAGGCTTTAAAGCCTAAATAATCTTTTAACAAAAAATATATTTCAAATCTTCTAAATATTTAATAACTCAAAAACCTTTCCTTAAAAGGTTTGAATGAAAACTATTTGATATGTTTCATCAAGATTCAAAACATTTATTAAACAGACAATTTATATACCGGTATATTCAAATTATTATTATTATTATTATTATTATTATTATTATTATTATTATTATTATTATTATTATTATTATTATTATTATTATTATGGAGAGTCATGACTGTCACATGTAAAAAAAAACGGACTTTGTATAGAGGCCAAAAGTTGTTGTTTTTTTGTGAAAAGAACCATGAAAAGAAATTATTCAATCCATTCATAACTATCATATAAAAAATGTGATTTGAATGATGTCGCATTTGCATATGTAAACTTACTTTTACAAAACAATGTGTTTCAACATTAAATTACATTTCAAAGCAATAATAACATCTGTATTTGCTGATGCACTTTAAGTAAAGAAGCATCATGGGAGTTTAAGTTAGAAAACAAGCTCAACCAACAGACCAAGATGAAAAAAATGTCTCATTATTTAATTTTACTTAATAATCACATTGCTTTTTTTATTTACCGCTGAATTAGTTATAACCTGTCTGCATTACAGTGAATAAAGCAACAAGGAATTTGTTCATTACCATGTTTTAACACATTTTAAGGCGTAATCTATTCAATTGCTTCCAACTCAGTCCCAAATATCTTGTTGTAAATAATACCTTAGGGTTCAGAGTTCAACCAGATTTTAATCCTAACCGAACGTTTGCACATGTGATTATCTATATAACGATATAGTCTTTATATATCACTAGACTCTACCAAAGTTGCCTTGACCAATATTATTCCTGATTTGGTTTCTTTATAAAAAAAAAAGCTCTATTTTTGGAGGTATCGGTATGGAATACCTGTGATCCATGTACGTTTAATGTGTGAAAGAGACCAACAGAATGTATTGTTATATATTAACAATGTGTGTCATTAACGATAACGATCTTAATATTGCATTACAGAAACCTGATGCTCTACCTTTAATTAAAAACTTCCTTTTCTTATGTCTATTAACATTTTTTGTAAACCAGTCGCTTGAGCCAAAGATTACTGAAAAAAAGCTGTGTTATCGTTAACCGAAGTTAGAAGTTTTGTCCCAAATCCTTGCGAAATTAACATTAGCATTCGAGGTACTTGCATTCAATGAGCGTATTACATGAGTCTGCTTGTGGAAGAATGGCCACGGGGTTTCTGTGTGTGCATGTATGTGGACCTGTCAAGAGAAATAAGGAGATGTCCGTGTCACTGTCACTGTTGCCAGGACAACTGAAGCCTCCCTGGGTTTGTGGGTGGGAGGTCTGTATAGTCTGCTTGTCAGAGCAATCATTCACACCACTCTGACAGTCTAACAGGACATGATGTCATCGTTGTCCCTACCCATACAACACTGATACAAATTTCTCATTATGCTGCCTATACCGATCTTACTTCCTTCAAGGATTAAATACATGAAAGGGACGAGTAGGAATTCCTTGAGGGTTGTTTGGGAAGGATTTAGATACTAACATCTTAGTGTTACTGAAATCCTTGCAGCTTTGAAGATTCAGCTTTTTCAGAATCAAGCGTATTGTAGTGCAATGTGTTTTCTTTAGCATTCGGTTATAAACATCTACAATAGTCCCACAACACATCTGCAGATCAATGTGGCAGATTGTTTTAGTACCCAAGCCAAATTCAGATAAAAGCTGTGAAGAGAAGAGTAGTGATTTATCTTTTAAAATATAAAATATGAGTAGAGTTAATGACATCCAATCTATTCTTCAAAAAGGGGAGGCCTTGTCTCTGCTGGTGGCTTCACGTCAGGGTTAGGCGTATCAGAGAGTTACGTAAGAGAGGGAGTGCAGTGCTGGCGATTCCATGGTTAAGAGGAGCTCAGCCCTGCAGGCTTATCCGAAGACAGACAGGAGCTGCCCAGCACTGGACACATGTCCGTCTCTCTGTTGGACATACAGAGGCTTAGCTTATTCACTTACTCATTGACTACAACATGATGCTAGTGTAGGCCGAATACAGAATAAATCATTTAAAAATATAAAGTACTGCATGGATGAAGAGAGCTGGGCCAATTTAAAGAGTAGCTTGTTTACATGAATAGAAGCTGTTTTTGAAAAGCTAGATGGAAACCGATTAATCGGAATATTTTTCAATATTTCTGAATTACAAAGTATATTTGTGAAGTAAAGCACAGTGGATCATATTCTTGCTTTTTGAATTTATTGTTGATATAAAAAGGCGAGATCTATATAATGTCAATGCTTTTTCACTATGCACAAGTGATTGTGTACCATGATGATGCACCTCAAGGAATTGGAATTTCCTAACAAAGTCCCATTGTTAGTTTAAGTATTTCTACAGTAAAGAGTTTTGTTAGAGTTTTGTTTAATTTTGTTTTTAATGTTTTTGATCGTTCGACATTTTAGGTACCCCTTTTAGTGATACAGTATTGGTAAATTGTTTTAATTTTATCGATAATGTATATTATATAAGATTTTGTCATAAGTGCACATTTTATGTAATGTTTGCGCAGGCATGATACATATGTATATATTTTTTGTTATATTTATATTTATGTATACATAATACATATATAGTGTTGAATATGCGTTTACATATGCGATTAATTTAAAATATTTGACATGTTAAAATTTACACAATTACGTGGTTAATAGTTTTTTTTTTATTTCCATGTGTACAACATGCTAAAAAGTACTTTTTTTCTCAGAGTCTGTTACATTAATGACTTTTTGCCCATTTCATAGCTTTCCCCATGCATAAACTTGGTCATGTGATCAGAGTTTTGTCACATTATTGCTAATCCTGAAAATAAAATTGTTCATTGTGTTATCCCCAACTGTCTGTTGCTTCCCATCTGGGTATTATTTTAGTTTCATTACAAGCCTGGTCATTGTTCATTAAGTTTAGTTTATTCCTCCTCCTTTGGAGAAGTCTTTTATTGTGGAGGTTTTACATACGAGGGTTTATATGACTTGTTTTGTGATCAATAAACTATAGTGAATATGGCTTTCAAGCCAACAGTTAATTTAAAAAATATTTAAGCTTTATTGCAAGTATGTGGTTTGCATGAGACAATTTGTTACAAGTTAATCAGAAATTTCAATAAGCAATCAGATTTTGAATTTAAATGAAAGAAATAACCTTTATTTGTCACATACACTGTTACATGCAGTGAAATAAGACCCTTCTGGCCACAGGCATAGATGAGGTGAGGACAGGCCAGTGTTGAGAGGTAGCATTTGAGAAAGAAACAGAGAAATGGGTATACATTGGGTAGGGTAGCTCAAAAAGAGCCTTTTCCGCAGTGCTCTCTGAAGCAGGTTAAAAAAAAACATTGCAACCAAGCACATATAGACATAATACAGGAAAAATATTACAGGAGGGGGTAGGGTCAAGGAAAGTGGTGGGACCGCTGCAGTCAACAGCTGACATTTTCCTGCTGCCATTAACAGCGCTGTACTTATGGCCCGTTAGATTACAGCGGTTGGGAAAAGCTAGCGGAGTTGTTGTGAGAGCGAGGAATAAGTGGCGTTAAAAAGTAATTTCTTTGTTTTGAGTTTACAAAAATTATTTACATTTTACATTTATACATTCTAAAAGTTGTTGTTTTCACCCACTGGCCAAAGATTTCCAAATATGGACCTCTATGTTTGACCCAAGTTAAGCAATTGTCTGGAACATCTTATGTGGACATGGTCAGAGTCTGGCAGAGGTGGTGTGGTTTTTAATGCGCCACACAACACAAGAACCAGACATTATTTGCGACGTTTCATAGGTAAATCATTGCCCTGTATTATTGGATACAGCCCTGTATCATAATGTTGTACTCGACCCATGCAAACGCGAGCAGGCCAGATAAAAATAGCTGTGTTGGATGACATTTCTGAGGGTTTAAGCTCCTTGTGTGAAAATAATGACCAACAACTTCCAATCAGTTCCCATATTTTACTATAGTTTCGTAACAAAAGATTTGTAATTGCACCAGACTGTGTTAATTTGTGGATTAGACGAGCCACACACACATATTCACATGGACGGTATAATTGATTCCTAATGATATGGAGCTCTTTTGGGTCCCAGGAGAAGTTCCCTCTCTCTCTAAATAGTTCATTAATTAGCTTCGTTTAAGTGGATATGAGCAGCATTGCAACTTAATTTATCATCATGCCTAATATCAAACGACATCTGTGAATGATTCAGACAGATGTGTACCAACGTTAACTTAATTTAATCACTGTCTCATGAATCTCTGACAAATATTTAGACTTTACAGGCTGTAAAAGGAACGAAAAGAAAACTAAAAGTTTCAAGGTTACAAGCAAATTGGTTTTATTTGAGAATCAAAAGCAGAGTCAAAATTGTTAGTGTGTAAAAGAGGGCAGAAAGTTGTGCCAAATACTTTTAAACAATTGAAACATTGAGCTCTAAAGCATATATAACTAATTGTCTGAACAAATGAAGGTTAATTTTTAACACATTTTTTGGAGTGAACAGAATTGATTCACTATTTTCTGTACATTTGTTTCTTCTTCTTTTACTTTCGGCTGTTCCCAGTTTAGGGGTCGCCACAGTGAATCCTCTGTTTTCACATTTGTTTGATAACGTGATATTAAACAGTACCAAAACAGCATTCCTTCAGGTGAATTCCGTTTCAGTCGCCATCTTTCAATGATAGCCTTTGGAAAGAGAACCTGTTTGAAGTGTTTTTTGAGAATCTTGCCTGTATGCATTTGATAAGATGTTGTTTTGTCATCTGGCGTGCACCCAAGTGATATTCCAGAGCCTTGTTGGGAAATGCTCAACAGTGATGTTAATTCATTGTGTAGGTGGAGGATTATCCTCAACACTTCCTTGACTATTAAATCCAGACTACAGAATGCAATCACACTCAAAATACTCTGTATGTCAGTTAAACCAGTTCTGTTTAAAGGTTCAGGGGTGAGCTGGGACGAGGGGTATGCAGTAATGGCCGCCTGTCACCATTAGGGTGCATATTGTCCAGATTGACAGAACCCCAGAGGGAAGTGTTTACAGAGGGGCAGCCTGCAACAGCATGTGGTGTTCATCCATGTTTTACATCAATTCCTTGAGGGAAGGACTCTCAGATGAAGGCCCTGGGCTCTCAGTTATTAAACAGCTTTCACTGAGAGTAACATTAGCATTGTGATTGGAACATTCGTCCCACTGTGGATTGTGAGAAAATAATTAGGCCGACTCCACAGGGATTGTGAAGATCAGGATTCTTTTCACCCTGCTCTCGGTTTGTCGTAATATGTCGATACACAAGTCTGACCACTTAGAAACACAAATCTGTACAAGAAATCCTAATCTCTCTAGAGTCCTTCAACAGAACTAATCTTCCGGAGAGCATCTCAGCTCAATCATTTAAAGATTGATAAGCAATCCACCGTGTTCCAATCCAAATAAACCATCTAAAAGCACCTAATATTGCAGTAAAATGCTTTAGAAAATAGATTAATTCCCTCAAAATTGCTCTGTCTTGAGCTGTTGTTCAAAGCTAGGATTATCTATGGCATTATGCTATGTCAGCTTTATTACAGTTACACTTTAAATGTAATATTTAGAATCTACCAATATTATAATCGTATGTCAATCCATAACATTGACAGTGGTCTTTTTTTGTTCAATCACCTCCTTTATATGTGAATTTTAAGTGGTTCTTCAGGTGCCTGTGAATGACAGGAAAGGTCACAAGTCTATGCCAGTCATTGGAAGACATTGACCCCAGAGGCTGCAATTCAAATTTAATCCTTGGATCATTAACAAAAGATTAATTAACAGAAGACACCACCACTGTGTCCACTGTGCCACCTTGGTGCCTGTCCTTTTAGTAAATAATTCTTTGCTCCTAAACCACATTTCTGCAGCATAATCCATGGGTCTAAATATGACTAATATAAACTGGACACAGGCTATTGACATAAATTGAAAATAAAGTAATGAAACAAAAAAATACATGAATAAATAAAGTGGAAACCAAATTCAATGGTGCAAAATAACAAAAATAAAATGCAAAATATACATAACAATCTCACAATTGAGCATTTTTGTAAACTATCTAAAACAATAAAGTGCTGTGAGAGGCATGATATTATAATGGTATAATGGCGTTTTCTGAGTGTTGTGTATGTTTTTGATGGCGCTGCAGGCTTTTCCCCATTGGATTGTCATCAGCTGTGCCAGACTCAGGGATCTTTGATCTGAGATCTGATTGGCTGCCTCGCTGAGGCTACAGAAGGGGACACGCTGGCACACACTCAACTTCTGAAGAACAGAATAACTGATGTATATGAATCTACAAATACACTATGCTGTATTCTGTGTTTGTGTGGTTAAACAAACCAAATTTAAAGATTTATATCACTTTTATTAATAAAGCACTACATGTATTAGTTGAATAAGGCCTGACTTTTGTGTAAGTTTACATTTATAACTATTAGAATTCAACTGAATAACTATACATTTATAAACTTAATCTCACATATTTTTGACCCAAAGCTTCAGTGACATAAAGGCTACTGTGTTATGATAATAATATGTAGCCTTTTAAAAAAACAAAACAAATAAATGTGATTTAAAAGGACAAATAGCTTTATGGTTTATGGCACAGCAAGACAGGAGCTAGCTATTAAAAATAACAAATCACGACCAAAATGTAGTTATATTGTTGTAAGTGAATATAAATGAAAACGAATATCTATGACTTTCGTTTTCGTGTATACTTGCGGCACTTGGATTTTTACCACATTGCAGGTGTGGTTTTTTTGTCGCACTCGTATTTGCAAGTAATCACATCTTGAAATCCCACTTTGATCTGACATCTTTGAGAAGGAAAGACCTTGTTGATGCAGTATAACTAACTTGGGTCCAGTTGCTCTGCTCAGTTTTGCCATGAAATGAAGCTGTCTTTCCCAACCTCACCTTGGTAGCAGACTTTGTCTGATTTTAAGCCTCTTACACAGCTGTTTCTGTTTCAGTTCATGATTGGGTTTCAATCTACATGCGACATTGATAATCAACATCACCTGTTTGGTATGATTGGTGGGTCATGACTGTAGTCCAGCAAAATCTTTGCGCAAGTGTACCTACATGAATTCAGGCTGGGCAAAAGGCAGTAAAAGCATTCTTTGTTCATAGCCTTAAACTTCTGCACAGCACTGTATGTTAGTTTAATAGTATGATTACATTGTTTTAATATAATATTTCTTTCAATGAAACCGATAAATAATCAAGCAGTCAGAATTAACATCTTTAAGTAGACAGTTAAGTATTTACTTTAAAAAAAATGTAAATAAAACTACATTGAGGGTGCGTTCCTGCTGCAGCTCTGAACATTTACTGAGCACAAAAGCACAGACGCTCCATTAGTCTGACCTCAGACCCTCGCTGGCCCTTCGCCAACAAAACCTCACTGACCTCGTCGACCTCTGAACTCTCTCTTGAATCAGTGTCTGTGAGCGGACAAAGCCAGAATGATCAAGTTCAAGGGTTTTTTACTCGCCAACAACCAACACCAGGACTTTCCATTAGACCTTTAGACAAACATACTGTGTCTAATAAATACATTTATATCATCTTCTGTTTCTTTTTTTAGTTATACCTTCCCTATCGTGTGTGTGTGTGTGTGTGTGTGTGTGTGTGTGTGCAGATCAATAAACACAACGTTCTTCCTTTTCGTTCTGTTCTATTAAATTACATTTATGCATTTCATCCTAAATGAAAGCACTTTCCCTGGGATCCAAACTCAGTACCATGTCCTAGCTAGTGTCACAGAAAAGCCTGATTTAACACAACAAAAACAGTATGATGTCACTGAGATTGTTGAAGCTTTTGGGAAATGGGGGGAATATAACGCACCTTGTTACATGTGTCTACCATCTAAAACATAAATGTTATGCAAAAGGTTGAATGAGGTCTGTCACTGTGGCCCAAAGGGTCTCCAATGTGTTTGTGAAGATGCGTGCGCGCGCGTGTGTGTGTGTGTGTGTTGTTTAAATGGGTTAGTAAGTCACTCAGCCTAAGGGTATAGCATAGCCATGTCATCTCTCTTTCTTTCTCTCTTTCCCCTCCTATCTCTCTTTCCTCATCGCTTTCCTCCCAATTATATAATCCTCTACGATTGCCCAAAAGAAGAATACTGAACACAAACTGAACATCTACGACACCACAGAATGCAAGAAATGGCTAATGTTTACATACAATTGAAATTAATTATTTATTTAAAATCAAATTGCTGACTGTTCTTATTAAATGTACTTTAATTATTTAAGGGTACTTTAATTCTTGGTAGCTTTAAAAAATGCATTTACGTTACATTTAGCAATACAATTATGAATAAATGCAATACGGGTGAGCTATACACAGTATTGTGTAAAAATGCTGTACGCAAACACTGCTTTCAAAAATTGAAAAGTAACTCATTTATTTTCAACCCTGCTTGCTTACACCTAAACACTGAAAACTTGGACTCATCAGTCCAGAGCACCTGCTGCCAAGTTTCGGCACCCAGTTCCTACGTTTCAATGTATACTTACTTGAGTCACTTGTCCTTGTTCCCATATTGGAGCTATGGATTTCGGCCACTTCTCCAGACAGTAGATATCTATATCTGAGTCTAAAATCCTCAACGTTCACAGTTTCTTTGTGCTTCATCGAGCAGCGCGTCTTGAAATCCCTGCTTTGAAAGCTTTCTCTGGGATAGACCTTGTTGATGCTTGTGTCTTGTTGCTGTGCACATTCTTGCCATCACAAGAGAGGGATCACAAGGTCATCACTGGGTTTCAACCTTTGTGTGCCATTGATGATATTTGGCAGCTGTTTGGTATAATTGGTTATAAAAAAAGTTTTGTGCATCTCATTTGCGTTTGGCTCATTTACAAAAATCAACTATGATTATTTATTTTTCTGAAAATTCTTTCTTTGTTCGTTGCAACTCAGTATATCGTTACGATCACAAACAGTTTAATAGGATTTTCTACCTTTCTAAAAATGAAGACATTACATTTGCATTCCTAACAATTCAGACCGCGTTTAAATGATACGACTTTTGTTTTATCCACTGCTGAAAAATTCAACTGTGGAAATTTCTGTGTATGCAGTTAAAAATAGATGTAAATTTATAGCTAACTATAATGGATATTTGTAAAAACCGGCTGTTCACTGAATGTCTGTGTGTTCTGGGTGCCTCTCAGCCTCTTCCCTCTCAGGACGGGATAGTAATAGCTCGCCTTAGGCCACAATTTAATTCCATGTAACGAGGTCCTTCCCCAAAGTGGCCCCAGGAGCCCCTCTCTGAAAGAAGCAAATTGATCACAATCTAAGGGTCTCTCTCTTCATCTGAGAGCACAGGTTCAACATTAACTCCTTCAGTGATGTGCCAGTTATGATCCAAAAATGTTACAATTGCACACTTTGATTTGTTTGATAATTCACTTGATCCAAATGATGTATTGACCTTTTCATGAAATTATCAAATTTTAAAAGCTGTTTTAAAAAATTCTAAATTCTCTCAGAGATGAATGTTAAAGTTTTACTGCACATAAAATGCATAAACTCATAATAATATGTAACCATTATGAACAAAAGTATACAGTTTAGTTTTTAAAAAGAACCTTCTGTATAATAACTGCTGTGTTCTGACAGTCCATGCTGGACCCCTGCTGGTCAACCCGGAGTTAATGCAGCATTTTATAAAGTTATTATAAGCTATTATAATCTGGAATAATATGCTTTATTGGTATTGTGGTTAGGCTTATTTTGAGAGAAATCAGCAAAACTCTACATTTTCATGACACAGATACTCATTTATTTACAAAATCATTTTTAGTTTTGAGAGCTAAATCTATGGAGTACCATAAAAAATATAATTATTTAAATAAAGTATGTTCATAAATATGGTTACACAAATATATTGGTAAATAAATAAATGTAATTATTACATTTCAACCAATTTGTATTTATCAATTCCTTATTAATTTATTAATGACCTTAAGTATAAATACTTATGTGTTTCCATATGCATTTAATTATGTATTTCTTGTCCATATTCTAACTATAAATGGTGTGCTAAGTTCAGAAATTAATAAATACACATGTGATGAAATCTCTTTTTATTTATTTAATTATTTATCTTATTTATATCCTATTATCTTCTATTTAAAATGGCATTTTTAAGTCACAGTACTTGCTTTTACAGCTGGTTTAGTACTAAACACTCATTTTTCCAGATGGACCTCCTGCCAGGATTAATAATTCTGTTCTATTCTATTCTATTGTATTCTATTTTATTCTAAACAAATTATCTGCATATATATTTACCAATATATATATATATATAACTTTTATTTAAGCATTTTTTTATGTATAAATATATTTGTTCATGTATTTATTTATACATTTATTTATTCACGCATATATTTATGTTTTTTATTTATACTTAAATCATTTTTGGCCCTCCATACAACCCGTTTTTTTAAGTTTCTTAAAAAAATGTGTTGGTTATCTGAACAAATTAAAGGTAATTGGCACAACTTTGCGGACCTTTGTTTTCCAGAACTTAGAAAAGTGAGTTGGCAACCATCTTTTCCAACAAGATGCCTTTAAATTTAGATTTTTCTCCCGTTTTACGTATTCAAGATGTTTTAAAATGCTCAACTGGTATTGGCTGATCACTCCTGTGGAGGCGGGGCTACTGATGCATCAGTTATACTATGTACAACTGTGACAACTCTGCTGTTTGTCGAGCCAAACACAGTTCTTAACTTAACAGAGATCCTCAACGTCAAAATGAACTCATTTTTACCCCTTCAATGTTATTAAGAGCTCTGTATTTCTGGATTGCAAACAAATGTTCTGATAAATCTGGAAGTGGTAGAAGTAAAAATGAAGTGAGCAACACCAGGAAGAGAGCGAAAGAGAGAGAGAGAGAGATACTAGATCCTATTTCTGTTACATAATTGTGTGTTTAATTCAAGGCTAAAGCTCTAAGGCTATTTTTCTTTCCCAAACGAGCTGCACATCTATAGATACTATAAATACTTTCTGTACACAAGCTATAGTCCTGAACTGACTTAAAATAAAGGAACGTCACTGTGCCCTGCTTCCTCCTACATCCCATCAGCCTCAGGTGCCAGTCTCCAAAGCTCGCATCACTGAGTGAATGAAAGAATGTACACCTAGCAGAGAGCGAGACCAGTCAAAGAGAACTAATAACACCAACATGCAGTAAAGCAGAGAAAACAGGCAGAAATGTCACTGCTGCGATAGCACAGGGAGCAGAAACACAAACAATAAACGGGCATGTTTAGCCTCTCTCTGAGCTGCTCTCTCATGCACACTTGAGCATCTCAAACAGACGACACAGTCCACACATTGACTTCAGGGGTGAAAAGCCATCATGCTCACTTTCCAAAATAGATACACAGTGGATAAAGATATTTATCATTCAGGACGATATTTCATAAATCTGACAGGAAAACCCTTACATGTCTCTTTGTTTACTTGCATGAGCTTTCACAGGTTACATAAGATAAAGCTGTTACTGTACGTCAGCAAAGCAGCTAAAAGAAACCAGTGGTCAGATCGTGCAGGTAATACCAGTAACCCACCAAAACTCGCACACTGTCAGAAACTGCCGTTCTATTTTATAATGAAAACTACAACAATAGGTTTTCAAAGAAATTAATATTGCTAGATAACTTAGGTTTATAAATATATAGTGTTTTCTCTCATTTTCATTCTACTGTACATATTCGAAAGCAAAAGATGTGTCTGTAATTTTATAAGAACGAAAAAATGTGGGTCTCTCTTAGAGATCAGTATTATATTTCTTCATAGAACATTTATTTAACTGTGTTTAACTATAGTATTAAATTATCTTAGCCTAAAAACAAGTATTTTCTTTAAATGTTCTTTAAAACAAGTATTTTCAATATTTTGACCGGTGTGGTTCAAAATTGTTTTTGTCCTAAATTAGATTTCTTGCTGTTACTTTCCTATCCATGCTTGAAACGATTGCAAAAATGTGTGATTAAAAAGATTTGGGATTGAAATAAACACTTTTATTAAAGACGGTCCTCAAGGAAAGTTAGGAGATGCTCAGTGTGGCCGCCTACTGGACAAACTGGTCTCGGGTTGCGCATGCTACTATATTTTACACTAGCTGAACTGAAGGGGAAAAAAATTGTGATACAACACACTGCTTTGTCTGATTCCGCACTATTACGTTAACAGGAAAAGATAATTTGATAAATGGTCAACGACTCTAGCTCAACCTTGTACAATGATTCAACTTTAAACAAATAATTTACAATTGAGCCAAATGTATGAATATTCGAACTGTTGATTTAAAAAAAATAAATTGAAGAAAGTCTTTAAAAGGCTTTTATTTTTTGTAATTTTGATAAAATTGATGAGAATTTTTTACACCTTTATTATCTTAAAATCGATTTCAAATTATTTAAAAGTCAAACTTTACATACTTTAACTGGTATAGTGTTGTGTACCTCACCAGATCCCCAGATACAACAGCGTGGAGTGGTTATTGACCATTTCCCCCAGTGCTGGTCTACTGTCTGATCACAGATTTGGAGCAGTGTGCGATGCGTAATCCATGTTTGTGATGTGATCATGTGAAATGTGTCGGTCCAATTCAGAATGCATTGATTTCCTTCCAAACTGGACTTTGAAAAACATACCATACGACTTTGGTATTTATACAAACAAACACATAGAGTTCCTAACCTAATGAAATAAAGGATCCAACACAAACTATTTCTTTCCATTCAAAAAAAAACATAAAGATATTTACAGTAAAAAATATTGACCAGGAATGAATATTGATCCTGCACTTCAGCAACGTCAAGCAGATCAATAGAGAGATGCCCTTTCCCTCTGGAGTTCAGTGTGATGCTAAAAGCTATTGGCATCAGGAGTTCAACCAGAAGTGACTCTCACTGTGTTGGGGCACACATGTGCCGGCATGAAATGCATGAAGCAACAACTTCAGAAATGAACACATGCCAGAAACGATACTTTAAAAAAGTTCTTAAAAGTTAAACGAGGAACAACAAGTGGTCAAGCACTGTGTTGCATCTTGTTGTTCATGCATGCATGTGTGCATAAAGGTGATCTGCGTGTGACAGCATTGTGGGAAAACTAACACCAGCCCTGGAGCAGCACTGCTCTCTGTAATGGAGAAGAGCAGGATTGGAGCGGATGCACAGCTAGAGTTACTCTCACAGTCCATACAGTCCATCAGATATACAGCGTGCAGGTCCAATCAGGAAACCTGATCAATGCCTCGACCAAAAGCGTCACAAGAAAGTCATCTTCACCAAATCTGATGAAGTTCCTTTTTAAACTCTAAATAACTGTGCAAACCGATGCATTTTAGGCACATTTTGTTGGTAAACAGCATTGAAAGTTAAATTAAATTGTTGCATTAATTGTCAGTTCTAGTTGATATGGAGTTTCAATCATTTCTTGACCCTTCCCCCTTCTCTTGACCCATTTAAATTTTTCCTCATACAGGCTTAATTCCCCAAATTAAACCTTGAAATTATCATTTTTGCATAAGGTTTACTGAAAACGATTGGTTCATTCACGTTTTAAGACCTGTGAAAGTGTTGGGAATTCCTGTGCTGTTTTGGCTTGAAAAACAGTGTATGAGTCTAAAAAGAGGGAACACAATTCTGTTAAATATTCAGATAGAACACTTCCAATCACTTTAAAAATTGTTACTTGTGCATTTGGTTGTGTTTTACTCCACAACTCGATAAAAACCTCTACAAAATGCAAACGTATGTTTCTTTTTGGAAAAATCTTCATCTTTCATATGAAAATGAAGAAAAAAATCCAGATCATAATACATTTTTATTCCTTGATGTAGTATTTCAATGTCTTACAATACCCCTTTTTATATATCCAGATTTATGTGAGTATATTTATTATGTGAAAGGTCCACTGATGGATGAGTTAGCCACACAAAAGCACAAGAAAAACTAGTTAGCACAAAACAAATGAGTAGTGGAGTGATTTTGTGAAAGCTTGAGATCTTTCTAGCTGAGGAGACTGGTGTAGACCGGGCTGCGTGAAAGAGGTGAGCAAAGGGCCATGATGTGATTCTCTCTGACACCCCACTCTGGGGCCCACAGAGACAGGAGCAGAGAGTTGCCGCTGATCTACGGGTGCGGAGAGAGGTCTGAGACCGACTGAGTTTCAATTTTTTTCCACGGGTACTAGCAAATTGTTGAATAAAAATTCCATAGTCCCCTAAACATCAGTGGAAACCAATTACCTCAAAACATTTGAGTGGTGTAGAGGACAGTGAGGACCGAGTGTGGTTCGATTCCCGACCTTTCCATCATACACCAACCCTCTCTGCTCTATACAAGTTCATTTCCTGTCTCAAATACTTTCCTGACAGTTAATAAAAAGGATAAAAAGGTCAAAAATAAATATTTAAAAAAAATGAGGAATGACGAACCAAATTGTAGAGTTTCTACACACAAATGTGTTAAAAGTACTGTGAATCTTTAATTGTTTTAAACTTCAACAAGACGTTTAGATTTAGTTAAGAGCTACGTGTATTTCGCCTACATTCTAAAGCATTGTGTCGGGTGACTCCACAGTGCCCTCGGAATTAATGTGCACACTCAGGGAGTGTGACCCTCAGATTGACCTCATGACCTGTCCAGGGTCTACCTCTGTGAGCTTTCTGTCACACTTAAGGACTCATGAGAAGAAGAAGAAGAAGAAGAAGAAGAAGAAGAAGAAGAAGAAGACATTATCACTCTGTTGATGGTGGTGTTTTATATCAGGAAACACTAAAAGTAAAAGATGCGCCTTTCCGACAGCAGTTTGCCTCAGTGGATTGCTTTCGGGATGTCTTTGATAAAGAGTAAGTGGTTAACAGTTGCTGAAATACAGCTTTTGTGTTTATTGATCGGTTTCACAAACGTTACAATTCTTCGAGGAAATAAAACAAAAATAAGTCTGAATAATAAACATACCAACAACAGTTAGAGGAGATTTCAAAGGAGTCCAAAGTTTTGATTAGGAGTATATAAATTATTTTCACAATGATTATAGAATTCTAACCATCACTTAAAGACAACATATAAAACAAAATAACTACAGCTTTGGGAGGTATATACAAAGAGTTCTGTTCAAAATAAAATCAAGTTTTGCTCTCTTTTCAGTCACAAAACTTGATATTACTCATACCTTCCAGCTGTGTTTTTGCTTTTTTCTCATAATGTGACAATTAACTCCATTCGCACCAATCAATCACAACCTTTCAATCACATGACTACGATGGCTGCATGGTCAGTAAATGCATCTTTAGTTAGCAAATTAATTAATATAAATCTGTTGTGGAAATAAAGGGAAAGACAAAATTGGAACTTATTAAAATGCCGAGTAATTCAGAGGGCTGAAAACATACCAGAGATCTCTTGCATCTCTCTAAAACAACTTTTGACAAGAGTATTTCTGAAATGTCTATAAAGCAACTTTTTGTGCAGTACTAGGTGAGTTCTTCTTCACTTTTAATTAACATTGCACTTACATATTATTATATAAACTGCACATGAATGAGAATATTGCATAAATGTTGATGAAGTATATATAACGTTTACAGATATTGTTGTATTTTTATTTTTTCACAACAAAGATGACTTCATGCTGATTGAATGACTTGTTTTAAATCTAAATGTGGATTTGATTAATGTTATTATTGTAGAGACTCGCTATTATCTACTGCAGCTTGAAACAGAAATAACAAGTTTTGACTTTGGAGAAGAAAACACTTCGTTTCTTACTTTAACTTTTGGAACTTTTCAGAGTGGAATCTTATTTTTTTCCCTCTCTCTTAAAAAGATGTTGAGGTAACACCTGAGCTTTATCATGTGAGGGGAGCAAAGTGAGGTGTGATGGGATGCTGCTGCTGCTGCTGCACTTCGGCGCTCTCGGCGCGCAGCGGCGCCTGACTGATGGAAATGGGTCAGTAGAGCGCACCGTACACGGACTCCCCTTTACGCATCGCTGGGGTCTGTCTTAAAATATAACCCTTTTCACTTTTCGAGCAAATTAGATGCGCGGGTAATCTGTGCAAAAGAAGCATCCAGCACACAGTCCATTAATAGTATAGTCGGCTTTAAAACTTCTCTAGCGAGATGCACAAGGTTTATTTCCCATTCTCATGAATAACGTGAATCATTGGCGTCCCGAACAAAACTGTTTCACCCATGCACCCGTTTCCGCTCTTAAGCAACTTTTCTACAGTAGCCCACGAGTTGACAGGACTCTGAGATGAGACTAGAATTTTCAGTGCTTCATTATTCAAATGAGCTGTCACAAACAGTTGCATTCCTACCTCGCATAGTGCTGGCGACTCGCTCCCGGACGCGTCAGTCATGAAGAAACAAACAGAAATAAAAACAAAATCCTCGGAGGTGTAGTTTGGTCTCGTCACGCTGGGAGAGTACGGCGCAAAAGCATTCCAGGGGTGCGTGTTCGGAGCTCGGACCCTTCAGTTGAGCGGTAAGGCCAGCATGCGGGTTTTCACATGACATCTGCGAGCGCGTTTCCCCAGCGGAGGTTTTCACTGGCTCGCAGGCGTACGGCTCCGCGGATTGGACTGGCACTCGGAGCTCCGCCCACTTTCTGGCGTCCTCTCTGGCGCTCAGCTGACAGACAGAGACTCCGCGGGCGCGGGACTGCGAGCTTCAGAATCACCTCAGCTCTGCTCGACAGCACCGAAGTCGTTCCTAATGTTACTTGTGTTTGTTTTTCCTCGTGATTGTCCTGTCAGCGACATTATTGACAGAATTGCGTGCTGAGAAAAGAGAAATGTTTTGATTAAAGAATGTTTTTTTCTCTCAATTTGGGGCTTTAAAAGGTTTATCCAGCTCTCTGAAAAAAAGCATGGGTTATTTTAATGGTAAAGTAACCCAGCATAGAGGCATATATGTACAAAAATGTCACTTCACTCTTATAAAAAAAGATTATTTACTGGTTCTCTGGTTTGAATTTGCTATGTTTCAATTTTTAAAGAACCCTTTAAGTTCTTTTTCGTTCTTCACCGGTTCGTGTACATTTGTAGATGCACTTTTTCTATTAAAAGACTCCCTTAAGCTCTTTTTGGTTCTTCTTCACTGATTCTTTGAATGTTTGAAGTTGCTACATTTCACTTTTTCGATAAAAATATCCCTTTGAGTTTTTTTTGGTTCTTCACCCGTTCTTTGCAGATTTGTAGATGCACTTTTTCAAATGAAATCCCCCTTAAACTCTTTTTGGTTCTTCTTCACTGATTCTTTGAATGTTTGAAGTTATTATATATCACTTTTTCGATTAAAAGACCCCCTTAAGCTCTTTTTAGTTCTTCGCCGGTTCTTTACTGATTTTTAAATGTTTGACGTTGCTATATATCAACTTTTTCGAATTAATGAACCCTTTTAAGTTCTTTTTGGTTCTTCATCAATTCTTTGCAGATTTGAAGGTGTACTTATTTACCTTAAAGACCCCTTACACTCTTTTTGGTTCTTCACTAGTTCTTTGTGGTTTATAGCACTTTGTTAGCATAAAGAAACTGTTTTGGCCTTTTTGGCAGTTCTAAAGTAGTTCTTTGTATACTTCATCTAAATACAGATGCTGGTCATAAATTTGGTCATAAAATTGATGGTTGGTTCTAAATATCACCTTTAAACATTTGTTCTAAACAGCACCTTTAAAGATAAATGTTGAATGTCACCAAAACAGGTTCCCCTTTACGAGCCAAAGAACCAGATTTGGTTGTTCTGAACCAACTGGTTGCTTCTTAACCAACAAGATTTAGTCTTGAACTAATGGAACAGTGATGGCTGCGTTAAAGACTTTTCACTTGCCTTGTAGTCCGAGCATGGCATGGTGAGTGCAATGCAAACTGTCCCAACATGGAATAGTATCCGTGTTATACCTCTCAGCGAGGGGTTTTGGGGAAAACTGACCTGAAACAGAAACAGCTGTGTAGGAATCTTAAAACTGGGTGAGGATCTGCTACGACAGTGAAGTTGAGAATGAAATCTTGCTATCATGGTAAGCACAGTCAGAAAGATGACTATCTAATGTTTTATTATGTTTACAAAACATATTCCCTTAAAATACACAGGAAAAGGATCAAAGTAAAAGTAACTCCATTCAGAAATGTGGTCCCTCTGATTGTAGTTAAAATAGCTCAGTGGCAGAGTTGAGGTTGATGAGTATTTACTAAGAATATTTAGTGTGTTTACCAACAGTGACAGAGATAAAAGGCAAAAATAACACAGATATTTGTGTAAATAAATTTGAAATATTTTGAAACAAACATTATATATGGATTTTTATAGCAATGCAAAAGAAAAGTTCTTTTTGATCATCATATTTTATGGTGAAGTGTAACATTAGAGACTGGGGTCAAGCATTGTTTGTAATTTGTCAATATTTTAAATGGTATAGCTTAAATTTGTTATAGCTCTCAAAAACATTTCGAGCTCTGCACTTTCTTGTTCCATCAGTTCTTCTTCCAAAAATATATACATATATGTAAACAAGCACACAACTATAACTTACAAAAAGCATCGCAAAAGCCAACGTCAAGAATATAAGTGAGTGTATTGGACTTTTCAGCTGATATGGATGAGATGCCCATGTAAAATTAAAGTTCTTTCTTTTTCCAATCCACCAGGTGAATGTTATTCTTAAGTGTCCTGTCATCTGGTTAAAGAACTAACACGTAACGATAAATCAACTTTTATTCAGGTTCAACTACAAGCCATCCGTTTAACCAGGAGAGTGTGAAATTGCCCACTGCCCGTGTGGGTATGGGGGGAGGATGAGGCATAGACTGCGCTACAGACCCATCCAGGGAAAGGCAGAGACTAACTGCCCAGAGCACATCACCACTGACCTACATTTCTTCCTAAGTCTTTGCCATTTTCTATTTCCCCTGTATGAACAAACTCATAATTGTGATGTAATGACAAAAAGCAAGCATGACAATAAAGCCGGACTCGTCCATTGGAGATTGTAAGGCACTGTCCTGGAGTGACAGCACTGTTGTTCAACAAAAAGGCTTTTGGGGCTATTCAGGAAAGGGCTGAGAGTTGCAAAAAGAAATGCACATATAACCTCTGAAGTGGAAGAAATTTACAGTGTTGCAAAGCTTTTGAAATAAGCATGCAAATTTTATACCACAATGTTTCTTGCAAATAGAGTTTACACAGACAATCAAAATATTTTGCAGGGCTGCAGATTTACCGCAGGCCAACGCGAATTAATTAATGATCCAGACAAGAATGCAGCCATATGGCATGTGAAAGCTGGTCAAAGTAAAGGTAAGATTTTTTTGGGCTCTATATAAAGGATCTTTTGCATTCATGTTTGTTGTGTTAAGCTCAAATATGAAATGTTCAGATGCAAAAGCCTGCGAGTGCCTAATATTCTCATTTTTCTGACACACCACCATTCAAGTTCCCTCACTTTAAGAGCCATTCCACCCAATGGAAGCCATTTGCTTGTTGTAACCTTTCAAAATTTCTTTAATTTAACTTAACAGATCTCAATAGCATCCCAAATGGGCACTGTTTTCATATTAAGTAACTTATTTAAATGTTTTATTAGATTTATTATCAAAAGATGAGTGCGGTTTTTGCTTGTTATTAGCCCTCTAGGGGTTAGTTAACATGACTGAAAGTACCAACACTGAGATTTTAGCAAAGAATTAGCCAATAAATGTTAAAAATACGTACAGTGCAAATGAATCAGGACATTCCGCGAATTCAGCTCTTTAACCAAATATGTGCATTTGTACTCTAAACGATGTAAATTTCTGATAAAATTTGAGTGTAGTATTTTCAAATGTGCAAATAAAAAATTGAGAGAACTTACCTTTGCTCTTCCCATGGCCTTCTAAAGACTCAAGTGATGCAACTTCCTGCTGAAAAACTGACTTATAGAAATCAGAAGGGGGATGGGACTAACAGGAATGAGTAAAAGGCTGTTAAAACCTGTTTTTTTATCTAAGAAAGTATAGATATTTGTGTAAATATATGTATCTGAAACAAACATTATATATGGATGCAAAAGAAAGGTTCCGTTTAAAAGATTGTAATATTTTATGGTGAAGTGTAGCATCAGAGACTGGCGACAAGCAATAAATGCTATTTTTCAGCAGATTTTATCAATATTTTAATGCTTATTTGTACACAAAAGGTCCCAGTGACAGAAATGGAACCCATTCGGTGGAATGGCTCTTACACCAATCAGTTAATAATCGACCAAGTAAAATAACAGAAGCTACACACAGCAGCCTGAGATAAATCCTCATTTTAGAAAGCCCTTACAATCTGAACTCTACGTAATTACATATTTGTACAGATATTTGTCTATAACATCTGCTGTCAAAGAGAATAGCTCAAGAATGTCTAAATTGTGATGTTATTTCTCATAAGTATGCCCTTCTCTTCTAAATGGACTGTTGGCCATGCAGGCCACCTCACTGTAAGTCATTATTTTTGAAAGAAGCCAGGACCGAGGTCTAAAGATAGAAGCACTAAATGAGTTGATAGATCTCCCTGGTTTTAAGG
The DNA here is from genome assembly GCA_007224835.1 of Danionella cerebrum. Classification (NCBI taxonomy): domain Eukaryota; kingdom Metazoa; phylum Chordata; class Actinopteri; order Cypriniformes; family Danionidae; genus Danionella; species Danionella cerebrum. The sequence goes on from SRMA01026584.1 coordinate 432,034, forward strand.
TTAAAGCATATTTGTGCAACTCCTTTGTCCTTGAATCGACATCGGGAAGTTAACTTAAATATAATTGGATAACTTTCCATTGAAAATAAAAATTAGGCCACCTTTTCTCAAAGGGATTTCTCTTAACTCTCAGCTGACATATGCCTTTATATTACGCTCTGGAAACAAGCAGGTGTTTCTGAACGAAGAATTGTTTTAATTTCTGGCCCGATACAAACTTGAGAACCCCCCCCCCCTCACACACACACACACACACACACAAACACACACAGAATTTTCCAGTTTTGTTTCAGCTCTGTTTTCTCCTTCTCGTTCAGCATGATCATGATCACTCAACGATTGTTCCCACTTCATGTCAAATGTCAACATGGAAAATCTCAGGCAAAGTCCTTGCAGTGATAATGAGTAAGTATGAGAGAAGAGTGGGATAGAGAGATAGAGAGAGAGAGAGAGAGAGAGAGAGAGAGAGAGAGGGAGGAAAAATACACTTGAGAAATTTACGGAAAGATACCACAAGTGACAGAGGCAATTTTCTGGGAAAAAATTACTTCATCATAATTTCAATCCCAAAAAGAATTGGAAAGAAAGCCCTGAAGGAGCCGAGCCGTGTCACCTTGAAAAATGGCAGTGGAAGAGATCACTAAACTGCACTCACACACACGCACACACACGTGCGCATACACATGCCAACTCACACATGGCAAGACACACAACCTGAGATGAAATCAATCCTCTTCCTTCCTCTAAAATTCAGTGTTCAATTTCTTTATTTGAAATACGGGGGTTTAATACTCATAACATAACATAGCGTAGAGTGAGAGAAAAAAAATATTCAACCTCCCAAATGATTTAGAACGTTTGGCCACAGACAAAAAAAATGAACGGTACATATTTTGGTCAATTGTAAGAGATAGAAATGCAGAAAAATGCAATAAAATGCAATTACAAAAAAAACCAAATTAATCTGTAACGATTATGAAAAATTATGAACTGTGAAACGATTGATCTGTTCACATAAGAGAACAGTTATGGCTGCAGAAAAGACTTTAATCTGAGTGGTAGGTGCAATGCAAACTCTCCCAATATGGATAGTATCTGTGTTAAACCCCCCAATGAGGGGTTTTGGGGAGGAAGGTGGGGCGAAACTCAGAGAATGGACTGGCTTTAAACTGTGTAGGAGGCTTAAAACTGGGCGAGGATCAGCCAAACTCTGCTACCACTGTGAAGTTGTGAATTAAATCTTGTCCTTTTGGCAATATTAAGCACAGCAACAAGACACAAGGTAGTTATACTGCACCAACAAGGTCTCTTCCGGACAAAGATTTTAAACCAGACCGGGGTTTTGAAGATGTGTTGTTAAAGCTGATTTGAAGAAACACAAAGAAACTTGCAACACTGAGGATAGCAAACAGTTCAGAGCTTTTTTCAGAGTGGGACCCAGATGCTTCCATCTACTGTCCGGAGATGTCGGCCCAGAATTGGTCTTCATGTTACATTTTGAAAAAAAAATATCTCCAACGTGGTAACAAGGCAGTTACATATGTATGCATGAAGAGATCGAGAAGTACTAAAAGGAAAGGCAAGACATTTTCAATAATGTGTGGTTGATTGAGATGAGATTAGGAACACTGGTGGCGTGCCCTGTTTGCTCCTCCCGAAACTTGTTATATGTATAAATTATTGATCTCCTAGAAACCATAGCAAAAACACATTTAAAAAAACTTGACTGCTGGAATTGATATCATATCATATCATGGAATTGAATTCATATCTTTTCCTGTACTGAGTTGCCAGTGCCGGGGCGAGGTGTATTATGTGCTCATCCAGCGCTGATCATATCACTCAAGTGCTACACTGGCCTCCTGTTAAGCGGTGCATCAATTTCAGCTGCTCTTTACCTACAAGGCCCCTAATCTACTTGCTCCTCCATATCTCTCAGAACTCCTTAGATTAGTGGCACAAACTCTCCATTCTCCATTCACTTAACCCTGCCATTACCCATTTGCTTTGAATTAGGGACTGTTTTGATTTATTTCATTTAACTATGTTAACCATCTTTTAACCCTTTGTTCTATGTGCGGTGTCCTTAAGTGCTCTGATAAGCACCTTAGATAAAAGGTATTTTTATTATAAGTAGTAGTAGTATTTCTTTTTTTTAAGATTTAATTTGCTTTTATTGTTTAATTCTCTCTCTAATACATATCCTATATAAGGATTGATCTTTGTACATATTGCAACAAACTCGCCACCAAGAGGTGATGGTGTCGGACGTGTGAGAGCCCTTTGATTGCTGCTTGCAATCAAATTTGCTTAATTTCTCTTGGATTTTGTCTATAATTCAAATGCATTTGCTGCATCATTGCATGTCAGTTTGCCATAATTCACATTAAATTGAGTGTATAGTTGTACGTAGTAAACTATGTTTTTCATCATTTAATATCAGCAAGTAGATTAAAGAGAATAGCCATATGTACAGAGGATAATTATCTATCTTTCTCTCTCCTCCTCCAGGACAAATGACATAGGATGAACACTGCTGCTCATCTGTGTCTGTTTCTTGCTGTCATCCCTTTTCGCTCTGGCCTGGGCATTGGAGCCGCTGGGTCAGTAGTAGTGGTATTTCAAACACAAGTGTAAATATTTGTCTTGTGGTGCAGGAATGCCCCACCCCTCTCTATGATGACATCCAACCCTATTTTGTCCAGTTTATGACATCCGCCTCCTTCCTACGAAACTGGGGTCTGCTTCTAAAGATGGCTACAAGGATTAGAAGAAATCCTGAAAACACAGTTATAAGAACTACAGATCTAATCTAATCTTGATATGAGGAATTTACTTTCTATCGATATGTGAGTTTTGTTACAAACAAATCTCCACAGAAGCTCTCCTCAGAGCTAATGTGTTTTTTCTCTTATGTGTTTTTATCATATTTGTTACAGTTGTTTGATTGAGACACGACCATTCTAGTATTCAATTCTTCTTCGTCTAGAATTACGAAAGTGAGCACCCGAGTAACACCTAGTATATAACTTTTTCAAAATTCATAATATTTTGAATCTTATTGTTAAAGCAACCCCCATAACTTTGTTGCAAAAAAATAATCAGCTATTTGATTCAATGCAAATTTTGTTGCTAAATACACACAAAAAAATTACTCCTTGGATTTATTTAACTTTTTATTCACATATTACATTAACCCCCCCCCCCCAACCCCCCAAAAATCGATATATATTAGAATATTTTTGAGAGACTAATAAAGTCAGAGCCCATGTCATCTGTATCAGCATGTAATAGGCATATTTTTCATTAAAACTCTTAATTTAAGACCAATCGCGCAATATGTAACTGCCTTCCCATCAACATGGTACCAATGACTGCCAATCAGTTGATTTTAATTGGATTTTTTAATCCATATTTTTCTTTCATACGCTCTTCTGACAAAGCTATTAAGATATTAAATCTAATGTTACATTGGGTGTGTAAGGTTCTTGTATGAGACGTTTGAATATCCTCATGCCCTGAGGCAAACTCTCAAAATAACCTCTATGGCTGATTTGGTTTCCAGAGCTTTATAAATGTTCATTCTGCAGATGTTGAAAGAGACTTTTGTACAGATGGATGGCTTTTAAATTTGATGAAAAATGCGAAGATCACTGTATCATCACTTTTTAAAAGTGGCACTGTGGTGATACTGTGGTTAGAGCTGCTACTTCTCAGCCAGACATGTTCGTAGGAGCCTTTTGGATGCTTTTAAGTGAACTTCCGGGTTACCAGGGTGACTTAAGTCCAGAGTGTAGCCAAGAGCCTTGATAAACCATGTGCACAAACCAGAATTATAGCAACTTGTTTTGGATAAAGTAGGAATGATACGATCCACCTATTGTTTAATATAAATTTCAAAAATAATGTGTAGGTATCGCCTTTCTGTTCCTTTTTACAGACCCCAAATCGGTGCCACCTAGTGGTGAAAACCCTTGCAAGTACAAGACCTGTGAGATTGCACAAAAAGTGCTTGGAACACTGTTTAAGGGTTATGAGAGGTTCGTCTTTCATATATAAATGTGTATATACAAGTTTGTCAAAACACGTTGTTTTGAACTTGTATTTGCTTTTTGGGGGATTTAGGAATTTTTATTTTGTCTCAACTTTTGTTATTTATGACAAAATGTAATACGCTGAATGTAATTTTTTTGTACAATTTCAGGTTTGTTGTGGGATTATTGTGTAATGTAATGACAAAATAAGCTGGGGTTGTCAAAAAAAAAATTACATCAAGCATCATCTCAATGTTTTAAAGTTAGTTTTTTAAACCAAATTGTAAAGTAGTAAAAAATGCTCAAAAAAGGCCGGACGTCTAAGGGTTTAATTTTGAACTGAAACATTACTCCAGTCAGCAAACAATTTTGTGCCAAAATTTGTGTAATACATCTGCACTGGCATATATGCGACTTCAGATGTATTGTGGTATGGGCTGTGACTTGTGCCAGTTATGCTTCACATTTGATTTAATCTTGGTACAATCATGTACCGTAATGCACTGTGGTACTTGGGCCTTGCAAAAGCTGTACAAATTCTTTATCTTCCATGATCTCTATTAGCTACACTATGCTAAAGATATAATTGGTAGATTCATAGAACGGCCGAATAGGTAAAAAATGTATGGTGTTGCTTTAAATCAGGGCTCCAACTCCATATCCAGCAATCATTCATTTGCTGTGTACCCATAAAAGGTATATTGTAATCGAATCTTGACAAAGCCTCAGACAAGGGCACAATTTAGTTGCGAGATCAAACTCCCAGCTCAATCCAAATCCTCATTTGATGAAGTTGGAGCCACCCAAAGCGGCTGGATTCTGTGTCAAAGCATGACCTTTGTGTCCTACATAAGCCAAGTTCAAACAAATTATCACTTTTCAAAAGTTCTTCATCTACTAGAGATATACACCATTAACTTGCCATTTTTTATTCAGATGCGGACATAAGTCGCAGTTAATAATTCACACCTACATGCTTGATTTGTACAATTATTTTAAGAGACCATTATCGCAAATTGGCCTTTCAAATATATGCATCCGAATGGTCTGATCTAATGGGAGAGACCTTCACTCTTCTACACCCCATAGAGGAAGTGTCTGATGAGGATAGACTAATGGCTGTAGTACAGTCACCTCAGGGGCTGAGGAGCGCAGTCAGAGGGGTTGAGGTAATGGAACATACGCCTGCAGTGGCTGAATTATTCACTCGATCCACTGATGCAACACACACTTGCACGCCACACACAGACACACACGCTGGCTGTCTGCAGTGAGACGAAGTTTCTCTCCTCTGATGAGCAAGTTGCTGTCGTGTGCACATTTTAAAAGTGTCCCCGCTTTGATGTCTTTCATTTGTTGGTTCCACTGCAAAACTCGACATATTCCTGTTCACGTTTGGCCACTGACCAATCCAACGCTTCTGGCACGGTTTTAAACAAAATACAACGCCGCTACAGATTCCAGCGCTCCTTCTCTACCGCCTCATGAAAAACAGATTAAGTTAATGAATTGATGGGCATCTTGCCTGTGCAAGCCGAGAGTTGAACTAAGCAGACAAATAAAGTAGCATTACAATACAAGAGCACAGACAGACACAAAAGAGAGGCTGCATAGCATCCCTATTGTTCAGATGAGAGAACATAGAAGGGTTTACAGACTGCTTGTCTCACCAGCCAAAGGGGAACAAAGAGGAACTTGTTGCCAGTGCTGGGGAGAAATTACAGTAGTGTCAGGATGCTTGTAGGGATGTGGGTATGTGTGTGCGTTTGGGAGGGGGGCAGACTCATGAAAACACAAAAAGAGACATATTTACTGTAGCAAACATCCTAGTAGCACTGACAGATTGGACCGTTGGGGGATTATGGAGCATCTCAAGGGAGTCTGAGTCTCCGAGAGCCACAGGAAGTGGACAATGATGACTTGTTTTATACAGAAATGTACATAACATCAACGGTAATCACACCATTACTCTTCATCTCTTGATTTATGTCATGAACCCCATCAGAAATCACTGGGAGCCCACCAGATTCTGGTGTCTGGCTAGATCCTCTTAGCATCTGTCCAGTCAACGCATCACATTTTAATCTTCAGCAGAACTCCAGTGCACTGGTGAAGAGTACGCTGGGGAGTTTGAGGGGACCATGTGTGCGAGGATGGGGGCTGATGAGACCTTCTGTTTTTAACTCCTAGCTCCCTCCCGTCTTCCCCCCACTCAGTTTAATCCCGAGTCTAGGAGAGGGATTAGAGGGCACTCGACCATCCCAACATCTCACAATTCTTACTGTGCACATCTAAGATTATGAGCATAAGCAGTTTAGCGTACGATGGCTGCAGGAATACTGTAATCCGCTGGGTGATAATGATCTTTTATCCACAATTAGATGATGCTGAAAATACAAACATGACGGCAAACACACATTTAATAATGCAGATAGTTGTTTTTTTCTAGACATAATTTGTCTGGTCATTTTTGCTGGATTATTGAGGAATGGTGGGGTTATGTCTCTCATAATTTGGTCTATTTCAAATTGCACATGTCTATGTACAGACATGTGAAGTTAGAATTTACAGGGAAACTTAAAATGAATAATATTAAAAAATTAGATTTACAATATTCTGTTTTGTATTTTTTTCACAGGAATTTCTAAATCTACTAAAGTATGGTTTGGGCAAAATACTAAGCGGTAGTAGTAATAACACTGATAATAATAATAATAAAAATGGCAACTTTATTAGTGTATAGTAATGATTTGATAATGAGTGACTGCAAAAAAAAAGCCTTTTTACAAAAATATAAGGAAACAAAGACTGAAGATTAAAAATTTATTAAACTGTATTAAATAAATGCTGCTTTGGGGTTGGGTGAAGGGTTAGTGTTAGCATTTTTTTACTACTTTACAGATTACTTTAATATAATATTTAAATACAGTTTTTTGTGACAATGCTTGATATTATTTAATATTTAAGTACATTTAGGTACATTTCTTTTTTAGAATTTTTTTTTATGACATTGCACTACAATGCCACAACAAACCGGAATTTGTAAAAAAAAAGTGTGATTATTTAGTTTTGACATTTTTCAATGAACAAATAAAAAAAAATTAGAATGAACAGTTTTTATGTTTTATAACAAAAATCAGAAGTTTTTAGCCGAAAAAATAATGCATAAATCGCCCCAAAAAACAAAGACAACTTGAAATATGTTCCAAAGCAAACCTTTCCTAAACCTTATACACTGCTTCGAGCACTTTTTGTGCCAGAACTTTGAGAAACCCAAGCCATATCACAAATATTGTACTTCCAAGGGTTATCACTTAGTTTCACAAATAAAATGAAAGTCTGTCAAATGAAATGGAAAGAAGATTTTCTCAAATTAAAATTACTCTTGCAATATTCAGTTGAAACTAAAAAAATATCTAAACAATTAACTTACACAATGTGTTTCTAAATACAATTATAAAAGTTGTGAGATGCATTATTGCTACTAAAAACAGACGGTGTGATTGTCACACTCACCGGTGCAAGCAGACACTTCTTGTCTAGGGTAAAGGGTAAAGATTTATAGAATTTAAAGAAACAATAAAGTAAGTTAAGTAACACCTAGTAAGTAACTTTGGATATAAGTGTCTGCCAAATGCATTAATGCAAATGGGTGGTTGACAAATAAACCAAATCTGATTGTCACAATGAGATTAAAACGTAATATTCTTAACAAAAGTATATTTAAATGTTGTTCCCCCAAAAGATATGGTGAAATGCTTCCAAAGGTGTTGTTTGTATATTAGGATTTGACCATTGGTGAGGGTAGGAGCATAGATCAACCAGTAAATCTAGAGCTTGCAACTTTTTTACCACCACAGATCAGGAGATCGACCACCTTACTTTAGCCGTTACACTGACCCTCTTGTCAATCTGACGCTCCATCCTCCATCCATCAACATACTTGAACCCTCCACTTGCGGCATGATCTCTCCTCAAACCTGAGCAAACTACCTTTTTCCGGTTGGGAACCATGGCCTCAGACTTCGAGGTGCTGATCCTCTTCCCTGCCGCACTCAGCTCAGTAGGTACTGGCATTAGGGTGCCAACCGAACATCATCCACGAATCATCATCAGAAATTCTGTCATTAAAGATCTGACTTACTACCGGCAATGCAGACCAAGCTCCTACTTTGGCCGTACAGAGACCAAACAGCCCCTTGTTTGAGAAAGTGAGCTGAGGAAAATTCCATATTCCGTACTCCATTTTTACTCTAGATTAAATTATAAAGTGTTGCTTTCACATCACACCACATGAGAATTAAAGATATTGGTGCAGCAACTCGAAATAGTTTATTTTGTATATATCAAAACACAACATCTAATAGAACATACATATATTTGGAAATGTAAGGAATTTTTTTATATGTAAGGTTTTTTTTTCCTGCTAATATGTCAACAACCCAAACGTATTTTAATAAATGAAAAAATAAAGAGAATAAAAGAAATGATGTTTTTGTGTTCTGCAGTGCAGGCAGATCATTTGTCGATTCAATTTGTATTTGTTTCCACTGAGGTACAATCATTAATCTTCAGGATTAAGTTGTTGTAGCAGCTCCGCTACCGTGTGTTCGGAGGGGGTGGAAGAGAGATAATGAAGGGATGGAGAAAATCATTAAAGCAGCGTTCTTACTGAAACAAACCTTTACACAGATGCTTTTACGAAGGTGATTCAGGAAAATAATTTGAGCTTTTTATCATTCGTGGTTTAATACAGTACAATAAATAGATTTGTGACATCATGTGTTTTGCTGTAGCTATTTGCTTGTGCATCCCAGTGTGTGTGTGTGTGTGTGTGTGCGTGTGTTTATTTTAGGCGGAGATGGGGGATTCTCCTTATGTAGGGGACGTAAGCCTTCATTTCTGCAGCATTATGTCTGCTTTACCATGTGCCTCATAAACACACACACACACACACACGCACGCACGCATGCATGTGCACACTTTTGTCTGATTCCGTACGCTGCCTGAGCTCAAAAACATCTTTTTTTTACAGCAGCACACTCATATTCTCGAGCTTGCACAGACACAGACAAATACACATTAGCACAGTTCACCTGACTCATTCAGTGTGGAGAATCTGAATGGAGAATAGTGAATCTCTTTGACAGTCTCAGCCGGGCTCCTTTATCTTCATCTGAAAAACATGTGCTCTTTATAGGTCTGAACTTATTAGGTCATGTGACTTGAACGCAAGTGCATTTTCAAGATGTTGCTTGTTGTGTTGGCTTACCATTTTTCTAATGACACAGCTTCGAGCTGGTTTTATAAAGGACATTTCAGCCAAAGATCTCAGATGGAAATGGTTTGTTACCTTTTTTATAATTAGGTTTAAATATTCTATGACTAAACTAGATTTCCAAAAGTATCTGCATCCCATAGTTACGCCATAGTGTTAAAAATACTATACTATAAAAAGGCTTTCTACAAGGTTTCGGAGGGTATTTATTGGTATTTTAAAGTTAGTAAAGTTCTTCCACACTTAGCTCACGCTCTTTCATGTCTTTTTGGACTTTGTACTGTTGCTGTAGTAAAACTTTAAATATTTTTAATCTTGTTGCTCTGAGTTGCATAACAAACACGAAGTTTCATCACAACCAGGAGACTCTTTAAATGAAGTTAACTGACAAGCATCTGTCCTTCTGCTTATCCTGAGGGAGAGACATGCAGCAGGCTGTTCTCTCTCAGGAATTTCTCTTTCCCCTCCTCCCCTTCTTACTCCTTTGTTCTTCTTTTTTTCTATTCAGTTTGTTTTAGCATTACAAGTGTTTTAAAGATAATAAAGAAGCATTTTCTATGCGTCTCCCAGCGTCTTCATTATAATGGTTATCACATGTGACGGGGTGCGAGGCTAATCAGCGTCGGTGGCTGTGCCTCGTCTGAGGAGGGGAGAGCCACTTCCCAGGTGTGCCCAACATCCAGAGCTGTAGGGGTCCTAGGAGCTGCTCCACCTCCCAGGTCACCCGTGTTGCCGCTGGGCTCATTGCGTCGTGGGTCTCGCCTGGACACCTGGTCCCCGATAGAGCCTACCAAGCAATGGGACATCCATGAATCCCGTGGATCACAGATGGATCCAGTGTGCCGGGATCCCACACCTCTGCCAAGGAATCCGAACGCCACCAGACCAATTGGGGTGAGGGCACCCAGGAAATTCCCTCCAGAGCAGCATGATCAAGTTACTCTTCCATTAAATTATTTTTCTTGATGCACCTTTTTTTTTAAAAATGCCCTCACCTGAGACTATGGTTCTCAACTGGAAGCAAAATGTTTGCTCATGGGAGGTTGCAAAAGAGTTCCTGCATCAAGAATCTTGGAGTCTCATTCATGAGATATAACGCAAATAAATATGTGTCGTAACATCATACATTTCTTCAGTGTGAGATAGAATAAAAGTACCATGTTCTTGTGTCATTAAAATCCAATAATTTACAAACGTTTCGGAAATGATACAGGAATCACAGGCTGAAATCTCATCAGATTATTCAGATAAACTGACAGCTATATGCCCGAGGTCTGGCAAGCTGTTACCGCTGCAAAATGAGCTTTTTGACAGAGGCAAAGTTTGAAGAAAATGTTCAGTTCTATAAAATCTGACAGAGACAAGGTCATGCTGAAATTGTTAGGACTGTTGGAAATTACAAGAAATTTCCTCAACCTTTGCCTTTTTCATAAAAATTTGGAAAACAGAATGGTCTACAAGAGGCTCTTTGCTAGCATGTGTTACTTTTTATAGTTACTGTTTATTTAGTTTAAAAACAACCAATATGCATTTTTAACCATCCCCAAGCATATAATACTATGGTGAGTCACCAAATTTTTTTCACTGATTTGACAAATTATCATGTAAAAACGATATCCTTTACGTTCATGAGATTCTCACCTCCTAGAATGCTGCAAATACATTTTTAAAAAGCCTAAATAACACATTCACATGAGCCGTCACTCACGTTTCTTGATCAACCGAGCAGCCATTGTATTTAAGGATGTGCCAGTGCTACCGATTTTACGGTAACGTTTTCTCCTGGAGCCAGAGTTTTGACCAAATGCACGGCACTTTAACCATTTCGCCATTGAACACGAATATATTTAACCTTATAAATTTACAAGCTATCACAACAGCAGGTCGACTACACAGCGTTCATTTTACGTGTTTTTACAGGATACTTTTTAAAAATCATGCTTGCAATGTCTCCAAATGAACTTTCACATTTTCCGCCTTTGTACACTTTTCTCAACTTTTAAGGCTGAATTATTCTCACTGTTATTTAAAGTTAGTAGTCTGCACAATACTACTGCCATAAAATGCACAATCATACGCATTTCTGGGTAAAGTGAGCTGCCATTGTGGTGATGGTGCACTTCCTATTTTACGGAAATATTTGTGAAATAAATATGTCGTTTTTATGACATAATTATGTCATTTTATGACTGATTACGTTTACGTAATTCAGTGGAAAAATTGTATGTGCATGGCAGCACTGAATAACTGTACAATATATCTCTCAATTTTGGCGTGTATTTTTCCACATCCTTCCTATTCCTCTGCTTATCCACACCAACCTACTGCACTGTTCATTTTCAACCCTCTCTCTCTCTCTCCCTCTCCCACTCACACACACACTCACTCTCTCCCACTCTTTCTCTCTTTAACAGTGGGATGTAGGTCATCGGGGCAGCTTGGCTGGCTCGTGTCTAGACTCAGTCTTCAGGGCATGAAGTCACAGAATAGTGCACATTGACCAGCAGAGTCAAAACGCTGCTCCGAACTCTCAGACTCTTACGCACACTGGTAAGCAAGCGAACGAAGTATCTGATGAGCAATCATGCAAGCTGCTTGCAGTGAATGAATTGCCAAAATGTCATCAAAATGCCATGTGATATTTACACTGGGTTTTAGCGCCTGCTGGGCTCTATGTGATTAACAGTTACAAATCAGACATTGAATTTTTGTTGAATAAAATGAGGAATGCCTGGGTGAGTTTATCGCACGGACTTAATCCTGAAAAACGAACGATGCTGGGATCCATACAAATTCAGAAGTATCTGTATGAAGTTTTCCAATGCATATGCTTCAGAAAGTGTTCATTCTCTTTAAAACGTACATTTATGAAATGAAAAAGATTTGCTTGAATTTTGTGTCAAACAGAGGAGGGGATACGGTAATTCATTTCATTTGATTAAACATTTTGGGTAACAATTACATTTTTTTTGTAAATATCTAAATGTACAATTAGTTAGTTGCAACGGATTCCGGATTCCATGGTTACCACTTGAAAAACCCCTAGTGGTAGGTTATACCATTTATGGTGATCTGTTTACTATGGAAGCCCCAAAAAAATAAATAAATAAACAATTAAAAATAAATAAAGCCCTGTATTGACGGATGTAACTCTTGTCTGGTCTGCATCTTTAATAAAATGGGAATGTGTTCTATTGCTTTCCGCCAAGCTGATCCTGACTATGAAAATGTCATGGTGTCTGAAAGGAGAGAGGTGGATCATGGGCTCAGGAACTATATACTAGTATGAGGTACAGAATAATGACATCCCTTAAACGGAACAGGAACTCAGTATTGTTGTAACATAATCCTTGGAGCCAATGGTGGCAAGGCACCAGCAACCAGAGAACCCACAACGAGAGGAGAGGAGGTGATTTTTAGATGAGTAGTTGGAGTGGAGTACTTCGATAGAGCAGATGGTTGAACTCAGAAGAGACACAGAGAAGATATGGAGATCCAAGAAAGCAGGATACAATCATGGAGAGTCAGATGCATGAACCGTAGATCTGACAAGGTGTTGTCAGGTGTTTTGCGTTTAAACAGAGGGAGATAAATTGGAGGAGTGTTCTTATTGGATGACTTATGTCAGTGAGTGGATTGTCTGTAGGTGGATTCATGGAAGTGATATTGGTTCCCAGACAGGAATAGTCTCTATAAAATAGGAAACAGAGAGACTCTTTAACTTTCGTTGTTATTCTGATTTTTAAATGCAGTATTTGTGGTGTATCTGATTTGGGTATTTTTCTTGAACCCATTTTTCAGTGCGGTGTCCTTAAATGTCCATAAATGCGCTATGAAGGAAGTATATTATTTTTATTATTATGAAAAAGAATATTTCTGACATTTTAACCAAGTTATTTTCAGAGGGCATTAAAGATTTCTAAAGAAAATAAAAACCTTAAATAGATTTTGTTCATTAGTGGTTGTTTCTTCTTTTTTTCCCTCAAAACACCTGGAAAGTATGATTTTTATCCCAAAGTTCCAGAGAGCAGCATTTGAATCTGAGTAAATTTTTTATCTGATACTTTGTTACTCTTACTAAAGTCACTTTTATTCAAACTTGAGAAATTAATTAAAATTAATTGGACATTGATAAATAATAATACATTTTATTTAAGGCGCCTTTCTGGGCACTCAAGGACACCACACTTAAAAAAACAAACAGTACAAGGAAACTAGAGACAAAGAGAAATTCTGCAGCAGTTAAAATACATCAAGGAAGAGAAGCTTGTCTGAAGAGATGGGTTTTAAAAATGGTCAAAGAAGAGCTGTTTTGAACTCAATCTGGAAGCTTAATCCACAGCATGGCCCTCCCGACCATTGCTATTTCATTTACATACTACATTTATAATTGTAGTAATTATTTTCAAACATACTTTGCCTCTCGGATTGCATCTTTGGTAGTTAAAACTTTGGGTAGTTGCATGCAATTTATCAAAACTCAAAATTGGGGTTAAAATTGTGCAGTCTGAACTCTTACTTTTATCCGTACTTAAAAAAAAGGAATGTGATAGTTTATTTTATGTGAGTAATTATTTAAGAGAATTACTTGTACTTTTGCTCTGGTACAAATTTAGGATCTGTTTAATTCATTCTTTTATTCTCACAAAACAAATCAAAGACATCTTTGATGCTAATATGTTTCTACTGTATTACCCATGACATACATCTTTATTTCATGAGGATTTCAAACATGAAACCAAATAATTGATAAAATTAGACTAACACTGTTCAAAAATGTTGCATTTTGCCTCATTTTTCAGCACTAGCAACAATTGTCTGGTCAATTTTGGTCAAAATATTAAAGGTTCTTTATTAATCTAATGGCATTACTGAAACTGCTTCAGTCTAATCTGAATAAGATGAATAAACCCTTTCTTGTTTCATCTTCACTGTAGCTCTGGAAGCTCCATCCATTATCATCATCACGTTCTGTCCATCAATGCGTGTCACACCTAATATCCGTCTGTAGGCTCGGTTAGAGCATTCAACATGTATACTCTTCACCCACAAAATGATCTGAGCAAAGTGAGACTCCGGTAGCGTTTGTGTTCTCAGCTAAAATTCAGTGGGTGAAATCTTCCGATCCAATCTGTCTAGCGATAGCCTAGTTTAGCGAAAACACTGAAATGTAATATTTGAAAAGAACAGAGCTGAATATTTCTTCAAGCATGTCTGTGGGGTCATATTTAGCATGTATAACTGGTGTCTAGTGCTTTGTCAAAGACGTCAAATCATCCCAAAAGCAGAATGCAACACAAAACTGTAGAAAAAAAAAAACTCCAAATGTGTATCTTAATAGAAAGACAAGATATCTTTTTTGATCTAAAAAGCCATGATTTGAATAAATGTGTGCATGGGATAGAAAAGTGAGTGAAATCTGTAAAAATCTGATTTTAGTGTTTCCAGCTTTCCTCTCTCCCCCCAGCTCTCGTTTTCTCACTTGCTCTCACACTCTTTCTGGTCTCTCATGGGTTGAGATGGTAAAAGCTACAGTCTGGCATACTTTAAGATATTTTATTCATGGATATCAGGCACTGTTTTTTCTCACTAATGGAACAACCCTAAGTGACCTTTCACCCTCTTACTGCATCACGAGTGACAAGGTCCAACATCAGCTATATTCAAAGGTCCATATGCAGTATAGAGAACAGTAGAATTCCTAGAAAAAGATTTTTATGACACTTTTCTAGGAATTTACTACATACACAGAAATATAAAATGTGGTAAATGTAACGGTGTTCTAAATTTACCCCAAATCTTCTAGAGTAAGATGAGTGTTCTCATCAACAAACATTAACTAGAGGGCTAAAGTTTGTACAGAAACTTTGATGTTGGCTTGTAAAAGTGGTGCTTACAAGTAGGAATGGTTGCCGAGGAAGAATTATTGGTTGCTATATAGTTTCCAATCAATGTAAGTTATGTCTCATGTCTTTATTATTTATCAAAGCTGAGTTAAAAAAATTGTTTGCTAGAGTAAACAGTTTGGTTGCTAGGGAGCTGTAGAAATGATGGTTGTTACGGAGGAACTACAAACAACAAAGTTCCTCATTCCAATATGAGCAATATAAACCAACACCTCTATGATTTTTCTTAGCTGAGATAGGGAGATGCCAATTTGGTTGCTACGGAAAAAAGTGAAGTTGCTAGAGAAGTGTAATTGACATTATATAATAATTCCTTTGTCACTATAAGTTATATAAATATACATAAATGAATTGGTTGCTAGAGTATATATTTTGGTTGCTATAGGGAGCTGTCAGGGGTGTCATAAAATGTAAATTGTTTCTATAACTAGCATAAACAAACACATTTCTCTTTGATGTTTCATCTTGAAGATTCGTTTATTTTTATTTTCTTTTTCTATTTGTTTTCAATGGCCATTACCACATTACCTTCTGGAGCCACAGGTGTGGTCTGTTCGAAGGTTCTATGAGATTCTCAGTGAGAGTTTCACCTCAAGTTAAGTGAATTCCCCAGGATTCTCAACAATTTCCCGGAATTCCTTTAGCCAGTATATCGGGGCATTGCTTTACTGATAACACTGTTCATTCTTTTACCCTATATAGCAACATCTGCAGTGTCAAATCAACACTACTGGTGTCTATGACGTGGCCCTGGCCCAGTATTAATATAACAGTTAAATTAACACTTCACTGGGATGCTAATTGTTTTTTATCTTGATGAATATAGTTGATAATATAAACATGTTAAAAATAATATTAATGCACATTTTCCGGTGTGGCAGTCCGTCCTCTGACTTTCAATCTGACTGTACATGCTACATTATGGATCTGAATCTTCCTCCTCTTTGCAAATTTTACAACACAGTGTCATTTTTTGCTCTAGGCTGTGCATGCATGACCAAGCATGCCTGCTGTAAAAGAGAGTGGAAGCTCGTAGCTCATTGTAATCTATAATTAAACCTGGCGCTAACAGCTAAGCTCAAAACCTACACACACACACCCGCTAACGGCTAGTTACCCTCACAACTGCACTAGCCTATGAGTTGCATGATGGGAGCTGACAGCATTGCCCGAAGGTTCCCAAGAGAGGGTGGAGCCTAACAAGGTGACAGCAGGGAGGGGCAGGGTGTTCCAGACACACTTCCTGTTGGAGAATGCAGCTGTTGAAGGAATTATTGATTTGGGAATATCAAAGTCACTCTTGCATTTGAAGTAAATGTATTTTGTTTAAAGCTAATTTCAAATGTGGCAGGTGTGTTATTATAATTAGAATGTGCTTTCAGAGAAATACATGCAGAAACACTGGTTTTAAAGGGGCGATGTTTTCTCAGACAGATGCAGCATGCTGTCCACGTGTGTTAATGTGCTTTGACAGCTCACGGAGGGCTGCTTTTCCCTTCAGCTGTTTTTCTCATAGATTTGCATTTGAGTCATGGTTTCGGCCCTGTGCCAAGCATGTTCAGAAGGGTCTTAAATAATATGCTCAGCACCTCTTTGCAAGAGTTACGGAGGAATGGGACATTGTGTGTGTTGTAGACATTTGAATATGTTAAATACAGTTATTAGGCAAATAATTATTTTGACCACATCATCCTTTTTATGCATGTTGTCCTACTCCAAGCTGTATAGGCTTGAAAGCTTGCTACCAGTAAAGTATTTTAGCTGATGTGCATCTGTGTAATGAGAAGGGGTGTGGTCTAATGACATCAACACCCTATATCAGGTGTACATGGTTATTTCCTTTCCTTTGGTAAAATAGATTAGAAGAGAGATTTGACGGACTCTGAAAAGTCTAAAATTGAGGTCTTGCAGAGGTATGCAGCAGCCTTGAAACTGGCAAGCTTTTGAAGCGGGATCATTGCAAATAGCCAACAGGGTCGCAAGAAGCGCGTTGAAAAAAGAAGGCGCTAAGTAACTTCTCAAGAACTGAGGAAAATCAAGCATGAATCTGCCAAGATGCCATTTGCCACCAGTTCAGCCATATTTCAGAGCTCCAACGTTACTGGAGTGTCAAAAAGCACAAGGTGTGCAATACTCCGGGGCGTGGCCAAAGAAAAACAACTGAAAAACGACAACCACTGAACAAGAGATACAACGTCAAGACTTTGTCAAGAAATGTCTGATTTTTCAAAGGGTTTATGGTCTGATGAAATGAGAGTGAGTCTTGATGGGCCCATTTCCTGATCAGTAAGTGGCAGAAAGCTCAACTCTGACTCAAACACCAGCGCGGTGGAGGAGGGGTACTGGTATGGGCTGGTATCATCAAAGATGAGCTTGTGGGACCTTTTTGGGTTGAGGTTGGAGTCAAACTCAAGTCCCAGTCCTACTGCCAGTTCCTGGAAAACACCTTCTTCAAGCAGTAGTACAAGAAGAAGTCGCATCTTTTGAGAAAAAAATGATTTTCATGCAGGACAATGCTCCATCACATGCCTCCATTTACTCCACAGCGTATCTGGCCATTAAAGGTCTAAAAGCTGAAAAAATAATGACATGGCCCCTTTGTTCACCTGATCTGAACCCCATAGAGAACCTGTGGTCCCTCATGAAACGTGAGATCTACAAGGAGGGAAAACCGTACACCTCGCTGAACAGTGTCTGGGAGGCTGTGGTTGCTGTTGCATGCAATGTTGATGGTTAAAGATCAAGAAACTGAAGGAATCCATAGATGGAAGGCTTTTGAGTGTCCTTGCTTTGTATTTGAATGTCAGAAATGTGTATTTGTCAATTTTAAGATGTTATTTTGGTTTGCCTGGCAAAAATAAATTAGTGAGATGGTGATATATTTGGTTTTTATTAATTTGCCTAATAATTCTGCACAGCAATAGTTACCTTCACACAGAGATATCCTCCTAAGATAGCCAAAACTAAAAAAGCCCAACTCCAACTTCCAAACACATTCAGCTTCGGTATTTATGTGTCTTTTAGGTTGATTGAGATTTTAGTAGAAGCTCAATGATTAAATTATTCTCAAAAATATAACTTGCCTAACAACTAATAAATCAGTCTCATCATTGGCCAGAAAGCCAACTGACGTTGATTCAACTTGCTTTTGCTCATCGAAATAACGTTCAACGTCTTTTGAGGCATTTGTTTTGTTTATATAAAGTTAAAGATGTCTTCTCACATTTTATTGAGCTTCCTTAAAGGTGTTATCGTTCTCTCAATTTTTTATTTACATATATGATGGTTTTGTGAGTGTCATTTAAAAAATACTATCTGTTCACTCAAATAATTTCAGGGATTTCATAAGTTTAGTAAATAAAAAAAAAACGAATTTCCTGGTTCTATAATCATGTGACTTATAAGCAAGTATTTTCACATTTTGGCTAAAAACTCAATGAGAAGAAAAATGCACCCACCTTATTATAAATATAATAAAATATTCAAATAAGTTTAAATGGCTCAATACCCATGTGGAATACTCATAGTATTTAAGTATTTAGTACTTAAAGTATATTTGCTGAATTCAAGTAAAAAAATACATTTTGAAAAGTGACAAAAAGCAAATGGCACCTAACTGTGATTTCTTTTTTGTGCCATATAAGGTGTATTCATGCAAGTAGTTAACAATTTTTAAGTGATTGTTATTCTTTCCCCTGCGATGGACTGGCGAACTGTCCAGGGTATACCCCTGCCTCTTGCCCGATGTGCGCTGGAGAGCAGCAGCAGACCCCGTGACCCCAAAAAAGGGAATAAGTAGGTTTGAAAATGAATTAACGAATGAATTAATGTTATTCTTTCCTTTGTATTTTTTGAAACCTGATTAAAGCTGAAAGGGGCGATTGTTGAGGACTCCAGCTGAATGGTGAAGTTCAAAGCGATTTGTTCATGTATTTGGCCATGGCTGATTTGATCAGTACGAGTGCTGCTAGTTTCCTATGTTGGAATAGGTATGCCAGAGGGTGTGGCCTGGTGCGCTCTGGCTTGGCGGCCATGTTGTGTGAATGCGGTCTGCCACTGAGCACGGAAAAGCAAACCTGGTGTCAACTACAAGCTAAGGAATAAATAACAATTTAAAAGTACCACAATGTATAAAGTCTGGGAGAGATCATGTTGATGCAGTTTAACTACCTTGTGTCTTGTTGCTGAGCTCAATCGTTCCATCTTTTTCTCAACCTTATCTTGGTAGTAGGCTTTTCCTCACCCAATCAAAGCCTCCTTCATAGCTTTTTCTGTTTCAGCTCATGATAGGGATCAATCATTATTCACATTACTAAAAGCATTATTTGTTTAATGCCTTTGAGGGTACACACAGTACTGCACATGGACAAAAGTTCCAAACCCTGGATGAAAACCACATTGTTCCCCATAAATTTGAGGTTGGACCTCAGTCCTATTCTCCTCACTAGTGCCCGAGGATACTGAGAAGTGTTATTCCTGAAGTTGGATTCCTGCCACGTTATTTTTTTTTTATTATATCATTATTAGAACTCTCTCACATCTTTATCAGTTTGGTTTATTGGGATAATCTCCATAAAGTGTATGTAAAGAGTATCATTCTCATGTTTGCCAACATTAAATATGCCCTCTAACTTCCCTGCATGACCCCCCCCCCACCTAAACCTCCATTAAACTTTAAGATCTCGAGCAGACTATGCATATTTCATTTGGCATTTTGCGAACAAAGGGGAAATAAAATATAGATAAAACAAAGGTCTGAGAAGCAGTGTGTGTGAGCAGCTCCCTCGCTCCTCGCCTGCCTTGTCTCCATCAGCAGATATCAGAGAACTGGGTTTTTAAGGGTTGTCGTCCAGTGGAGTTCATTGTATTGCTCCCTCACGATGAGCCGCTGGGCCACTTCTACACTGACAGCTATTACATGGATCAGCCATTGTGCACCATTATTTCTGAGATGCATTTATATAATTTGTCTGTCCATTAATAGACAATAACACACAGGCCTTAGCAGAGCAAATCATGTAATCACTGTGTAGAAAAGAGTTTCCATTATGCTTCAGAGAGAGGAAAAACAGAAAGAGAAAGACGAGGGGGAAAAGAAACCACCCTGGGGGGTGGAACGAAGGGCGGGAGTTCACATTGCTCTCATCTTCTATTGAGTAAAACAGATCGCAACAACAGAGGTCACAATGCTTCATTTTACAATTTTTGTTCATTACTGGAGTCAAAATTGACTATAAATATAAATGATCGTTTACATATAAATACAACTAATATTTTACTAATAACTTCAGCTCAGTTAAAACTATTGAAGTCATTTCGTGAATCATAATGGTAATGAGATACTGTTGGTGGTTCAACGTTTTTTTCTTTTCACCAAACCCCTCTCTAAAATATTTATCTTCTAATATCTAAAGTTTTTTTTTTTTTTTAGGATTTTAGATTTTAAAGCAAATGCTTGGGTTCAATCAGAGGTTGTGGTAATAATACATAGTGAATAAATTGAAATTAAACTACAGCTGCAAGCAGCAATCAAAGGGCTCTTTTTATCAGTCTTTTTCAGGCAACAAGATCTGTTCAAATTTTGAAGAAAAAAAATGGTAAATTAAATATTGAAAACCACAAAATAAAGTGTTAAGGTGAATGGACATAAATATTGCTCTTTTATTATCTTTTTATTTTAAAATACTGTATTTCCCGTGGTCACCTGGTGGCGCTATACTAAAGGCTTGCTACAGGTGTACATGTTTTTCTTAACACATATGCCAAGTTTAACCCCAGTCAGAATTTTTTTCATTGAGTTATTAGCAACTTCCTGTTTGTGGTGCAATATCATTTTCGATGTCTGCCTTGTACAAGCTTTGTAATTTAACATCCCATATGCCTTCAGATAAGCCTTTTCGTTGCGCTCAATTTCTTTCCTGTGCAAAGTCGGTACGAAAATGTAGGAACAGCGCCCACGAAAGGCTTTTTTATGTCATCGAAAAAGCCTGCTTTCATAGGTTATTCTCTTGGCAAAAAATGGATCCGATATGGCAATGTGTGTGCTCCCGTTGGCGCCGATGGTTTTAGATCAAGGCGCCTTGTTGCTGATAGGTGTGTAGAGAGATAGATATTTGGTATAAATGTATCGATGTAACACCTGCTCACCAGACTGACTTTACTAAACTGCGAGCCACAGCAGCTTGCCTTTGAACTCTCATTTAATTCGTTGAGCATTACACAAGCTCCATTTGCTGAACATGCACAGATACACCCAATGCCTGAGATGCAACCTCTATACTTCACTCTTTGGTAGATTTATGCATCATTGGCTGAAGTGGGTTACTTGTTAATTATGCCCATGTTATTCTCTCATGGAACATCTGTCTTGATTAGTCTGAAAAGGCATAGGGGAATTTTTACAGGGACAAAAGGTAGGTTTACAGGGACACATGCCCTGGTAAAAAGTGTCTTGTTTGGACACTGTTTTGGAGTGAGGAAAGGTGATCAGAAGGGGGGCTGTGGTGGCCAGTGAATCCCTGAGAGCCAATCAGCATATTCTTTCTCCCCCTTCTTCCGTATGTAAGTGTAATGCACAAATTGGAGATAATACTGTACAGTATTTGTGTACACCATATTACAGGATCAAGCTAATTGCAATGTTTATAGCAATGTCTACCAACCATGTATTTTAAACCACACAAATCAGAAACTAAACCATTTATGAGCTCTCCCCAAACTGTTAAATCATTACAAACGGAGAACAATTAGTTTGAAATGTTTGGTTATTGATATAACTGTCATTCTTTTTATGAATCTATAATGAGAGTTATACATTATCTGAAAAAAATAATAGATGGATTGATTTGAGAGAGAAAGATGACTGGCAGACTGTTGCAAAAGCAGACTAGAGACATGCATTACTCAAGCCTCGCAGAAATCCTAATCCTCTGACTCTTTTTTTGTGTGACTCAGAGACCCAAACTGATCATACTCTGTCAGAATCATCACTGACCTTCACTTCCGCCATCACATGAACAAGACTCAACATGCCAAAGAGGCTCAAGGCAAAAACACATACAATGAACAACAGCATGCCCTGCAGGAAATGTGATTGCTAATATTTTAATGCTCCTCATAAACGACAGCCAGTTACTTATGGATTATATCATCAAAGCCCAACCTTTTCATTTGTTTTGCAGACTGATGATGCCCTTGGTGAACCCATATGGGAAATTTCAGATGAGACGTAAACCACTCTTTATTATTCATCATTACAGATCACTTTATCATTTGTTATTGCAAAGGTTTTCAAAAAAGAAAACATCAGAGGACGACGTTACAGCAAATAATGAAAGGGCTTGAGCACCTCCATCGCCTCTCAGTGGCCAACATTCCTTATTTGGAAGACATATTCAAGCAGGAATCGCTAAAAGTTAAATAATGAAAACCATATCTCTAAGTGTCATGAACCCCAGATGGCATTAATGAGTCAAAATTATTTTTCGGGTATTCCTTTCGCCAAGATTCTTGTCAAAAGTGGTAAAAAGGAAGTAGCTTATTTATGTTAAATGTTGTAGAGAGTATGATGTAGGTGTGTTCCCACATGGGCTGTTTACATAGTTGGTAAATTTGGGACCAATTAGACACCGTATTATAACAAGTTCCTCTTTATGGCGAAATGTCGACTTTCGGTGGGGTTTGGAAATGAACAAATAAAATCTCTTGGAGTATGACATAAGCAGTAGTGGCCTTTTTTGGAGGTTTTTGCAAAATAGCTCAATTCCTATCAACTTCGGAAATGGAATCCATGTTATTTATATTTTAGTCTTGGTATCCTACACATTTGGGCCAATCTTCATTTACATATGATAAACTGAGATGGCAGCATAAGCTAAAACTTGTTAGGTGGCAGTATAGAGCCATTTTGCCACACCGACTTATTAAACCTTTTTCACCAGTACTGGCGTGTGTGCGAAATTGACTTTTCAAGCATGTTTAGAACCTCAAGATGCACTTAAAGCCACAAAACAAAAATGTTCTGAGCAATTACAATAGGGTTCTATGCACCTTCGAGCCCAAATGTTTTTTCCCTTGTTGTTGTTGATACGCATTCTTTTTTTATTTGCAGTACTTTTGTGTGCACGAAGTTGACTTACAGTAGGGTGGATGCAAGCTTTTTTAACCAGGTCAAAGCAACCAAGAAAAACTGTAATTTAGCATTTAACTTTTGCCTTGCTTTTCCAGGGTTACCAACTCTTATTAGTGAGCCATGATAAAATAAATGTTGATTTGCTTGATTGCAGGATGCATAGAGGACTATACCAAAGTGTTACAGTTAATCCTGGGCTTTTACAAGTTCTTTATTTTGTTTATTACCCTGAGAAATTACAGAGATGGCATTGTGTTTCCGCTCTGTGGACACTTGTGATGAATCCTCTGGTTGGGTTTACGTTGTTTACAAATTCTGTGAAGATGTGGATGTGTCTCGATTTAAAAAGTGTTTTTAAAAGAAACGTGTAGTGTTTGAAAAGTTAAGAGTTTTACGCTTGTGTTTGAAGAGATACAAGCAGCTCAAATGCAGTGACTGATGAACCTGGTTGTGTGTGCGCGCGTGTGTGTGTGTGCGTGTGTTTTGTGAGTGAATGTGTGAGTATGTTGGGGGTGGCTGTGTCTCTCACTGTCATCCAGATCATGATTATTATGTTGGCAGGATCTAAAAGATTAGACACATCAATAGTTTATGACTCTGTAGAGAGTCTCACTCAATTCCCACATCTATAAATTACTAAACAGGGGCATTTACATCTCCGTTTCTTAACAAACTTCTTTATCTGCTTCTCTCTATCTGTTGTTTTCTGGTTTGCTCTTTGCTTTTGTGTGTCTTTTTTTTAAAACCAACATCATAACAGACTCCTCAAGGCTTAAACTGTTAAAAAAAATGAACAATGCTAAGACTGTCCATTTACTCCAATGTTTAAAACAAGCATCTTTAGAGCAGGAAACAATATATAACCATAAAAATGTAAGAACCCAAAAAGAAAGATATAATTAATAGATCTAGTCTAGTGATGCACATGAATAATGCAGCTTTTATATTCAAGAAAATTGCAAACTATACCCATCGGGAAAGAATGGAGGGGGATCATTAACTGCTAACTAGAACCTTTGCAAAATCCAGCAAAGTTTTAATAATTTATCCACATAAACAAATAACGCATGAATAAAGAATATTCTTTTAAAAGAAAATTATTCTGCCACCCAACCCACAGGAGCAACGCTTGCTTCAGTTTCCGTGTAACTTTTAGCATCTGGGGAGAAAAAAAGGTGGAATTATATAAAGAATGAAATTGCAAAAGTTTAGACGGAGGATGATTTGGTTCATGGAGTTTTTCCTTTGCAAATCGTGTACTGGAATCTTCTATTATTTCATTCATTTTAAGATTAATGTTTCCATTAATGTTAGTATGCTGTGAGAAAGTTTCTTCTCAATGTAACTTTGAATGAATTCTAGTAAAATAATTTTTCAACCGGAATGAATTTGGCTGGGGTCAAATTGTGTAATGTGTGTGTGTGTGCGTGTGTGTGTGTGTGCGTGCACGCATGTGTGTAGTAGAGGTCGGGTCATACCCTCAGTCACATCTTCCTGTGTGATGAATGGCAGTTACACTGGACTCAACCTTGATATCCTGCTGTGTCTCGGACACATGAGAAATCAAGGGCATTCATCAGCTGCAGTTAAACACACTGTCAATTATATGGGTGTGTATCCGAGGGGGAGGGGTGTGGTGTTTAAAGTGCCCACAGTTGACCAGTCTCTGACTGGAAATGACGTTGAGAGCCTAATTTAAATGAAAAATAAAATTTTGTCGATTTTCATTTTATTCCATATGAAGTTTACAGCATTTGTTCAGGACATAAATGGAACTTGTGATGGACACTATGGTGTAAATATTCTGTTAAATTAATCAGTGGAGTGCATCAAAATGGCACCGAATTCACAAATGCATTTGCTGCTCTCTAAAAGTATTGTTGGGCTCAAAGTGAAAAATGGATGATCATATCTTTGGTTATTAAAGCATAGGAACTGCAACGGAAGAAGTCATGGAGTCGTGAAATATTTTTTTTGTCTTGTATGCATTTACATTTGAAATTGACGTTTTTACCCAACACTTATATCCAAAGTGAAAGCCAATGCAAATTTTTGGCGCCTCGGTAGAAAACCAGGGGCGCCAATGCAAGCTCACACATCAGACCGAACGAGTGGAGCCAACGCAAAAGAATATCGTACTGCCATATTGGATCCGTTTTCTCAAGGAGAACGACTAATAAAAAGTGCCTCTTTTGATGACGTGAGTATGACTAAAAGAACCACATTTTCAAAGCGACATCGCCAAGGAAACAGGAATGAAAGAGCGTACATTTTTGTCAAACAGCTCCCTGTGATCAGCCACCAACAGTATAAACCGCTCTACATCCATTTACTTTTTGGTTTTTCTTTGTGGTGCACTTTAGGAACCAGCCTCAAGTGGTCAGTAGTTGAATTGCAGCTTCAGTTTTTGCCACTTGGTGAAAGCATAGTGGTATAATAGAATCTTTATTAGTTATGTTCATTTGTGTAATCAGCATTTTTTTTCTCAAATGTTCACGCTTTAGCAAATACACATTTCTTCAGAAATCTCAGTGATTTTAAAGCTCTCTTGAGCAACTATGAAAGCAACTGAAGCATTTAAAGTTTCGGCAGATTTTACGGAAATAGTGACACAGTAACATAGCAATCTACAATAAAATATCTGATATTGAGCTTTTATTTGTGGTTTAAAATAAGAGAGAAAAAAATCCTTCTATGATCTACCACTATTTTATTCACTTGAAACACACCCCCGCACAGATGCTCACGAGCTCGCACTCATTCAGACTATTTGAAGCACTTTTTGTAGCTATATATCTCTTGATATAATTGAGCATATAATGGCTCCTCGGAGCTTTCTTCCTGCCGGAGGCCTTTCTATTAAACTACAATCATTCACACTTATCAGTATCAGTGCTTTGTTTGCACCCAGCCATCATTTCCTCCATTCCTCCACCTCTTTCTCTCTATCTATCTTTTTTCTTGCTCCAGTATAAACACTTACTCCTCTTTTCACAGAAGCACAGTCATTACATCGTTTATAATTTTTTCATTATCCCACCATTTACCAATTACCCACAGCACATGTTCCCTGCTCTGGATGTCATTAACCTCTCCGAAAACCCTCTTCCCGGCCCGTTCCTCAGACTTGGGCTCTGATCTGCTGGACTGATACACCCAGAGTCTCAGGCAAATCATCCAAGTGCTCCTCGGGTCTGCGGCTCCTAATTGCTGTGTGCCACAGGGTCCTTATGAAGCAATCAAGCAGGCAATCTCCGAAGACGCCTGTGCCGTAACACGCTAACAATCCTTCCCCCACCTCTCTTGCACTTATTTCTCTTTTTCGTTCTGCATGTTCTTGGAGGAGTTGGGCTCCTCCAAGTCCCTGCTGCAATTAATGACCTTCCTTGGGACCGAGCTAATAAAATACAAGCATGTTTAATGACAGAAAAAGACAATGGAGAACAGCGGAATGTTCAAACACACGTTATGGACAATCAAATAAACCCAACAACCTCCACCCAGACTCTCGCTCTCTGAGGTGAATCGTCTAAATCACTTTTCCTGTCAATTCTTCCAAAAGGATGCAATGATCAGCTGGAAAAAAATGACTGAATTTCATCATGGCAGAAGCTATACAAATTATTGTTGAATCTTAAAGGCCTCAAGAACTGAGAAAGGAGATTGATTTATTCACATGTTTCAGGAGTGAAAAAAGATTTGTTTATTAAAAAATCAGCTTTTACTGGAGCCAGCTCCAGACCAAAAATTGCAAAGTTTACCATATCCATGGTGACATCTAACTAGGGAACACTACTAAACTGGAATCTGCTTTATCTCCATCTTTAACTCTGAGCAGCCATCTATTTCCAAATACGTTCAATCAAACTACTAAAATTTGCAATAATGAATACCTTTATGCATTTGGTAATTAATCTTCTGTCAGCAATGGCTGATGAAGAAAGAGAATCTGAACAATTCTTAGTTTTGTCAGGAAAAAAAACAAGTATCTATTTTCTCACAAGCATGTGAGATAAGGGGCTGTTTAATAACGCTTCCATTGATCTGTGGCCACATAAAAGCACCTTTATGAAGTCTGCTGTGGAAATCCTAGGGATGCACCGATAGCATATTTTGCATAAGACTGAGATGGTTCTCACCGATTCCAATTCCTGTTTTTTGGGATGTCAAAGTTTTCCAAGTAATGACACAATGATATTAATTTTCAAGACAGCAGTATCATATATTTGTAGTAAAACACCATCAGTGACGGCAACTCGGAATCTCAAGTTGTTGACTGTCAAAAACAATGAAATGGGTAAGAAATTTTTATCGCTTGCCATTTCTCCCAGTTGGTTGCTGAAAGCAGTATCGGCGCATCCTTAGTATCTCTGTTTAGTCTGGTGTATTATATTTACATCTTATATGTTTTTGTCATGTCGTTAGATTGTATTGATTATGAAGCTGTATGTGTGTTACGAAAGAGAACGACACCCGCAAGATCATAAATATCTGTGCCCTAAAAAAAATAAATAAACAAAAACACTCCAAGATTATTACAGCAGCTACAAAAACAAAACAAAAAAAAAACAGTTTGAGACCGTTCAGAAAATCCTGATAACTGGAATGAAACAAGACAATGTAAAGTATTTTCTGCTTTCCTGTCGCTCAGCAATCCAAAGATTGTGGGTTCAAACCCCAGGGAAACCAAGAACTGGTAAAATATGTTTATTCCTTGAAATATAAGGTCAAAAAGTGCTTCAAATGCATTTAATTGACTACCTCTTATGCTGTCACAAAGAGAAATGGCCTTGAATTAGAGAGAAAAACCTGGCACCTTAAATCCAGGAGAAAGAATGCTATGTGACAGTCCCAGTGTGTAACGTTAGAGGTTTTTTGGGCGGCCTATTGGTGTCTCTTGCTTTTAAAAAATTTTAAATGATGAAATGCCATCTCTCTGTATCGCCTTATATTTTGTGTTTATGTGTGGACTTAACCAGAAAAAATGGCCCACCACTGTTTTTTACGCAAGTACAGTTTAGAGTCAGTCCAATTTTACCTTTTCTTGAGCCAGAAAGGTGAATTTGCTACTTCTGCTTTTATTAAAGTACACGAGAACTTGTACTTCTTCTCAAATAGAGACAGCAGATACTTTCCATGTCTGAAATATCCCTTAATATGTATGTATCACCACCAGATAACCAGTCTACGAGTATTCAAGTAGAAGTAGTAACAAGTATTGTTCTAGTATTACAAGTATAAATCAGCCATTGGAATGAAAGCAGGGTAAAAAATAGCTTCAGTGATGTGAAATTGGCTGTGTGTGACAGGTAAAAGAGAGTTGAGAACTCTTTTGGGTTTGGGACAGACCCAGTCCCCGAGTCATGGGGCATGGGAACAGATCGGTGGCCATCAGACTGGACCCAATCTAAGACAAACACCAGCCTAGAATTTCATCTGCCTCCTGCTTTACACCATAAATTTGCCAGTGGCGGTGTCTCTGAGAGCGAAAACCACACTTTTGTTCATTCGCATCGCTCACATTGTGCTGTTCTGGTCTCATTGTCAGCTGAAAATGTAGACTAGAGAAGTTCTGTACCGTTCACTATTCCGTTTATGAAGTGGCTGCTTTAAAAGATTCCCTCACATGCTGCACAGAAGGCAGCTTTGTGGAGTCTGCCTGTGTGAAGACATGTCTTTTTACTGCCAGCTTGTTTTGATGGTGGTGCATGCATGAGCCCGAGTCAGACGACACCTCTGAGAGTCCCTGAACTGAATTGATTTGCTTTCATTTGAGTTAATCCAAACTTACACCTAGAGCGGGGTTAGTCTGCAGCAAACAATCATTCACAAGAGATTAACCATTCATTCATACCTTTCAACTCTGGGATGGATTTATGATTTATGGTGAATTGTGTAGAATTGCATATAGTATCTATAATTTAACCAAACATGAAGTTCCCAAATTACTAAAGAAAGGTTTTGCAGTATGAGTGGATTACAGTTGGTCGTGTCATAGGAATAAGACACACTTGATGAATTAGAATAACATCTTTTATGTTAAACTTATGGCCAAACGTGACATGGCATTCGGTGGATTGTAATTGCAGGATGTAATTTAATTTATCATCAACATTGTGTATGTAAGATCCAGTCATTTTGGACTTCAATCCCCACAAGCCCTTGCGCCAACTTGCTCTCACCTAGTTTGTTTACTGCTAGCCCCCTGCTCAGTGATTTGCAGGTGTCTCACTAGTTTTTGAAAGGAACATTACATCAGTATTTAAATGAGAAATCAAGTTAGTCATCATAATTTTGACAATCAACCAAAGCTAATTGTGATTAAAGCAGTGTTGAACTTACCCCCCAACCCACAAATGCACAGTAAAATCCTAAGAGTTAAATTAACTCTACTCGGAGTATATTTGGTCCCACTCTATATAGAGTTAAACTGACTCTGAGAAAGAGTAATTTAATAATCTATTTTCTTCATGTTTTTACAAATCTGCATGGAAAATGCAAACTAAATATTAACTATTCAGAGAGGGACCAAGTCCACTCCAGAAAGGGTAAAAACAGACAAAAATAGACTGTTTAGCTCAAATAGACTTATTTAAATAACTCTCCTTCAGAGTTGGTTTAACTCTATATAGAGTGGGACCAAATACACTCCGAGTAGAGTTAATTTAACTCATAGGATTTTACTGTGTGGTGGTGAAAACTGGTCTAAAACTGGGTGAGGATCAGCCAATCTAAGCAAAGCTGAAAAAGCTTTAAATTTAGATTAAAGTCTTGTTTTAAAAATGTAATTGTAAGAAGAATTATCTAGACTTTTAGAACATAGATTGTTTTGCTTTTTCAAAGAAAATAAGAAATCAATGTTAAGTTTAGAAAAAAAAAACAGGTGTTAGAACAAGAAAAAAAAAGCTTGAAAACAGATCTTTGATCAAGAAAAAAATCTTACAATGTGACTTTTGAATTCGTGAAACAAGAAAAAAATGCTTGGAAAAAGAGTCTTAAAACCTATGTATGTCAATGTTTGTACAGCACATTTTGTATACAGGGTAATTCAAAGTGCTTTAGGTTGGAAACAAAGAATAAAAAGAAAGTACATTTATTAAAATCTATCATAAAAACAATCGTAAAACGTAAAGAGACCAAATCGTATTGTTCAAGATAAAATGTAAGGACATATATATACTTGTTTTAATGCAATTTCCTCATAATATGCCTAGTTTTAAGAGCACTTCTGACTAGATACAAGTTCAAATATTTTGTGCTTAAACATTATTTTACTTGGAAACATCTGCTTTTAGAGGATTTTTGTGTATATTTAAGCTCCATCAGCAAAGTCAAATTGACAGAGTTGTATTTTTGATCTAAGAAAAAAATAAAGGTTTTTTTTGTTGTTGTTGTGAGAGAGTTTTTAGGGGGGCAGTATAAGGTGAGGTTGAGAAAGAAATCAATAAGACAGAAGGTAGTTATACTGAATCAACAAGGTCTCTTCCAGACCAAGATTTTGAAGCAAACTGGGGAATCAAACAGACCAGTGGGACCCAGTTATACGCATCTACTGTCCGTAAAATTGATCTTTATAAGGATTTCTGGTAAAAAAAAAATCCTTCCTACAATTTGGGGGAAAAGACCAGGTAACTCATATAAGCTTGAAAAAAAAATGAAGAGGTGGCAAAAATGAACTGAGAGGAAAACATTGTTACGAAAAGTTAGAATCCATTAACTCGTCAGTATTTATTGTTTATAGTTATTTTTATTATTAATAACAGATGTTTTATTATACACGCAAATTATTCAGCTCTAGAAATGACATTTCAGTAAGTCACTTAAATAAATGTTTGTCAAAAGTGATTTGTTCTGACACGTGAGCTCCAAAAGAACCAGCACCAATGCGAGGAACTAAAAACAACGCAGACACTAAGAATCCAGACTAATTATCATTAGAATGCTTCAGCTGAGTGCTCTGCTGATGATAAACTAACACTGCTCAGTATCGCAGCACACCGCTGTCCTAATGAGAACTTTCACCACTCGAGAAGAAAGCCTGGCCTGCCCTGACTTCCAGCTGAGGAACAATAGCCAGAGAGAAAGAGTGGTGGAACTGGCCCAAGTGAGTCTGGCTCGAGTTTGTATGGGACACGCTAGCCTGCAAGCAGACAGTGGGATTTTACAGAAAGGCCCGCAATATCACCCCTCGCCCCCCTCAGGACCTCCAGAGCCCTAGTGTCCCACGCTGACCGAGGGGTCTCTTGTGATGGAGAAGCAGACCGCTGTTTCCCAGGATGTGCATGCACTTGTCATGTAAATGAAGAAGTCACAACCAATTAAAATAATTGCACCGCATCGCCTTGTCTTTGCTCAGAGAGTTCAAGAGAGAAGGAGGGGTAAATGATCCAGCGATGGGACGTCTGCTCTCAACTCTCCGTCTCATTCTAAAACAGGCAGAATCTTGTACAAGTGCTCGGAAAGGTGATAATATGATAGAAAAAGAATTCAGATGCATCCCATTGAGAGATAAAAAGATTGACTATGTGTGTTTTTAAAGAGGGGGAATGTCACAGCAGGTGGTGGGACTAATGGAAGCCTCTGGCATTGCAGCAACTGAGTGAGTGAGTGCGTGTTTAGCAACGGATGGAGGGTAGTGGGGGGGTGGATGTGTGGATTTTTTATGGGCTGCAACCACTGATGTATTCTTATTGACAGAGCTGATTCTCACCCCAACAAGCGAATCTGGAGCTCACGGCCACAGCCATGAACAAATGCAGGAGACAGAGAGAGAAAAGGAATCACTGACGGAGACGAAGGAGAGCCAGGAGGCAGATCTTTAACACACCATGTCCTGCACTGGCTCTCATCTAATCCATTTCCCTCCCCCTCTGTACCCCCTACCTAGAACACACTAGTTATTACACACTGCTGCAGGGGATCCATTCACCTTCTCTCAGAAGACACACAAACATACACATGGGGATGCACTCAACAAAGTGTCTGGGTCCAGGAACAGAACTGGTTTCCTGTTTCTTTTTTTACACTAATGTGATTTTTTTCATGCATTCATATGTAAAGGACAGTATGGAGAGGAACAAGACCAAAATAGGACCATATTCGAACCCTAGCACATGGGGATACCCTTCAACAAATTATCAGGGTCCAGAAACAGAACTGGTTTCCTGTTACTTAACAAATGTACATTTTCGTCCTTTTTTTACACTAATGTTATGGCAATTTCTCATGCATTCATATGTAAAGTGAGGAGAGGAACAAGACCAAAGTCTCAAATTCCAGCCTCCAAATCCATTTCATGCCACAAAAGGACTCGCACACAGTAAATTTAGATCATATATGGTCCTAATCTATCGGGTGTAAAATCACACGCTCCCAAAGTGTTGTTATAACAAGACACGGGGTGAAAAAGTACACCTTGCCAGTGTAGATTACAGGTAAAATATATATAGTGGTACCCCGAGATACGAATGCTTCGAGTTACGAAATGTTCGAGATACGAAAGGTCTCGTGGGAAATTTTTTGCTTCGAGATACGAAGAAAAATTCGAGATATGAACAATAACAGACATTTCTGCTCTATTTTCCACTTGTTTTTATGGCGTCGTCCTGGCGCTCCTTTGAAGAAAGTGTGCTTTAAGGGAATGATACGCCTTAAAACACTTTAAATCAAGCGAAACATATGTACTTTAACAAATGTTAGAGTCAAGGTGTTGTAAAAAAATTACATTTATTACGTGGAAACTGCTGTTCTGTAGCGCAACTTAGAGAAACCTCTCAGAAACGTCTCTCCATCCCTCCTTACACGCTCTGTATTCTCTCCGTTTGTGCTTGAAACCGTGTTTGTGTTCGTAATTTGTGAAATATCTCGAGAAAGCTAACTTTCATACGAAGTGCTGTAATGTTTTCTGCCATCCGTCATCCTCCTCTGACACATCGCCTCAGTCTCAAGGTAAGGTTCCACATTTTTGTACATATTGCGTATTTTGCGTGTGTTTTATTGTCATTTATTACATTAACAATGTGTAGATTTACGGATTGAGGAAACGTTACTTGATTTTTCTCTGGTTTTCCTTTTTTTTTTAATCACCTGTAGTTTCTGAGAGCCGTTGCACGGATTAGGCGTTTTACATGTAAAACTTGCTTCGAGATATGAAAGCCATCCACGAACAGATTAATTTCGTATCTCGGGGTACCACTGTAGTTTTACATTTACACCTGAAAGTGCAAAATAAAAGTGCGCCAAAATCACGACTCCGCCCACAACTACTTCAACCTCAAGGAGAGTCGATGCCATTTTGTCTGGTGTTGGAGTACTGTGACACCCTATGCCCTAAGTGTTATTTTTTTTGCAATTTTAAGATGACAATTTAGCACTCAAAATTCAACTTTTATATGATCTGAGCGGTGTTGGATTGACACTGCTAAATGTACTGTGTACTTATCATACTTAAACAATCCTACATCTATAACATTTTAATCTCTAGCAAAAAATGTCTAAATGCCTAACTCTGTATTCAAGAGCTGCATGCAAAACGTTCTTATCTCATCAGAATTTTTGCATTTAAATGAATGCTTTAAGAGATACCGCAGGCTGTCGGGGACCTTTCCTGCTCACCACGTAAACAACTGTCTCATTCCCAGGGGCTGTGTTTTTTATGTGTAGAGCGCTGGTAAAAAGCAACTGTAAAAATGCCCATTTTTAACTCAGTTCTTAATAGATTTTGCGACACAGTGAGATTTAACTGCATGCATTCTCTGCGTATGTAGACCATACACATACTCAGACCAACACCTATTATCAGTTTATCAAGGAAATATTTCGGAAACACTATAGAATACTCTTTCTTAGTTAAACACATAACTAAGAGGTAGTTACTACAGAAATAACCATCTAGTAACTCTGCATTAACTTTGGTTATCTTCTGGAAAAACAATTAACTATTCAGTAACTAATGTTACTACCATTAACAAATCAGTGACTAATGTTATCTCTAAAATTCTGTGTTGTCACTTTAGAATACTCCTCCAAGTACTAAGTAGTTCAGTGATAACTAAGACTTATTTCAGAAACTGGGATCTACTGGGATTTTTACATACAACCATCTCAATGGTTTACATAGAATAAGAGAAATATCAAGTAAGTGGCAGTTCTGTGGGCGCAACAGCCTTGAACAACCTCGCAATGGCCAGACTGGATCGAGCTGACAGGAAAGTAACTCAAATAACCACTCGTTAAAATCGAGGTATGCAGAAGAGCATCTGAGAACACAAGACATTGAACCTTGAGGCTAAGAACAGGAATCTGAGACTACAATTTACACAGATTCGACAAAAGTGGACAAAAAAGACTGGAAAATAGTTACTTCCAGCAGGACATCAAGCATAAATCATCTTAGACTGGTTTCTTTAACATGGCAATGGCTGTGTCCCAATCCAGGATCTAAAAGCCTCTGGAGGGTCCTTCCTACCCAGACTTGGGAGGATCCTCCGAAGGCTGCATTAACCCCTTGATAAAAGTAAGGACCCTTCGAGTTTTGCTGAAATGAGACAGCCTTGGCGCACCGTTGTGACGTAAGTGGCCTTAAAATGCGTACTCGGGAGGATGTACACTTCTGAATTGGGAGACAGCCAATGAGTTCGCTGTACTCAAATGACCCACCAAGTCACCGGATCGCAATCCAACAGAGAACCTTCGGGATGTGGTGGAACGGGAGGATGTGTATCCTGCAGCAACTGTGTAATGCTTTCATGTCAATGTAAAGGAATGTTTTCAGTATGTAGTTGAAATTAAGCCACAAAAGGATTAAGCCAGTTCTGAAGGGGTACGAGTAAGGTGTACCTAATAAAGTGGCCAGTGATTGTGGATGAAAATTACTCTATAAACACTTCTTATGGTTATTTATTTACACTTGTTACAAAGTCCTTTCATCATTCTCTTTAAAAAACAAAAATATATTCTATAAGAAGAAAATGCAAATGTGAAACCTGTTTGCGCTAAATGTCCTAGTTGATTTTTCTACAGTAATTCAGTTATATTGAGAACGCATTGCTGCAAAGAAGTGTATGAAAGCAAAAGAGGGGGTTTGAATCTGTGATTCTGTAATAGCCAAGACTTGGGTTAGCTTAAATAGAAAAAGGGAAACGACTGCTTCTAGACATGATCAAAAATAACACTAAATGAGCAAGAACGGCGCTCTATTTGCATGTATGCATTTTCATTCTGTCTTTTGCTAGACGAAAGAGGAAGCGCATGTAATTGATGAGTGTGGACAGCATGTATAGTAATGAGCTGCTATTTTTGAGAGATCATATTTATTCCTCCGATGCTCTGTCAAAACAGAAAGAGGCAACATCTTTGAGCATGAAACATCTGGAACAGATAGAGTAGAGACAATCAGCAAGACGAAGAATTATCCAAGCACTACAAAGCCCCAGAGTCTCTCAGAAACATTCACTTTCGATAATATTATTAATAAATCAGACACAACCCTGGCGGATGAAAGAACCAAACAAAAACACGGAGGTCATTAATATGGAAGGCATCAGTTTTCAATTGGGTTTAAATATTCATCCAACAGCGATTAGGATGTCATGATGCTCTTATTGGTTCCAACACGATTCTGGATTTAAAAAAATAAAAAAGAGAAGAGGAAGAAAGAGACTCTCCAGCTTGATTAATCTCATCAGGACATCATCAATAATGGATGTCTCCAATCATGAGACTGGGAACTTTCTCTCCTGCTGTGTCAAGGACTCGCCACTCAGAAGGGGCTCTACCTTATAGATCTAACCCCTCGCTCTTCAGTGCCCCGTCCCGCTGGTTGACTCAGGGAGGGATGAGAGACTCTTTTCCACTCACAGATTACAGTAAACACCACACGCCCATTTGCTCTAACTCTTGAGTTGATTTTCTGTAAAAATCAATCAACAACTTTCAATAGTGACTTTACATTTCTGACATCTGCATTAAATGAAAAAGCATGTGTGCAAACATCTTATATCCACTGAGCTACAAACACGCAAAGCTCTTTAAAGACTAGCCAGAGTATAATACTACCTTTTTTTTTTACCTTGTCCTGTCCCGCTCAAAAGCCATTACATGGGAGGGTAAACGCTTTGCTGAGTTGGACAGTTTAACTTTCTCCAGGGGAGTAAAACACTTGGTGTGGTGTTTTCTCCTCTGGATTGGAGCATTGAATGTATGTAAATATTTATTAGTTGTGGTTCCCAAGGGTCAGTTTACATCAGTTGTCTCAGGACAAGACGGCATTGGACTGAAAGGGGGAGTGGATAAGGGATTGGGGCAGGGTGAGGGGGAGAGGTTCACAAGTAAATAGTGAAAGAAAAGAAGAAAATAAAAAAATAAATAAATAAATACCTACCTGAACATAACATATAAGTCCTAGTTACAGTTTTTTTTGTCCCATTTGCAGTTTCTACACACCACACATATATACAGAGCATCTACCTAGACAAACCATGTGCGTTTGTTATAGTTCATGCAGAACAGTTCTTGCAGTTTGTGTATTCCTGCACACACACATACATGTTTAAATATACATACACACACAGCCAGTGATTTATGTGGGGTCATAGTATAATGCTATGTATAATACTACTTTATACTTTTTCATATGGGATACAAGTGGATGTGTTGCATATTTATATTCAATAGTAATTTCAGCTCTGTTCCAGTGTTTCAATGAGAGCAAAATTTAAAAAAACCTAAAAATTAAAAGTTGACCGTTTATTGCTTCATTCTTAAGTGAGGTTTAAACCCTTTTTTATTATATTTTGTGAACACAAGGTTATATTTAATGTACGAAGTTGTCGTATTATTGGTTATACTTATCCTACAAACTCAAGATTACTCAACATTTTATTTTCAGGCCAGAAATATTGTAAAAAAAATATATATTTCTTTGGTTCTGATAAATAATAAATTACTTTTTATTTCTTTTAAGTAACAAAAAAAAGCATAAGAATTGGCATTCGATTGGTTCTTTAGCAATGTTTGGGAATTCCTGCTTCAAGAAAAAAAAAGAAAAATACATTTTTTTAAACAAAAATGTGTCATGTATGTATGGATGGATGGG
This sequence comes from Danionella cerebrum, assembly GCA_007224835.1. Lineage (NCBI taxonomy): Eukaryota > Metazoa > Chordata > Actinopteri > Cypriniformes > Danionidae > Danionella > Danionella cerebrum. The sequence continues at coordinate 469,478 of SRMA01026584.1, forward strand.
GTCATGGATGGATGGAAGTATTTATGTAAAAGTGGGTGGAGGCATGAATGAGTAAATATGTGAAGGTATGCCTGGATGGATGGACAATGTATTTATTTGTGGGTGGATGCATGAATAGATGGATAGCTGGATGGATGGATAGAAGTATGTATTTATAGATGGATGGAAGTATGTATGTATGGGTGGATGGAAGAGTTTATTCATGAGTGGATGCATGAATGGATGGATGGAAAAATGTATTTGTGGATGGATGCATGAATGGATGGATGTATAGAACTATGTATGTATGGGTGAATGGATTTTTGGATGGATGTATGAATGGATGGAACTGCACGGATTGAGGGATGCTTGGAGGATGGATGTATGAATTTATGAATGGCTGGATGGAAGGAAGAATATACGTATGGGCGGATGGGTGGGTGGAAGGATGGCCTCTCAGGAGACATCCAGATATCTTTGTGTGAGCTATAAATGTTGTGAACCTCCAGATGGAACGACTGTGACAAGGCTGCAGTCTAGCAAACAGAGCACTGGGCTTTGAAAGCCGGTCTCCTGATCTGATGCTGAATTAGTCTCAGTCTCTCAGCCACAGGGAGATGGAGATGCTCTAGAGAGTCTCTGGACGGTCCAGTTTCCTTTAGGGCAGACCCTGGCTGACAGACAGATAATGCTCTCAAAGGCCTGAGCCGAAAGAGGAAGAATAGTGCTTCCCGCTGCTTGCATCTCCTCAGCGTCTAGACATTCCTGCACTTAAAGCTCACTCTGCTGAACTCAAAAGCTTTACACACTTCTTTCTCTTCCAATCTTCTGCTTGGTTGTTTTGCCCTGGAGCTCCAACATGTTACTGTAAGTCACAGTCTACAGAATGAAGCGTGTTTAAAACCAATTCAGCCGCTGGTACTCCCGTGTTATGATTTGTAAAAGAATAGAGCTGTAGATCTAGTTCGTAGCAATAGGTTGTGAAATAAAATATAGATAAAGCATGTAATGCCATTCATTGTACAGTAAGTACATGCAGTGTCACACTAATTTAAATGCCAGCAGACTCATCACTGGGGCATATTTAGCATTTCTGCATCTTAGACCAGGAGCACTAACATTTTCATGCAGCAAAGGACACGCCGAGGCCCTGCAGGATCTATAATTCTTGCCAAAAGGCTGCATTTGATCAAGAATTCTGAAACTTCTATGGTAGGCTTTCATGTGTGCTTTCAATTAAACTGTAGAGAGAAGGAAATGGGAATGAAGAGTGAGGGATGGTGGGGCAAAATATTGCATTAAAATCAAATACAATAAAATGTTTCTTGAGCATTGAACTAACAAAATGTTAACTGCTTTAAGATAATAGCGTTTTAAATTGACAAATTTGTATTCAAATAATAAAATAAATATAACTTGTATTTAAAGAAAATGTAATATATTGGACTTGTATCTTTCACTATACTATGTAATTCTAAACTGTGATTTCTGTACTATACTTGAGCAGTAGGGATTTATTTAAAGGCAGCACGATTGGGTTTTCAGTGGCAAACCATTGCAATCAGTTCAACGTTCCCTAGAAGTTGCATTATTACAAGAATACAATATAGTAAACATTAACAACTGTTAGCTAAGTGTGTGTGAGGTGTGTACAATACAGCAGGGGCAGAGTAATGGAGCTAAGAGCTGGCTCCTCATATCAGATGTGCCAGGCAGCATTACACACAGGCTCTTGGTGTATTGAGCTGTAATTAGGTTAGAATGACACAACCACTGTATAGGTTTCCTCATTCTTCTACTCTATACTGTCCCAAGGTGAGATGAGACCCACCCTGGCTTTCTATAGATCACTGTTTCAGTTTTGCAACCCAGTAACATTAGTATGTGTCTTGAGCCAAACACGAGGGGTGTAGCCATTGCATCCTTCCTATTACCTGTTGTGAAGTTTCAATGCCAAAAAAACAGAACTTTTTAGCAACAAAGCTAACCAGCGTACCACATGCCACAGGTAACCAGGTGATATTTCTATAATAATACAGCATCATTGATTCATTTGATGTTGGTAGACATTTTTCATGGTTAAAACCTACCAAAAGCAGGAAATTAGGTCTAAATCCACTCAGAAATGTTATACTTTATAAAACCCTCACCGTAAAAATTCCACCAATATCACCAATGCATTTAGGGGTGGTGTGGGAGCCACCTCTGGGATGGGGAGTACTGTCAGAGCCCCTTACACACAATAAAGTACTCAGTTTTCTCTCTGAGAGGAAAATAATTCTTATTTTATACCACTAAAATGAAAAAAGAAAAAAAAAGTTTAATAAATTAACTGATTTAATAGCCATCCCGCTGTATATGTGAATAAATTTTTTTAATATATTTATTAAAATATATAATAATATAATACACTACTTTTATAAAAAAAGTTTTTTTTTTGTTTTTCTTAAAAATATTTTGAATACTTAATGATTGTGATGATTAATGATTAGTTGTGACCGCACAATGTCACATCTGAGGGAATGCTCTGAGCAGATTATTTATCGTCGTAGACCATAACTCCAAAATACTAATCTTAGTTAATTTGATGGTAAGGCTATAGTTTTGAGTGAAGCTGCTCCTGTTGTGATTCTATCAAAATTTTGGAAAATAAATATTATAGGTTCTTTTCATGCATTTAACAGTAAACAGGGTAAAGGAGTACAAAGATACTATCTGTATTTAGTTTAATCAATCTTCTTGTTCTTTCTCCTTGATGCCTGAATTAGAAATTTACAGAATCACTAAGACAGGTGGCACGGTGGCACAGTGGGTAGCAGTGTGGCCTTTCAATTTGAAGGTATAGTTCAAATTGCATGTTCTTCTTGCAAAAATTTTGAGTGTTGTCCCGAGCTGCAAATTTAAAAATATACTCAGAAAATTTGCCCTCCTAGAGAGACATCCGACTAAACTAAATATGTGTCTAAAAGCAAAGCACCCAACACCAGGAATCTAGAACTGGAATTTAGTTTAACGTCAATCCATTCTCAGCTACCCAGATAAAGATCATTATGTTTCATACATGCCACAGACAAAACACCAACAGCGGCGCTGGAGATTAAAATTCAATTGGTCCGGTATTTATGCTCACAGTAGGCAGAGCAGATTACAGGCGGACGTCTTAACTTGCCACAGATAAAGCACCAGGAGAGGGAGATTACCCATCAACTCATCACTAATTACACACAGCCTCGGGCAGAGGACATCAGATTAACTAGCAAGCACTCTCCCTCAGACCGCCATTAATTATTCTATTCACAAACACACTCCAGAAGAAAGATCCTTTACACAACTCTCTATTCCTGACTTGCAATCACAAAAGTTAAGTAAACAGCACATTAGACTGTTTACTTTTTTATCTTTCTACCTGCCTTCTGTTGTTTTTTTTTTGTATTATGTTGATATTTATTGTTTATTTGCTGTGAATAGTCTAGATTTGTCTATTATTGCTTATATTTGTTTATTTTCTACATTTTGAGTTGTAATGTGCTACTGAAAAGTATTAAAAATGTTAAAAAGAAACTACATAAAAAGAAAGTGAGAAAGCTTTTAAGTTCTTAACCGTGAGTCTTTTTAAAATCTATCTCCGGGTATTTAATAAGGCGTTATGGACCTTTGTGGGTTCTTTTAACATTGTTTGCAGGTAAGAGACAAAGACATTTATGATGTCTGTGTCAGCGATTCCGTCTCCATCCATCTCTGACACTTCTGAGAAGCTTTCACACAGTTGAAGCTTTCACACAGGTACGGTTCCATCCCTCAGAGACTCCTGACGCTGTAGCTAACCTCCTCCTCTTGAACCAGAGGAAAAAATAACCATTTATTGTTGCCATAAACCACCCGAAATCATAGCTTAACCCAACCTACAGGAGGTCAAGGGCATCCATAGTGTCAGCATAAAGAGTCAGGGGCCACACCCCATTTCCAGTGAACCCTTGACACACCTGAGGACAATCATTCACATTTACAAGCCACACCCCCTTTCACAGATATAAATCCTCAGTCTACACGTCCCTTCATCTTTTAATCTACAATCCAACATGTCTGCGCCTACAATCACCTCTCTCCCCATGAGGATCCTGTTACTCTACTCCTGTGACTCTACACCAGCTCTGGTTTCAGAATACTTACCTTCTGTAATTAACCTGCTGGATATCACTTACCTCCTCAGCGATCAACATCGACTCACTTCCAAGCATCTTCTTTGGATTCTACACTGAACTCAGCACTGAGCTCGACCAATTCCTCGTGCTCCTGCAGGCTCCAGCTATTGGCAAAAGTGCTGTCATGAATATGACCCAATCGTATTTCATTATTGTTCTGATTTGTTTCAATAAACTCTGCACTAGTTTCACTAGTCTGCATTCCCTGCAGCATAACATGAATGTTTTTTTTAAAGCAAACTGGAAAGGTGTATTTACATTTGATATTCCCCAACTTTAACCAGTGAACTTAAATAATTTGGTCTTACCCTTTGAGGACAAAAATAAACCATAGCTTTTGATCAAACAAAGTATTTGTACACGATGATTGTGTTTGCACTGTATTTGGCTGCTCTGAAGAGTTGTTTGTTCTTGTTGCAATGTGTTAAAAATGCCTTTATAAATACAGTGGTACCCTGAGATACGAATGGTTCGAGTTACGAAATGTTCGTGATATGAAAGGTCTCGCTGGAAATTTTTTGCTTCGAGTTGCGAAGAAAAATTAGAGATACGAACATTTACAAGCTCTTCTGCTGTATTTTCCGCTTGACGTCATGATGTCGCGCTGTGCTCCAGGGTTCTTGCGCTCCTATCTCCCAGTGCAAAAAGGGTCTGATGCGCTTCAAAACACTTCAACAACACAGCGAAACATTATGTATAGATTACTAATAATGTGTTATAACAAATGTTAGCATAAAGGTGTTGTAAAAGAAATAATGTTTATAACGTGGAAAGTGCTGTTCTGTAGCGCAAGTTAGAGAAACCCCCGTGACATGTTCTCAGAAGCGTCTCTCTATCTTTCTGCGCTCGTGCTTGAAACCGTGTTGGTGTCAGTAATTCGTGAAATTTCTCCAGAAAGTTAACTTTCAAACATGGTGTTGTAATGTTTTCTGCCATCCGTTCCACCTCCTTTGACACATAGCTTCACTCAAGGTAAAGTTTCACATTTTTGTACATATTACGTATTTAGCATGTGTTTTATTATCTTTTATTACATTAACTATGTGTAGATTTAAGGATTGAAGAAATATTACTTGATTTTTCTCTGGTTTTCCATTCATTTCATCTACTTATACTGATGTTTCTGAGAGCCGTTGCACAGATTAGACGTTTTACATGTAAAACTTGCTTCGAGATATGAACGTCACCATGGAACGGATTAGTTTCGTATCTCGGGGTACCACTGTAATAAATAAATGCAGTGCAATCATAGAAGTTTGATGATTATTATAGTTGGCCCCGCAGTTACATATTGCTGTTTTGACCCTCTGATGGGAAACGTTTGGTCAGTTGGAGTGCATCTAATTAGAGGTAAAATTAGAACCAAAATCATTCTACTGGTCCTGACCCACTGAGAAAAGAGCTGTTTGCAATGGTGTATAGTTAATATTAGTCCAGTACCAGCAGTGTTGATGTATAGCCAGCAAGCCAGGGGCTGATTAATTAAGCATGTGTACAATATGGACTCTTTTTGAAATTAGTACCTTTAATGATGGCGACATGCTTCCAATCAGGCAGTTTAAAGGCAAACCATCTGCCTGAACTTGGCACTCGATCGGCTTCCCTTCCCCCGCTCAAGATATGATCACATATGATTCGGACACTTACAGATAGAGTTGAACACAAGCAACTCTAGTACAAACACACCGAGGATATCTAGTCTCAGTGTATAAATGCTTATGTGCTCTCTTGCCCCTAACGATGGGATAAATGCACACTGACGTGCATTTGGTGAAGAAAGGGCTATGGTGTGATCATTGGACAGAATCCATGCACATGTTCCATGTTAATGAAAAGGAAATATTCATATTAGGGGAAAACAAACTATTGAGAAAGTGCTCATTAGACCTTATTAATAAATGCAAGTGTTGGTAATTAGTGAAAGGACCTTGGAGCCTCTGTTTCTTCTTTTCTTTTTACGGCTTCTTTTTGTGCTTGTTTATTTGTTTGTTGTTTTTGTGAGTCTTTTTTTGAAGTGGATCCGGCGCTTTGAGTGCTGACCTGATCTCTCCGCCCCTCCACTTCCTCCATGGACACAGCAGCTTCCTTTCATCAGTGCCGGGTGTCCCAGGACCCTGCATCGAGAGGAGGGCCACTGGTCCAGCACTGGCTCGGGCTTCAGTTCTTTCTGGCCCCTGTGTCTCATGAATCAAAGGCCCAGAGGCTCAGAGCTGGGTCTTCCAAACACACCCACAAACCCTTGCTGTGCAGCTGAGTGACACGGACACTTCTGACAGCTCATACAGCTTCATAAAATATTCATGTCTGCCAATACTTGAGCTTCATAAACAAATTGAGATTTTTTTTCCCCCCTCTAATTAAAAAAAAATATTGACTTTGTTGGATATAACTTTAAAAAAAGAAAGCATAATTGAAATCATTGGAGTTTATTGTACAATATTAATTAGGCAATAATAATAGCATTGTTTAATGGATTCTAAATAAGACACAAAAAGGTGCACTGAGTAATAATTCATGGTAATATTATAAGAACCAATATAAACTGTTGCTACTGAACTTCTAGGACGTAAGCAGTGCATTTGACTTCAGAAATGACTGGCATAAATTTATTCATAAATATAAAATCACAATTTAGCACGTAGCACTGATATAGGCAGAATATTATGCACAAAATTCAAAGTATGTACAAAGAGGTAAACAAGAAATACCCGGATGTCTGTCTATGTGATGTTTGGGTAAGATCTATACTTCTCAAACCAAGCAGTGGTACTTGTAGTAGTACACAGTAAAATCCTAAGAGTTAAATTAACTCTACTCAGAGTGTATTTGGTCCCACTCTATATAGAGTTAAACCAACTCTGAAGGAGAGTTATTTAAATAAGTCTATTTGAACTAAACAGTCTATTTTTGTCTGTTTTTACTCTTTCTGGAGTGGACTTGGTCCCTCTCTGAATAGTTAATATTTAGTTTGCATTTTCCATGCAGACTTGGAAAAACATGAAGAAAATAGATTATTAAATTACTCTTTCTCAGAGTCGGTTTAACTCTATATAGAGAGGGACCAAATATACTCCGAGTAGAGTTAATTTAACTCTTAGGATTTTACTGTGTAGAATTATTAGGAGCAGTACTAGTAGCAACGCAATAGTCAAGTCGTAGTAGTTTGTTTTTGTTATAGATGTAGTAATATTGCCGTTTTAGCCCTACTACTACTACTAGTAGTAGTAATGGTATCTGAAGTAATAATAGTAGTAGTAATAGTTCTACAAAATTAGTAACAGCTAAAGTAGTGGTAGTATTCGTAGTATTAACAGAGAAAATAATGGTATTGGAAGCATTAGAAGTATTATTACTAGAAGTAATAGTGATACAAGTAATAGTAGTATAATAAATAGTACTAGAAGTAATAGTTCAAGAAGTGAAAGTACTAGAAGTAATAGTAGTTGTATAAGTAACAGTACTAGAAGTAATAGATGCAACATTAGTTGTAGTAGTAGCAGCAGCAGCACAAGTAATAGTATTAGAAGTTATTGTACAAAAGTAATAGTAGTAGTTTTATAAGCAATAATTCTTGTAAAAAGGAGTATGAGTAAAAGTATTAGAAGTATGGCACCTAACAGTAACAGTACTAGAAGTAGTAGTAGTAGTAGTAGTGGTGGTAGTAGTAACAGTAATAGTAGTGTAAGTAATAGTGTTAGAATTAAAAGCTCCTAGCAGTAACAGTACTAGAAGTAGTAGTAGTAGTAGTGGTGGTAATAGTAGTGTAAGTAATAGTGTTAGAATTAAAAGCTCCTAGCAGTAACAGTACTAGTAGTAGTAGTAGTAGTAGTGGTGGTAGAAGTAGCAGTAATAGTAGTGTAAGTAATAGTGTTAGAATTAAAAGCTCCTAGCAGTAACAGTACTAGAAGTAGTAGTAGTAGTAGTAGTGGTGGTAGTAGTAGCGGTAATAGTAGTGTAAGTAATAGTGTTAGAATTAAAAGCTCCTAGCAGTAACAGTACTAGAAGTAGAAGAAGAAATAGTAGTATATGAAATAGTACTAGAAGTAAAACTACAAGTATTAATAGTAGTAAAAGTAATAGTATTAGAAGAAATAGTACTAAAAGTAGTATTAGTAATAGTACAAGTAATGGTTTTAGCAGAAATAGTAGTAGTAGTAATAGTAGCAGTTGTATAAGGGATAGTATTAGTAGTAATTGAACTAGAAGTAAGTAGTAATGGTGGTACTACTAGTTTAAGTAGTAGCAGAAGCAATAGAAGTTATGCCGTTTTAGTAAGGAGCAGTTACAGTAGTAGTTTAAGTAATAGCAGTAGTGGTAAAAAAGCAGGAGCAGTCCGAGTGAAGAAAATAAGTAGAAGTAATATTGTACTCAATGGCAATACAGATTTATTTATTATATATTCTTTTAATGTGTATTTTTGTTCTATTAGTCATAGTCTATTACTTTAAGCTTTTGTAGGGATTGCTGTTGGCCAGGATGTATTTGCCCACAGGTAATAAACACTTAAGATAACAACATAAAGAAAATGTCAACCCTTAATATATCTATATGATTATTTCAGTGCAGCAAAATACTCTCTGGTTGATTCATTAAGATAAATGACAAATAGAACGAATGCGGGATGATCCTTGGTTTATGTCCACAAAAACGACTAGCTGGCACAAACTTCACAAGTTCCTCTTACATCTCTATCCCTTCAATTATTCACTTTATGCCTGAATACATTTAAACATAAAGCACTCTCAAATGACTTTTAAAAAGTATTGGCTAATTGCAGCTCAAAGAAAGTTTTTCTTCTTTTTTTTCTACTTTTTTGTGCATTGTACCATCTGACTTGTTATGCTTTCATGTCACTTCATTACAGTTAATTTATTAATGTCCAATACTTAATGTGCCAAAAATGTCAGATTCAAAGCTGTGAAAATGGGGCACTTTTTTCAGCTGATAAGGAGAGGCTCAAGCTGTTTGGAGCCTGTTGTTTTGGCTCTTGGGGTTCAGAGGGAGGGAGGGGCACCAACAACATACCAATATCTCACTACACCAACTTTAGTCCAACTAACTTTAAGATATTAAGAGATTCTTTGATGAGTACAGGGCTGTTGTACTGTAATGTTCAGATATCAAACCCATTTCTGTTTTTTTTTCCACTTTTGAACAGAACAATATCTCATTGAAGATGACACATGAAGTCCGCCAGAAGTTTGTATATTGTCTACTGTGTACCAAGAATGTTCACGCATCTGTTTATAGACTTTTGATCTACTATCCCATTCTAATCTAAGTCATGAGTCCACTGTATGCAGCTATGTTTCAATCTGGGAAGGCTTTAGCCATTATGTGTCTTCTGCATATCTTCTTTATGGACATTTAGAGTTCCATGCACCAGCCATGTTCAGTGCCTGAAAAACAACCCCATGCCATAATCCCCCTTCTACCAAACTTCACAGTTGGCACAATGCAGCAAGAAAAATACCACTCTCCTGGGAAATCCAGACCTTCCTCCCTCCGAGGAATGCTTTACCTCACTGAGCCGTTTGCATTGTGTTACACTTGATGATGTATTGCTTACGTGCAGCTGCTCGGCTCAACCCATTCCATGAAGCTCATACACACTGTTCACAAACTAATCTGAAGGGCATATCAATGTAGAAGGTCTGTAGTCATTGACTGCAGAAAGTTGAGAACATTGGTGCCATTTTGGAGGGGTTTGACGAACCTGTTTTATCACAAAAGATAAAATTTGGCTGGTCTAAAATGATTTGAACAGTTGACAAATGTAACCACTGACCTAAAAAAGAACAGCCTTCGTTGATTACTCCCCACAACCTCTCTCCACAGCGGACAAAGGTGTGGTCATTCCTGTTTTGTGGTCAAATGGCAGCTCACAAATAAACACAAACGTCTAAATTACACAGATAGGATATTGTTTTTTTTATAGTATAGTTTTCTTACATATCATGGCAAATATATATCACAGTACGAAAACGTCACAATACATATCATGAGATATCATCTATGTGCTACAACTACATGTGAAAAAATGTGAGAAACAGCTAAACTTGTGAGAAACAAGAGGAACTTTACAAAATTGTATAAAAAGAGCCTCTCACTCAAGAAACATTCTTAATTGTTTCGTTTTCTGGATTTACAAACTTTGCTACTGCCCCCTAGAGGCCTGGATGATTAAAGTAGACTCTGGAGTTCATAGTTTTGCTATTAAACTTTTATTTTGACTGACAGTCTACACATTGAATCGGTTTCAGTAAAAATAAAGGGTTTCAATTTAGTTTTGGTAGAAATTGTGATACATATTGAATCGTGGACATAATATAGTAATATTTATAGTATTGTGATAAATGTGCATTGTTACACTCCTACAAATCATGTTCAAATGGCTTCAAATTAACATATCACACTTTCTGCCCAGACTTTATCAACTTTCAAGGCCAACAACATTCATTTTTTTTCAAATTAGTCGCTCATAAAGTAAACAGATTCCATTTTAGCCTGATACAGACTATGAGAACTGGTGATTTGCAGGTTTAACAGGAAATGATCATCTAACTAAACTCAAAGGGTGAGCTTGGTACGATTCCACTAACAAACATTGAGTCATTATGCAATAAATCAACAGTAACAAACAGGCTGTCTCTGGAAGCGTGCTGAAAGTCCCCTCATTAATCGACTGGCTCTCAGGGTTTGTCCTTGACATCTGTCCATCTCTCATCGCCACTAATTGATCTCCTATTGATCACTCTCAGCTAAAATACGTCACAAACTGACACAAACAGACAAAGGCCCAGATATTGCAGCTCTTTTCAGGTATTGTAAAATATTCTCTACTTTTGCTGCTAGGTTGACTCATAATTAAAAGGCTGCTTTACATCTCCCCATTCATGCACAATAACAAACATAGAACTGAGCATCTGATTCAATTCAGAGTCGAGAGGTATTAAGTACATAAAACCACGAAGAACAAACTCCCCACTTTGAGTTTTTTTGAACACTCCAATCTCTTTTTCTTTTACATGTGTCTCAAACCTGGTGTTATGTCATCTGCAAATTAAAATCTACAGTGTGCCAGCAATTGGAGTTGAAGAGGTTGTAATTATTGTTAATCACAGGGCAAAGAGCTCTCTCAGGGACATTGAGAACATAATCCCAAGCTCTCAGCTCCAGATACTGAGCTTTTCAACTAATAAAGCATTGTGTTTGTGTGTCTGTGTGTATGAGAAAAAATTATGAATTATTAATAACAGCTTTACCAATTCAAGATTGTTAGCATTACTTAGGAACATTTCTTTTCCGAAGTACACTCTAAATGGTAAAGCTGCATTATGTATGATTATATGTAAAAAATAATAATTTCATTAATTAAGCCGGTGACCTTCCTGGAAGGAGTTTGCATGTTCTCCCTGTGCTTGTGTTGTTTTTCTCCGGGTTTTCCCCACAATCCCATCAAAATGCAAACATTTATACATATGTACACACACACACACACACACACACACACACACACACACACACCAAATAAAGAATAAACCAGTAAATCATAATGTTTTACACACATAAAATTACCCTTTTCTCCATATAATTTTTTTAAGTGCAGGAATGTCTCTGCTGACTTCTCCAAAATTTTAAATGTTACAAAGTTAAACCACAAAAAATTATATGTTGACAGACAAAATGAAAGAACTGTTGAGAACTTATAAAGAACAATTTATATAGAATTCATATCTTTCATAGTGTAGATGTCACTTTGCACTATTCTTTACAATACATGGCTAGATGGCGATATGCACTTTGTAATTCGGCCAAAAAATTGTATGTATGGGTTTTTGTTTGGGTTTTTTGTTGTTTTTTTGCATTGTGTAATCTGACAAATATTTGGAATCCTATTTTCGGGTGATGTTTGAAACAGAACAGGAAATGCATCTCAAACTGGAAGTGACAAGATCTTTACAAGGGCAACTCTGAGGCATCTGGTCTCATTTCCTCATTTTGTTTACCTCTCTCTCAATTCCCCTCCCTCTCTCTTCTGCCTCTTCCTTTCTCTCCTTAGCATTAGCTTAGCTTGAGGTTTCTGCATGTTTACAATCAAACATATCACTAGTACTGTGAACACATGCTATAATTTTAATGTGCACAGTGATTTATTCCCTTTTTTAATTTTTACTGATTTTATGCACAACCACTCATTGAACAGATCAGCTCTGAGACATGGTTGTATCTCTAGCTCCTCTGGTTTTTGCTTTATCATGTGTGGTTCCTGTATTACAAGCATTTAAAGCTTTGCCATTAAAGTACCAAAGTCTTTTGAACAAAGCAGAATCCATCTTTAGTAGAGTTTTATACTCTCTAAAGTATCGAATCAGCATGTGAGAAATAGACATCGGATGTCTCCTTTAAGTTTTGGCGATAGAGCCCACCACCCCATCTAGGAATAAATGGTAGCGATAGAAGAATAATACATACATCATAGTCAGCACACACCACTGCAGAACTAAAGACAGTGGAGAATGTTCCCAATAATATAATATGTGTGTATTTCCAGGCTTCCAAATCGACCACATCAAACCGGTTCTCAGCAATTTCAATACTTCAGTCCTTATCTTTAACAGAAAAGGACCCTAAAGAACAAAAGTTACCACAACAGTCATCTAGCCATCTATAACAGCACAGGACCACACACTTAAATATAGTTTCTATAGTAACGTCAGAGAAGCACCGAATGTTCAAGAGCCAATTTTGCCAACCATTTGCCCATTTCATTAATTATATCTTTGTGCAAGAGAGTACAGAATGCTCCCCACCTAAACACAACAACCAATCCTCTTCACCCCCTCACTCGCTATTCCCCTCACCCAATGATAGGCTGGGGTTGTAAGACTGGTCTGTCCTGGACAAATAGCAGTATTGTTTGGGGCAGCCAGTCCTAGTCTTGCCCCCCGAACCACCCATGTCCCTTCAACAGTGTCCCAGGGTGCTGGCGGACAGAAAAACAAAATAAGCGTCTTCCCTAATGAGCTGCTGCCTGTCAGCTACAGTTAGCCGATCAGCTACAAAACATACACAGACGGGGGGAGAGGGAGAGGAAGAGAGAGAGAGAGAGGGATAGGCCTCTTGTTGAGGTTTGTACTGACGTGTTCATACGTAAACATGCTTTATCATGGTTTTGACATGGATACTGGAGCAATGGTATGGTCTTTGTCCAATACAAAGCACTGTGTAGGTCACAACAAAGAAAAACATAGATTTTACTGTGATTCCTTTAAGATTTCCTGTTGAGGATGGAAAACTCCCCAACTGCAAGTTCATGCGTAGTCTTTTTTGTCTTCGAAGTGTACAATACAATATATTTGCTAACTTTTTGGCTAAATCCAAAATGGCGCATGAAATGGTACGTTTTATTTCTGGATCAAACATTTTATAAAGCCTAAACCCAACAAGCAGAGATTGCATAACTGAAATCTGACCTTTTCTCTGCAACGACGATTACTCTTTAAGTAGAAAAGATTGATGAGGAGTCAGCTAAAAAACCCCATCTCTTAGTAGATTTTGTTTACAAAAAATGCTTTGCATAAAGTTAAACCTAGAAATGGAGTTAGAAATCGAAATGGAACTTGTCACTTTCCTTTTAAAAGGGACTAGATCACTGTGTTTGTTGCTGTTTGTCATTTTTGATCACCACCATCGGTCTATGGCTGACATTCTAGACAACTAATTTTAAAGCATGCGTTTAGCATTTTTTCATGTTTATTTTTGTTTAAAAATGACTTAATTGTGGCTAAGTGTTCACCTTCTACCAATGTTGTCTTCCACATCCACTGAATGAACGGTTTAAATCGATTATCAGCGGCTAGAGTATCAGATGGGTGTAGCAAGGGTGTCACTTTGTATTTTTCTGGGAATTTTCTAAATAAAAAATGTATCATGGGATGTCAAATGGGATCTGGTCTCTTTTGCAGCCAGTTTCAAGTTTTCAAATGAAGATTTCCAGGGTCTGTAACTTCTTATGAACCACAATAAAAAAGAGACGGGGAATCTCTCCTGTTGTGCCACATCCCGTCAATTCTGAAACACACCTGTGCATCCCTCTGTGAATGAAAAGTGTTGATTGTAAATAGAAATAGTAGGTCTTACTTGTCTTTCCATCCAGATGTTTTGCTGTCTTTCATCAGTTGAAGCTTGAATGCAGTAGGTTTGAGGGGCAACCTCCTGCTTTCTCTCTTAAAGCCTAATAGGAAGTGACTGAACTGCAGTTCCTTCACCAGCCGCTAGAGACTGGCTCCAGAAGTGAGCAGGTTCTCAGTCACTCCAATGTGAAATTGCACAACTTTGGAGCTGAAAAACTCATGTTTCCACCCCTGGCTCCACTAGTTTTGTTGATTTTAATCTGTAGGTTCAAAACTTCATGAACACCCTGAAGGGGTGAATTTTTTTAAATTGGTTGGCTTAAAATTTATCAAGCCTTAAAGTTACACATAATTTTAGGGCGTAGTTTCTTGAGGGGCAGATGATTGAAAGTTCTTTCAGCCCGTCACGTCCCGTGAACTTGTTTTTTTTTTTCTTGGATTTTACTGTCGGTTGTTTATTTTTTGTGTGTGCCGTTTTTACACCCACATCCCACCTCTGTGGATCTTTTGCCAATTTTTGATTACCAGGAAGTGACACACTTTCACAAAGCCTACTTTGAGCCTCATTTCACTTTGCCATACACCAATGGTTGACATCACTGACACTTCATCCATGTTGTAAACAGTCTAAGGGTAGATTATACTTATATTAGTGTCAACTTTATTTTAAGTTAACCTAAATTTCTATTATTTGAGTATGAGGGCTGTTAATAGTTGAAGTTAGCACCTACTGAACCATTTGAATGGGTTGATAATGAGAGATAAAAGCCATTGGAAAACATGATTTTAAAATAAAAGGGATGCATTAAATCATTACAACAAGTGTAATGTATCTAACAAAGGTCTAATAACACAAAACTAACTTGAACGGGTCACTCGCAAGTCACTAACGTAAAGTAGTAAAGTGGGGTAAGTGCCTTGAAGATTCTGACTCGAAGATTATTTGTGAAACTTGTCCAAATCTGCCAACTTATCTGATGTAAATAGGTCAAAGCACTGTGAGAAGAAAGGGAAGGGGTCTCATTTTATTGAAATGTTTTTACGTATGGTCCACAATATATGTACAAAATACAAGCATTACAAACAAAACACAAATAAACACTCAAATTATAGCTGTTATAATTTATAATCTATACAATTATACCTATATTAAACATTGTACTGCTGTAATGTATTTATTTGTAATATCTGAAGGACTGTAACACTGAAAAAATGTTGCATGACTCGAGGTTCTCAAGCAGTCAATAGAGAAACTATAAAAGAGATCAAATTCTGACATCCAACCTGCTTCTTCATTTACATGTGAGTAGATGTTGTAATCCTAGGGGAGCATTTAACAAATGCACTATAGGCTTCATAAATATCTTATGAAGGAAACTTTAATGCCATCAAGAACAATAGCTTGAGGTAGTGTGGGAGAAAATCAGTTTCAGTATCAGAGACTCAAAGAACGCCTGAAAGAAAAGCTGTGGCTTTCATCATCAGCTTCTCCAAACGTTTCAGTGTTCTACATAAACCGAGATGAGCAGATCAAGGCTCTGTCGCTCTTTATGTATTCAACCTGGAAAAGCAGTAATGTTGAGTAAATAACATATCATCAACTAAATCTGAATGCAGACACGTCCTCAGGTCTCAGGAGGCTTCTAATTTGTTGAGCATTTGTATGTCGAGTGTGTAACCTCACACGTGTGCATGTGTGTTTGTTGGGGGTTCAGATGTATGGACATTACTTACAGTGGATGAGTCCTCCTGGGCAGTGCATATGTTTTGTACGTTTCATTCCCGCCATTATGAGAATGTGCAAAGCACTGCTCACACAATGACAGCCATCTGTCTGTCTTTGCTCTTCGATGACAAGAGACAGTCAATGAGCGAGCAGATCCAGTTCTAAAATGATCGATAATACAATGTTATCTTAAATGAACCTTGAACAATCGCCGCCAAATTTGTAACTTCTCCATTAGACGGAAAAGAGGCACCATCCACGCCCTTACCATAGTTTTCATGAGATGGGTCAACTACACGGAGAGGATAGAGGATGATACCGTGCAGTTTTCAATCAGCAGAATTAAGAGCACAGATGTTTCATTAAAAAAAGGCTGCCAGTCATACTGTATCTCCAATATGCTTAGAATCTATAATGCCAAAAAAACCTTCTGTTTGTGTTTTGGAAGATAGATTGACAGTATTGTAAGTAGAGACAAACAGTTTTTCAAAAGAAGAGGGAATTGTTAGAAAAAAAGCCTTTGTTACAGTCAAAAAATAAATAAAGAGTGTGTAGCCGATGGAAAAACCATACAATGAAGAAGAGACATTGTTTAAAATGTTGACTCTCTCCTGAAATAAGCAAGGACCTGCCCAAAATCAAGCACCAAGTGTCAACAGTGCCTTCACAGAAGTGAAAATAACCCATTCTTTTATTAGCATTGGAATTGGTAGTTCACTTTCAGTTGGCCACTTCGACTTTTTTCTCCAAGACCCCAGAGTTGCCCAGTCGCAACATTTCGTCTTTTACCAAGAGGAGCATACACACCCAACTCCAGAGATCTTTTGTTTTGTAGTATTACCCACTTGTAGCCTGGCTGAAGATGGATACTTACGGTTTGGATCTCTCCTGTCGATAGTGAAAACCTTTGCCTAGAATCTAGACCTTGGTCTTACCAAGACAGAACTTAAGGAAGTATTAGAATGAACTTAGAATTCATTGAAAATGGGAATGCACATTGTGGAAGTCAGTCTTCTCCAATCACATTTAACATTTCAATGAAATCACTTTCCCAGACCCCAGAGTTACTCTGTCGTAACTTGTCTCCTGCTTCTCCGGGAGGAGCTAGAGTGAGGTCTGTCCCCTCAACTTGTAAAGGTAAGTGGGCTACAACATCTGTAAACCACTAACAGGTAGATGACAAGGTCGACAGTGTATTGTCTTCTGAAATAAGCAGGGATCTGCCTAAAATTCCTTCACAAAAGTGAAAATAACCTGTTCTGTATTAGAAGCTTTGGAATTGGCGGTTCACAAGACCCCAGAATTGCCCTATCATAACATGTTGGTCTTCCCCAGACAGAGGTAGCGTGAGGTCCATCTCCCTCCACTTTTAAAGGTCTATGGATTACCACTAGCAGGTAGATGGCAAGTGGTTGACAGCCAAAGAAATAAGGAAAGATGGCTACTGCCCTCGAAAGAGACCATCAGAGACCTACTGACAACAGAGACTTTCGTTTGAACCAAAGAAGCTCACAGGAACTGGCCTTCCCTGTCAACAAAACCTGCCTTAAATTCAGTCTTGGTAAATCCAAGGTCTGGATTCTTTGCAAAGGTTCCCACTATCCCTGTAAGGCCCTGGGACTCAACAGGAGAGCCAGACTACAAGTGGGTATTTTGAATGTGGTGCTGGAGGTGGATCGCTGGAGTTATGCATATCTCCTTGTAACTCTTCATGGAAGATTTTAGACCAGACGAATCACCTTGGAATAGGGAAATGAATGGATCTAAGTATTTATAGCAAGTGAGTTGAGTGTTAGGGCATCAGTGATTGGCTGTTTGAAGGTATGATGTGATTGAGATCTGATGAGTTGGTGATCGCCTCAGCAACAACAGGGTGAAGATTAGGGCAATTCCAAAGGCTCTACTTAAACCCTCCATAGTACGAGAGTACAAATCAACAATCCTAGCAGCAGCCCAGATTGTCAGCTTACAGAGCAGTGAGAGCACAAGAGTGATTTCTGTAGAAACTAGTCTGGAAAGTACAAGCCTCTAAACACTGATGCTGAATATCGGCGTTTTTCTCGAAAAACACATACAGTATTTAGAACTAAATGCAAAAAATCTATTCGAACTACATTTTGGATCATATAAAAATCTACAGTCAGTAAAAGTTTTGTTTTTATGATTAATGCAGTAGAAAAACCAATCCTTTTTATGAACCTCCTGCTGCTCATTTAAAAAAAAAACATTTGCCAATAGGAGAACTGTCTGCAAAGCATCTTTCTGTGGAGTACTAGGTGATTCCTCTTTGGCTCATTCTATTTATATTGAACATTGTACAAAATTATTGTTTTTAAACTGGAAATCAATCAATGAGTTGAATGGAACTTTGAGTACAGAGTAAGATAAATATAGCTATATTTTTTAAGCAAAATATAGGTGATTTGCAAGTTTTGGATTCCCAACAGTATAAATCACTTCATTTTGTTAATTATTGTTGTATTTTTACTTTACATTATAATTTACATTGATTAAACAAGTGTAGGATTTAAATGAGTGCATTTTTTAGGAACAGGTTAAGAATTTTTTATTTATTACAGATTCTTTATGATCAATTACAATATAGGACGGTACATAAATAGCTTTCGGGCAAACCGTTTCTTGGAGGAAAAAGAGTTTCTCAATTGAACACTTATGGATTTCTAGAGTTTTGGAACCAAACTCTTCAGACATGAGAACAAGCAAGACTTGGATTGTTTATGTGCCTTCAGAAAATATGTAATACGTTACCAAACAAAGGTTTATTAACATTCATTTGCATTTTGTCTAGACACGACATCACATTTATCCTTTTGTTTTACATAAACAATGTATTGACCCAGTAACATCTCTAACTACAGTGCAAGAACATGAAACACTCTTTGTCTTACGAAGGACACGCGTGGGAATTCTCAAAAGAGCTTCCTGTGATTTTTATAATCTTAACTGCAATTCTGTGTAAGATTCCTTTTTTATGGAGCAAAATCCTGACCAATATCACATACCTGAAGAGAAGATAAGCTCATTATGATGCCAGCAACTGGAAATCATTAGTAGACAGTGATTAGATTTATTATCACTGCTTTTTTGTGACTAGTATCCTCTTCTTAGAATTTTTAAATCAATATAACTCAAAGTTATCATAAAAAATGTTGGATTTTAGAATGGATGCTTAATATAATATTTCCTGAAAAACATAATTTTGTTATTGAGAATAAAGTTCTGTTTCATTAAAATTTTTTAGTATTAATGGAAATAATAGAAATAGCTATATTATAGAAATAAAGCAAGTGCAGTTTATTGTTTTTTTTTTTTTTTCAGTAAAACAATAAATGACCTTTCAAATTGAGCAACATATTTCAATATCATTGAAAGTACTAGTTTGAGTCTTTTAAACTCAAGACTTTACAAAATCACAGAGCAATTAGTCTCCTAATGAGAGAGGGTAGACAGGGAGAGGGCCATGAGAGGAAAGAAGGGTGATGGGAGGTCACACACACTGAGACTCTCCATCTCATTTCCAGCCAATCCCACAACCCATAGCTTATACAGAAATGATGTTTAACCAGAAAAGCACTGGTTTTCCAAGTGAAAACCTTTACAACCAATTAAAGCACTTGCTTTTTCACCAAGCAACTGAAGTGGAATGAGAAGCTCTCAAATATCGCAGTGTAGCCCTTTATAATCTTTTAAATAGTGTTTTTTGTGTTTATTATGTTTGCTTGTAAAAGCCGACACGTCTTTTGCTTCGTTCATCTCCTCCTAGACCATTTCAACTACAGTCACCAAACCTTACCATGCCATCCAAACTGTTCTGACTCGAGGTGCTATACCTTTTCAAATGTGTACTACTCAAGGGATTCTGCAAAATCGCTGAGAAGGCTGGACATGTTTACATTGAGTTAACAGGGGGTCAAACTTTGTAAAACTGTAACCCAAATTTACCATCGACTTAATGGCCATTGAGAATGAATGGGAAACGGCAATGAAAATATCTATAGCATTACAGAGAAACAGGGGTTTTTGTTGATTACAATATCAAAATGACAAAGTTAGCAGAAGATAAACTTATAGTGACATATTCATTTCTGTAAAATGAGAAATGTACGTCTTTTGCAAAGATGTTACTTTTCCTGGGCATTTTAAACAATTCCTGGGCATTCTACAAAATGGCAGCTACCATTTACACAAAGTGTTCAAAGGCACAAGATGAGAAGTCCTCATTAATCAATGAGAATTTGAAAGTGAAAGAATGTTCGCCATGCTACACAGTACTCCATAAAATTCAGTAGAAACAGAGCAGAACTGACAGCATATAGAATGACCAGAAAGAATAAAATAAAACATATTAAACCCAAAGCAGAACTGGCATTTGTGTCTAATTTTCTTCTTCACCTTTTTGCACGTTGACCTTCCACATTAGATTGTACAACTGAAATAAAAATGTTGCTAATTTTGAACAATCGACACTTACGACACTCACACAGGGCCGCTAATCAAACAGTGCCCAACAATTTCACTAATTGCATTTTTTACTCAAAAAAGCAGAGTACAGTGTGGAATAACTCAAAAATGCTACTACAAAATATTCTTACATTTTGAATTCTGATAGTCAATACTACTTAGTTTTTGAGAAAAGGATGAATTAAAAATGTGCCCAACACACACTTTTTGTAAGTACCAACACTAAATAATCAATAATACTTATTACGATGATTTTAACACAGTCAAAACCTGAAAATAGAAAAAAAGAAAAACACAAGTGCAGGATAGAATAACTCAAACACGATTCAGTTAAATATTCCTAAACTTTGGAAAAGTTTTTGACTGCATCCATAAGAGAAAACAAGAAATGGAACCTCGAAGCACACTAAACAGGTCATCTAAAGGTGTAAATGTCACATGGAACCACAATTTTTCTTGTTTATTAACCGATATGAACAGACGGAGTACAAAACACAAATAAATTCTTGTGCTTATATACCTTTCTAGCCAGCATTCCAATATTTGTCCTATCAATAATTTTACACTTTGCCAGCACTTTCAGGAATTCCATCCTTTGCCTAGGCATTCTATAGAATGCCAGATTTCACACTTTGCTGATAACATGTTTATCTTCACAAAACAGCTGAAGATTAATTTTACTCTTTCTTTTTAGGTGTGATTAATACATTTAAAACTCAAACGTCCAGACATTCATGTTCCATTCTGCATGAACGGTAATTTTCAACCAGCCATAATAGGTACTTTTAAAGAAAATATTAAATTCAGCTCAGATATCAAGGTGCATTCGTCCAGAAGTTCTGATTCCCACACTTTCTCAAAGTGAAAGTAAGAACAATAACCGAGGGCGACAGAGCTTAGTCAGGGGTCGCTGTGTTTCGAAACTATTCTGTGCTGTTGACACCCACAACAACACCCAAACCTGTGTTGCGAGCTCAAATGAAGAGATCACACCGATGACCACAAAGGCTAATGTTTAGATTTCACGGCTGGCTATTCTCCCATGCCCGCCCTTCAGTCCAGTGATGCAGCTGAGTGATTCACATGCACAGTTTTGGCAGGCTATTAACTGTCATTAAGAGCAGGAATACACCCTTCCTTAATGAGCTGGTCACTGAAAGCCTCTGATTAGCCCAATTAAAGCTCCTTCCCATCACTGAGGAGCACCACTGTCCAATTCAGTTTGTTTAAGCAGCACATCTATTCATTACCAGCACCCATGTAGCCATATCAGACACTCCAATATCATTCAATTAATAACATGCTCAAATAATTGCTTTCTTTTACTTATAACTGACCCTCTTTGCAGGACAATATTTTTAATATTTACTGAAACCAAAGTACAAAAGGAGAAAAAGGAGATTCAAGAGTCACATCACACCTTGAGACAGACATAACAAAAACATCCAGAGGAACAGCATACACTCAATGTTATACTTTACATTTTAAAGTTCTTCTTCTGGGGCCTTGTAGACTTCCTTATGACACATTTGATGAAGTAGCGTAGTGCTGACCATAGGGGCACTTGTAAGTCCAGTAGGGTCATATTTTGGGATAGACGTATCCGTCGCAATAGAACAGGAAGAGGTGTTGTTATGTAACAGGAAGTCACTGAAACTGCAATCTGTTAACTACCTCATTATAGCTGATTACCATTGATATCTATGTTAAATTTGCAGAAAAAAATAAAAAGTTTTGCAACAAAAGTTCAGAACGGCAATGAAGAACGGAAGAACAGAATTTCACACATTTTGAGTTTACTTACTTCAATTTTCATGTGAAATATGATTCTTGCACAAGTGCATCCCTGCACAACTTTTCATTCATTGTTTGTGTCACAAACAGTGGTGTAACGTAACAAGTACCAAATACTCAAATGACTGTAATTGAGCAGTTTTTCTCAGAAATGGTAATTTAGTGAGTAGATCTAAAAATTTATCCTGTCCAATCACATTGCATATAAAGAAACGATGCCCCAAAAAAGAGATCAAGCGAATGTAACCAATCCAATGCTATCATTTTGCAGCTTGTTTATTTCCTTTTATCATTTCAATCACCACAAAATAGGTGAATGTTTAATTATGTAGCAGTTATTCTCTCTCTCTCTTCTGTCTTTCTATTGTTTTGTGGTCACTCGATCATTTTACTTCACTTTACTTTACTTTCGATCTCTCAATATCTTATTCACCTGTATTTTTAGCTTTTGCTCTCTCAATTTTTTGTCTGTTTTCACTATATCCATCTCTCTCCTGTTTCACTCTCTCTTCCTCTCGATCCTTTCTTTTTCTTTCCTCTTTTTTTACCCCGGCCCACTCTCTCTTCATGCAGTCTATCTGTCTGTTTTATTTAATACTCTCCATTTTTCTCTTTTCATTCTCTCTCCCTCTTTATCTCTGTTTCTTTTAGCTCTTCTCTATTTGTATCTTGATTAGAAACACCCTTAAAAATGCCTCAGATGTGATGCGACTCACTACCTTTTACTTTTAATTTGAGTCTTATTTTGAACAGATACCTGTACTTAACTGTCTTTATTTTTTTGTCAAGTAATGATACTCTTACTTGAGTGTGATATTTCAGTACTCTTTACACCACTGCAGACCAATCACATCTTTGCATCGGCTTACCCTGAAACCACTTACACTTAATGTTTCTTTCACATCTGGTCTATATACAAACAATTTTTAAAAAGCTGGAAAACTTTTTATTTTATATTTTGAAAACTTAGGAGTTAGAAGCTTTTTTAAATTAATTTTTTAAGCTGTTTTCTTTTGTTTCATGCCATCCTCTCTCAGGGTGTATATCTGAGCTCAAGCATTATGTTTTAGAGTTTATTTTGAGAAAAAGCAGTGATAACAATATAATCATAGCACCTTCAGTGCTAAAGTGGGTGGTGAGTTTGAAGCATTAGTGCATTTGCAGAATGCTCTCCACTCTCACTCATTCAACTATTAAATATAATAAATAGTTCAAGTTCAACTGTTAAATAAGGTTTTCAATGTAACTAAAAGTGGATTTGGGAAAAATCCATACTGCCATGTGCATTTATTAAGAAGAGGCTTCCTTTCATCTATTTCCTGGGGTGCTTCAGAGATGGTTATCCCCTTCTGCTTCTCTTCCCTCCCTGGATGAACACCGGAGCTCTGACTGAGCTACCTTACCACAATCTTGGTAACCTCCCTGACCAAGATCCTTGACCCTTGTACTCATTTGCATATTAAAAGCACCACAAATCATTCCGTAATGACAAAATCCTGATAGACAGTTCCTTAGTCTTTATTATAGTCTTTCCAAAGCCAATGAATGCACCACATGTGACTCCAATTGATCTTTAGAAACAAATCAAAGGATGATCGGCGGAAATGACATACACCTGAACTCAATTAAAGGCTGCGAATTACTATATGGATGGGATTTTTAATCAAGATTGCATATTTGTCACAAAAAAAGTTGTTTTTCATGTCATGAGGTTTTTGAATAAATAATTTAACCCTTTTTAAAGTTATGGAATTGTGGAAAAACTGCGGAAATCAACGTGCACCAAATTGTATGATACTTGGCTATTTGTTACACAGGTTTGATCTGGAAGCAGAAAAAAGACATCACTACAGCTTACCTTGTATACATCCGAAAAGAAAAAAACCCATCATCATAAGTTTTTAAAGCCAAAGCAAAATGAAATGCATGAATGTGAAGGATAAACATAAGTCATGACAGATTGTTTTGATTCATCACCTCCTTTTGACTTTGTAAGGAATTATGCCAATGAAACAAAACTAGCGACTTTCCTGAGCCATCTCATAATCACAAACACAGCTTAAGATCTCTCCAAATCATCATCTCAATGTGAATGTGGATCAGTATCCAATTATATCGCAAGATGCCAGACCTAGTCCCCATATTCATTCCTCTAGAGCATCCCTTCACAAAGTCAAGCCCTGAATTTCTATCACACAACCAATATTAGCTAAACAAACAAGCAAGAATTTCTTTGTTTCAGTAATAGTTGCCTTCAAAAACAATTATTAAGATGTAAATAAAAGCAGAATGTCAGACTTCAAAAAGAAGTAAATGACACATCACTAATTAGGTTGTACTGTAAGAAGGGATTATCCCTAAGCCTTCATACAGTCACTTCTGTGAGATTACAAGAAACTTGATCACCTTTACTTAAGTGGCACAGCAATCACTGTACCAAGATCTTATGTGCTGCACTAAACGTTACTACAAGACATTTAAATGCTTCGTCAAATCTTTTCAGTATGGTTTGAAGAAAAATGAAATGCAAAGCTAAGTTTAGAATATACACGAATCTGACAAATAAGTATGGCGTCATGGGGGTCAGAGAAAATACATGAAGCTAGATTTACACACCACTATATATCATTGATAATCTATTGAGTTTATTATGACGATAGCATCACAAATCTGTTTACAGCAATAACATCTGGGAAGGCTTTTGACGAGGCATTGGGTTCTGTTTATTTGAGGTCATCTCAAATGTGTTTTTTTGGTTGAGAACTCTTTATGTTCTCATTTGGTTGAGGCCAATTATGTTCTTCCTTGCCAAACATGCACATCTATGTCTTCTTGGACCTCGTTTTGTGCACTGGCACGAAGAAGGGACAATACCCAAACTGTTCCCACACAGATGGGAACATAGAATTAAAAAATCTCTTGAAATTCTGAAGCATTCTGAGTTCTTTTCACTGGCCAATCTCAATTCTTGAAAAACAACTCCACACTATAATCCCCCCCCCTTCAGAGTTGGCCCAACCCTAGTACTTTTCTCGTGGGGTTTGACTCATCCATCAGTATGCTAAATAGAGATGCATGATCAATCCCAGAAAAGGTGTCTTGACTACTCTAGAGTCCAGTGTTGGTGTGCTTTACACCAGTGTATACCTCACTTTTTATTGTACTTGATGTACTGTATTGATTGGATGCAGATGCTCTTGAGGCCCCCAACTCAATTTAGAAAAATCTCATCTTTACATGCGGCTGAATGGTTGCCGTCTCTTCCAATGGTTGACTTTGCCATATTTTGTAGCGATTAGATTCACCTTCAATATAAAAGTCTTAGTTCTAAATGCACAATTATAGAACCTCTAAATTTTCCTTTAAATGTCACATCTAGTTTGCAGCAGTTACGTTTAATGAAGGGCGCATTGAAAAGCAGCCTCTGCTCCATCATTCTCCTGAGCTGACCAAGCGAACAGAAACGGTGCTTTCAATCAGGCTGCCGTGGTCTGATGAACATCCCGCTCCACACTCTGAGCAAAGAATGAGCAGTGATGATGTCACTGGGAGTCAGGGGTAAGTGAGAACTGTTGAGATTTAGGGACAGGACATGGCAGAAGGAGGGGGGAGTTAGGGGATGGGGTGAACAGTGGGCGCAGTGAGGGGGAAAGAGAGGGGTCTGAAAGAGGCTTCTGCTGCCACCACAGTAATGGCCCAAACGAGGTGGAGGGGAGAGCGGCGGAGTGAAGCCGGGCTGAGGCGCGGGTGACTCGCCTTCAACGCCATATGAGCTGGCAGCTTGTCACAACCCAAGCCATCACACACACATGTACACAGGACACACACTCATTCCCACTGAACTCCACATCAGCTAGGTTACCAGCAGCACTGTAATATACACCTCGAGTGTCGAGCAGTGCTTTAAAATTACAAATTTGGATTTGGATTGGCGATCAGTAAAGGATATGGGTACCCTTGCCTTTCCGCAAAGATTATACAAATTTGGGAATAAATGGAAACATAAGATTAATGAACTTTAAAGGATGTAAGAAAAGATGAACAGAAAATTAACAGAAAAAGAGAATTATCTCCAAGTTCAACCATGAATACAAATTAATTGCAGGTTTTTTAAAAAAGGTACAAATGGTAACTATGTGGGTACATTTTGATAACCCAACCAACAAACCAAACAATCATCCAAATCACCCACCTATTGAACCAACCAACTCACAAACCCAAATCCAACCAACTCCACTCTTCCATAAAAGAACTAACCCTCCACTCTCCAACCTACCAACTTGGCTCTCCAACCACCAACTACACTCTCTAGCCATCCAACCAACCCCCCTCGCCAATGAAAGAACCAACCCCCAGCCAACAAACTCCCCTCTACAACCCAAGTTGCCTTTCCGACCACAAACTACTTGCACTAACTAACCAACCCCGCTCTCCCATGAAAGAACCAATCCCTAACTAACCAACCCCCCTCTCCCATGAAAGAACCAATTCCTAACCAACCAACTCGCCTCTCCAACCACCAACTCTTCTCTCCAATACCGCCCAACAAACCCAATGACTGACTAACAACCAACCCACCGAATCTAACCAACCCAACTAACTCCCCTCTTCCAAGAAAGCAAAAAACCTCTAACCAAAAAACTCCCGTCTCCTCCATCCAACCTATCTCTAACCAACTGACCAAATAAAAACAAACCCACCCAAATCCAACCAGCCAAACAAACAACCAATGCCCCTCTTCCACAAAAGATCCAACCCACAAACTCTTGTCTTTTTCAACCAACCAATCTCTAACCACCAACACCTCCTTCTAACAGACCAAACTCTCCTATCCCACAAAAGAACCAACCCCAACTAACAACCACTCCTCTCTTCACCAACCAGTAATCCAAATCACCTACTTATTCAATCAATCAACCTACAACCACAACCACCTAAATCCAACCAATCTGATCCAGATTTTGCAAAGTGTGTCAAATCTTTGGCAAATAGCTCATGGAAAAAGACCAATAGAAACAAAGAACTGAGCAACTAGATGTAGATCCTCATTGAAATTATTCAGTGTGAAAATGTTTCAGGAATTCAGTACCAGTAACGCTCCATTGTACCGACTATCCCATGTAGCAAAGCATTTCCTTTGAAACTCTACTAAAGCCACACCAATCCAAGACATGTTTCTACCTCCTCAATGCATTATGTAAATGCTTTCTGTAAAGCTCTTGTGTCGGATATCAAATTCATACATATATATTCAAGAACAGATGCGGGTTTCAAAATGGTGAGGAAAAAGATGAGAATGAAGAATAACAAAACTAAACAAAGAGTGGGCCAACGTGTGGAAAGCAGATCTGATCTAGCGACATGTATATATTTCTCATTCGACAAACAAACAAAAGCTGGGTAAATAGCAAGAGAGGAAATGCATGGTTATCCGATGCGTCGGCTCCTCGTTCAGCCTGCACCTCCCGGCTAGAGTTTCCCAGCCAGACAAAGAGCCAGCAGCGCATTCTGCCGGACTGCTCACAAAAAAATGAAAAAAGCCAACACCTCTTCCCTTCGGGGGCTGCACAAAACACTTTTGTTAGTCGCTATTAAAACATGTTGCAATATAAGCCTTTGTCTAACAAAGAAACTTTATCAAAGTCACGGTAAGAAAGCTAGGGTTTAAAAGATGTAATAACACATTGAAGGATGAGAGCATGGTATGGCTAGTTAAAACCTGGAAAATGTAAATCTTGCAATAAGAAAATGTAACTGTTATATTCGATGCAAAGGGATTCTTTTCTTTGAAACATAAGATATTTGACACAAGCACCATGAGATGTCAATACATTAAGAAGTCTTAAGTCACACAATAACAGTTCGTAGAAGTATGGGATGATATGGTTTTCAAGCAAATGTGAAATCTTTTATTCTATAGGATTTAACATAACATCAGCCCACCTCTTTTACGAAAGCTTTCCGCAAGGTTTAGGGGTTTTGGACCACAAGTGCATTTGGTAGTACAGTACACTTCAGTTCTGTGCTCTTTACAGTGCTTTCCCACTGCACAATGTCCTTAAGAACTGGTGCATTTTTGACAGCCTACACAGATCGAGCTGAACTTGGACTAAATCATTGCAAAGCACAAACTGGGCTGAGAATAAGCTATAAAAAAACACAAATCTAACTGTGTGATCTATATTTGTAGAATCGAGTAAGTACACTCTTAACTCCAGAGGATAGGCAGTGTAAACGCATCCCAATTGTGTTCAGATTCAGGTCAGGACTCGTTGCCTCCATGCGAAATCCCTCATTGATGTTTTACGAACCACCTTGTTTTGATGCACTTGTGCACAGGAAGGGACCCTCCTAAAAAAAATTCTCACTAATTTTTTTGCATAGAATCACTTGCTGAAGCATTCATCCCAAAAATATAACACCACCCCCATCACCAATCGTAATATTTGGAACAAGAACCAGACTGCACCATTAGTAAACTGCTTCTTCACTGCTCAATAGCAACACTTTGATTGCACTTTGAGGTCTGTGATGATCTACTAGAAGCGGTTTTACATGGCTTATGACATTGTGGGCTGTTGCGGTCACTCTAAAATGTTAATTTTCTTCTAATACAACTTACGGGAACAGGTGTCTTTTCAAAGTATCATGCAGGAATTCACTGGGCTCCTGGAAGAGCTTCGGACATCGGAAATTCATGTACCATAAATCTATATTTTGGCCAACATTTTGTACGTCAAGAAATGCTTCTTCTGTCTTAATTACATGGAGGTATTTTTGAGAATTTATTGGAAAAATGTTTTTGAAAAGTGATATTAAAAATTGAAGTGGATAATCAAGGAAGTTTAAATGATGGCCAACAATTAGAAAGAAATGAATTCAGATTATTCCATCGAGTCATTTACAAATTATAACAAGTTTACAATATAAAAGTATGCAACATTTAGTGCTACGGGCAGATCAAGTTATGAATGTTGTGTAGGGTTTGGAAGAGGCATGTAAAGGCAGAATGAAACAATGAACAGCAGAATGCACTTTGGCTACAGTACAGTCTCTGGACTCACTGACTCAGCTGGATGGCTCCTCCCAATTTCCCAAAGCCAGTCGGGGGTCTGTCTCCAATCGACACCATGAGACAAACTGTCTCTTTACTTCTTACTCTATGCTATTGCCTTCTTTCCTTTACTTCTCAGCTTATTTCCCAAAGACCTGAGGCTCTAATACTTCTTTCTACTCCAGGAAATGGACATTTGATGCCTGGGAAATGCACAAAAAGCAAGCTTCGGTCTCTTTCATGTTATGGTTAATGTTTGCCAATATCCGGCAAAACTATTAAACTTACAACAACTTTAGATCTTCAATGGCTGTTCATGCTCAGAGGTACAGATTTCATGTTCAAAACGAATTGGAAGAAAAGTGGCTGAAATCTATGGAGATCTTGGAAATCTACCATCCACTGATTCATTTTCTTAACACGCATATTTCCTCAAGGATCATGTTGTTCTCCAACGCTTTCATAGAGTGGCAAGAAAGTCTTTGAAATGTTATTATTTTCCTGAAAAAATGGTATTGATGAATATAATACAAATTATTATTTCAAGTCTTTTTGGTTGTCTCAAATTCCCATAGTGCTTGTGGAAAAAAAATAAGTGAACCTGTGTGTTAATGGCCTCATAAAAGCACGTTGCAGTCACCTGGAGTCTCACAAGTTTGAAAGGTGTGGACTACAGTGACTTGGACTGATAAAACCTCTTCAAACATTTTGTAATTTGCACAAAACATTAATGTGAGCCACGCATCACAAAAAACTGCTTTTAGGTGATTTAAGAACAAGAATTGTTAATTTACATAAAGCTGAAAACATTTTCAGAAATATTGGAGATACTTCAGTCTATAGTTAAGCAAACGATCTACAAATGGAGATTTTTGGGGACTTTTTGTACTCTATAAAGATGTGGGTTCCCAGACAAATGGCACCAAGAGCACAACGAAGATGAGGTAAAAAAAAACAACCCAGAATGACAACTAAAGATTTGAAGGCATCACTGGAACTTCAATTCATGAGTCTATGTTACGTAAACAATGAACGAGAAGATAATCCATGGCAAGACCGTTTTTGGTTGTTTATAAAAAATAAAAAAAGACATGAAAGATCAGATTGTTTTGCTATAACTTTTAGGCACATCTTTGTATACACCCTTGCCTTAAATGAAGATTGGATCAAATTCAGAAAACTTGCATGTAAATCAGCATTGTTTCAATGTCCAAAATTCTAAAGGAGACATTTAGACAAAGTAAAAAGTGGTAAAATCAAATGTCACCTATATATTAAACACAAATGGTCTCTTCTTGAAGATGTAATGGACTCATGAAAGTACACACACACAAACACGCACACACACAGTTTCGATTTTATTTATTTTTTGAGTCTCTTAAAATTAAAGCAAACATAAAGAAATAATCAATTTGGCCATTTTAAAAAAGGTAATTACACAGAGACTTTCATTTCCTCCAAGTTATAGTTTCAACATCTAGCTTTGACGTTGCAGACAATACACAACAAAAAATTATAAATAAGGACATAAAACAAAAATCCAATCAAGTTTCACTAAACTCAAGAACCAGAGTCAGGGATAAATGATTGATGTCAGAGCTTCTGTTGTTTTTATTTTTACTTTTCCAACACAAAGTTCGAAACAGCTCTAAAGTGTATGCTAAATTATGCTAAATGTACTTTTTGACATCGATACAGTGCTAATTTCATTGCAATAGTTAAGTACATGAATTAAACTTAATTGTTGTGAATTTGTTAAGGCCTTACATTGTGAAAGAGTGAATTATAAACCACAGACAGCGTAAAATTGGTAAAATGGCAACTACAGTTACATTATTGCATAGTAAACACAGGTAACTCATAATACAAAATAAATAAAAAAAATTGAACAATATTTCGGGCACAATAACATTGTTTTCTCAAATATTTTCTTTTATGTCAAAGTTGATCAAATCATCATAATAAACAATAACTATTTAGTTTGAGTGTCATTCTCTCTGACAACCAACATATTCACCCTCTGATTCATCAGCAGCTTGTTTTGTAAATTGAGCAAAGAGCAAAATCTCTGTCCAAAGCATTTCAAAAAATTAACTACTAATCAGAAGCTGAACAAAACCGGCACGTTTTGTGAAATGAATCTGAAGTCAATTCTTCCAACTCAGCACTTGTTTTTTTATTATCTAAACAAACAAAAAAAAGGGTGATGCTTTCTACAGTAAACATAGCATGTCTATAGCATCCATAACTAACTTCTTGTGCAACCACTGATGTACTAATCAGTCAATATAGATAATTCCTTTTTTTGCTTTTGCAAATTTACAAAATGCAAAGTGACCAAACAAAATCAAATCCAAATATTCAATGTTTGGTGCTACTGTTTGCCTTCAAACCAGCATCAATTTTTATAGGTACATCTGCAAAAGTCACCGATTTTGTACGAGTATAGTCTGGTTTATGATCGGGTGCTAATGATCAACAGTATAACATGCAAGTTACTGAACCCAGTCATTAACTGAAACAGAAACAGCTGTGAAGGAGGTTTAAAACTGGTAAGGCAGTTTATGGTCAGAAAAGATTGAGCACAGCAGGAACAACCCTCTCCCAGGACTGCCTTCCCAGACTGGGACTTCAAACTCTTTGAAAAAGTCTCCTACTAAAAAAACAAAACAAAAGTCAGCCAAAGAATCTTGTGCAGCCAAAAAACAAGTTACTCAAGTATGCACAAAATCAAAGGAGACAGTGTGCACAGGATATGGCAGCAGGTGCCCTGGATTGATTAGTCAAAAAAATGTAAATATTTGGCTGCAGGAGAAGAAGGGCTGGACAGTGGTACATGCATCAAGGGAGCATGGAGAAGTTCCCTTGAACATTTCAGGCTGCTTTTCTGCAAATGGAGTTGGGGATTTGGTCAGGATTAGTGCTGAGAAACACGGGCAAATATTGATCTCAACATAATCGAGTGTCAGGGATCCCAAAGAGGAATTACTGCTGTTTTGAAAGCAAAGGGTAGTAACGGTATATGTAGATTTGATTTAATTTCTGTTTCGTAAAGTCACAGCATGAATATAAATGATTTACACTTCCATTTTTAAAGTATTTTAAACATTTGCACGGTACTGTTAAACAGCAAAAAATTCAGACATTTTGGAATTACTAGTGAATAAAAACTTGAGCACTTGGTAAATCTTGCAGCAAAGAACCCATCGACATTAAACTATAGTCTACTCTTATAGTATTATACAAGATACCTAAATGTTTATGTGTACATGGTGAAACGATTATTGCACCGATGATATCATATGCCCTTAGCATAGTGCCATCACAGTGGTATACTGCTTTCAAGTCTGCATGGATCCAAAGTTCTGAAAATGCAGCGTTTATCTCACTAGTCAAAAAGTGATGGGATGGGTCCCTTTGGACGGAAAATCTCAGATGAAGAATAGCTTGTGCTGTTTTTAAGGAACGTATGAATGGCTGTCTGAATAATTACACACTACATCCCTAAATAAGCTATAGCCACTAATACTTACAGATTAGTTTATTTGCCTTAAGTAAACATAAGGTCTGCCCTATATTTTGACCATTTCTAAATATTGACCTGTAGATGAATAGAACAGACGTCTGCTCATCATTCAAACTGTACCTTTAAAAGCAAGATGCCTTGAGGTTCGTTTTTTTGGACACTTGCTTTCCGTGAAGTGTCGTCTTGGAGAATGCTGGCTATATCACAAAAGCAATTATAGTGCAAATAAAAACAACACCTTGGTCTTTTTGGTCACCAGTACAGCATGCCTGAGGCTGTCCCAGGCCCCCCTCGCTAGCTATGAGCAGTCACTGCGGCTGCTCTTTTAGCTGCTCCTTGAGGATTCCGGTTTCAGTGGCCCTCCACACGTGCAGAGCACTGCTGGAGGTAAGGAAGAGGAAGAGGATGAAGGCGATGGGAAAGCCCACAGTGTCCACCATCCCTCCGGCCAGCGCACTAAAACTCAGCTTCCCCAAGACTTCCAGAGTTGCTAGAAAGCTGTAATGGGTGGCCTGGAGAGACAGAGAGAAAGATCCTGTACAAACACAGTCCCTTTAAAACAGGGGTGTCAAACTCATTTTTACTGAGGGCCACATTAGCATAATGGCTGTCCTCAAAGGGCCAGATGTAACTTATAAATGTAAAACAATGTAATCGAAGGTAATGTAAAATAAATGTAACGACTCTTTAATGTTAAATAACTGATTATTTATAACTTATTCAAGTGACAATTCAGTTGCATAGAAACTATTGTATGCTTGTTGTTCTAATATAAATACTTTTGATTTGTCAGCGTATGAAAACCCACATAACTCTATTAATGAAGGATCAAACTGTCCAAGTGAACAAATAAAAATAGCGTTTGTGTAATTTGTTTAGCGAAAAAAAAAACCCCTCGGAGACTGAAGACGATGCATATCGATCATCTTTTATCATCAAGCTCAAGAAAGAGATCACAGATAAACTATTAGCTCCGCCTATTTCAAATCTTGAAATTTATTTTAGCATGAGGAATCGGAGATGTAGCGCTAAAGATCACTCAAATGCGAGATTCTTACATTCAGTGTGTGAGAAACGGCGGTTTTGCAGTTTCACGCGTGAGTATGGATGCGGAAACACTGTTGCAGCTACCATAGGCATTGTGGGAAATGTATTTATTTTTTTTTTTCGTTTTTTTAATTTTAGACCCTCAAAACTTTTAAGCTCTCGCGGGCCACATTAGATTACCTCTGGCCCGCGGGCCTTGAGTTTGACACATGTGCTTTAAAAGATACCGGGGATTTCTTCGAGAACAGTAAACGGGAGTAAGTTATACATTAGGGGAGGAAAGGAAACGTTTATAACATGCAACTTAGTTAATTAATAACATAAAACAGTAATGCAATTTCTAAAGGCTAACTCAACTATTTTAAAGAACAAACAGTGAAGAAATTAAGGTCAAATTAAGGTTAGTTAGGAAATGTTTGAGGATAAACTCTGTATTAATTCAACAAGGTAATCTAAACAAATATAATCAAAGGAATTTAATAAAACATACACCTACTTTATTCCGATAAAGAAATCTAATGTATGGCTCCGTCACTTTCTTTCAACCGCTTTTATGGTTTGCTACTGTAAAATTGAATCCTATTGTTCTGAGAGAACAGGAAGTTAGATCCCAAACAGGAAGTTACATCACAGCTAGGCTCACACGCACTTTACGATCTCAAAACTCTGGACTTCTAGTAGTTCCTAGAATAGCAAAGAGCACTAAAGAGCGGTAGAGCGTTCTCACATTTAGCCCCTAAACTCTGGAATAGCCTCCCTGACAGCGTCCGTGGCTCAGACTCACTCGCCCAGTTTAAGTGTAGATTAAAGACGTATTTTTTCAGTAAAGCCTATACTTAACTCCGTGAAAAACTGCGATCTTACATTAAACTATATTAATATTACATTAAACTATATTAATATTACATTAAACTATATTAATATTATGAACAGCAGCTACGCTAATTCCGCTCCTCTCTTCTTTTCTTCTTTTCCATACTCATCCGGAGATTCGCGGAGGCTTCGCTCACCATCACCTCACCCTAACAACCAGATCCACCTGGAGATGTTCTGGCGCCTCCTGGACCGCAGCCCACCAACTCCACTCTTCTTCCAATACTCATCCCGAGGCTCCCGGAGGCCCTGCCCACCAGCTCCTCACCCCAACAACCAGACTCATCAGGAGAAGATCCGACGCCGGGAGGCTCGCCACCAGCCCTTAACCTAACATCCAGATTCACCTGGAGATGTTCCGGCACCCCTGGACCTACACCTAACACATTCATCATCTGTTTATACTGTATTATCTGTTTATGTTAATATTATTATATCATCTGTTTATACTACATTATCTGTTCATACTACCATATCATCTGTTTATACCATAGTTTATCACACTGCTGTTGTTACCCAAATGAGGATGGGTTTCCCTTTTGAGTCCGGTTCCTCTCAAGGTTTCTTCCAAAAGGGAGTTTTTCCTTGCCACAATCGCCCCAGGCTTGCTCATCAGGGACATGTACACCACTTAGTAATTAATTTCTTTTCACTTTGTTGAGTTTAAACTTGTTGGTTTACTGTAAAGCTGCTTTGAGACAATGTCTGTTGTGAAAAGCGCTATATAAATTAAATGAACTTGAACTTATAAGTATTTAGGAGTTCTTTCTTCCTCTCTTCTACTCTGGACACCGCACCCCCCCACCCCCTGCCCTCTTGGTTTGCAAGCTGTTTAGCATTTTAAGTTTTTATACTCTGCTGCATTTTCTATTAAACCTTCTTAAACCTTGCTTCCAGCATTTTCATAATAATGACATCACAATATTTCAATAATACAAATTTACCACGTTTTGGCAACAAGGTCAAAAACCTCAAACAGATAATAGAAGTGGGTAAAATTGTAAAAATATGAGTGAAAAACATGCAGGCACATCATTTACTGCCAATCATTCGTGTATTTTCATGAAGGTAAACAATGGCTTGTTTCTTCATTTTGCACCAAAACGGAAGGATCAACGTGTCTAGCTCTGTCCTGTCCTTCCCTCAGCAAAGCCGAGTCCATTCCTTCACATGGCCCCACCACTAAAGTTAAGTGAAGTACCTTTATTCCTACCAACTTGTTTAAGGTTTTCTGTTTCTCCCTCCAGGGCCTTTCCACCAACATTCACAGTATTGGCTTTCGGTCATCTAAAACCACCTTAAAACAAACACACACAGGCTGATCTCACAACAGTATGTACGTCGTGAGAACAGTTTGGATTCACCTAGTGTACTGCACCATTCACAATGGACTTCCTGGTCGTGTTCTTCTGAATCTGAGATGTTTAATTGCTTAGAGACAGACTGAATGCAGAGTGGGATTGCTCTCGTTGTCTACTAGGTTTCGTTAGCGCCATTAATTCAGCCGACGGAGTGAAAATAGCAGAGAAAGAACACATGAAGCAGCGCAGGCCCATTTAAACGGAACAATGCTGTTGTGTCAAAGATGAACGAGGGATTGAAATTGGAGAACATGGGAGGGGATGGATATCTCTGAGAACGACCGTTAATCATCTAGGGGACACATAAATAAACAACTACAGCGAAAGTCGACCATTTATTATTGGATACAAACAGATCTGTTGATTGCGGGTGAAAGACATTAATGTGAATAGAGCATTTTGTTGCGATTTTTAAAGTATGGAGATTATAAAGTGTATCATACACAAAGTTAATTGCTGTTAACTGCTGGCAGATTGAAACTGGTGAGATTAAAGGTCCTCAACCTGCAAACACACCACCCCTCCGCATGTGGATATCAGACCATTAAAATGATTTGAAGTAACCATTACAAAGGCATTGCATGCTGCAGCACTAAACAGTGCTATGTGCTTTTAAATAGCTCTCTTTTTGTTTTAAAGCTTTATCTAAAATCATCCATCTTTTGATCATTATTATTAAGTAACTCTCTCTCTCTATTGGGAGCAGGGCATCACTGCATTAAAGGGATTGGTCCATCTTTGTTTACATTGTGTCTCTGAAACTGCGAAATTTGAAAAGATCTTCACATTCCAACCAAAATGTAAACTGTTCATGGTGTAATATTAATAATATTGACATTTATTTGCATTAATACAATTATTTAATACTAATTTAGACCCCTAATACTCAAGAACAAACATGTTTTGTCCTGTTTTATGAAGAGCATGGTGGTGAAATTAAATCATCCGGGGGGAAAACAAACCTGGGGTTCAAAGCCATTCTTTGAGTCTTGTTGGAGTGCACTAGCTGACTGTACTAAAGTGCTCCTGGTCTGTCTGTTTTCACCAGTCGTGTGTTATTCCATGAGTGATTAGTGTTCTGTGACCTTGTGCATTTGTTGAGCACATGGCTTGTTCTGTTTTCCTTGCATCATGTGCTCTCCCATCAGGTGTCTCACCCCACCTCTAATGATTCAATGACTTGTTTGGCCCAACCGTCCTCTTTCAATTCCTGATGTGTTCTCCCAGAATACTGTGCGGGATTGTGTTGCATATCATTATGTTATGTTCATGTTTTGTACAGTTGTCTGCAGTCTTTTTAACTTTTTTTTAAACAATAATCATATTATTGCTGTCATCAGAAACATCAGCAATGTTTATTGAGAAAGAAGTCAAACATGATCACATTTAGAAAAAATAAGCTCTTTCTCTCTCTCACTCAAAGTATCAGAGACGTGTTCCTCTTTTGCATGCACTAAATCCACAAATGTTTTTTAATTACACTCCTCATCCAAATTATAAATAGTTTAATAATTAAAATAGATTCAATAGTTGATATATATTTTGTAAAGCTCAAGATGAAATATATGTTTATCTAAAATATTGTTGGTCCAAAACCAGTTGAATCAACATTTTTTTAAAACATCTTTGGCTTAGTTTTTGCATGTTTTCATTTACATTTTTTTTTTTTTTTTACATTTTGTTTAATATGATAGGACTCTGAATAGAGGCCACAGGTGAAGCTTATTTTGACAGTAAAATTGATGTTTTCAAAATTGATGTTTTTCGCATTTTGGAACTAAACACTTCAAATACAGCACTATAAATAATTTCTATCAATTTCATCTTGTCAAGGTCACATATCAATTGTGTATAAATAAGGCTGAGAAAGCAATAAGCTGGTTGTGCAAACAACCCAAAAGTGTTGAAAAAGGAAAGAAGAAAAAATAAATAAAGGAAAGAAAAGAAAAGTAACAATGGGGCATCAATGCTTCCTGAAGAGAGTGACACAAACCATGCTGTAGCAAACCTTCAATACATCTCATCAGGTCCATTCAAAAACAAATTAAAATTATTTCAAATAAATGTAACCAAAAAATGAACTGAGTTATAAAAATTAAGAAAAAATCTGAAAAAGTCAATCAACAAAAACTTTGATTTTTGGTTCAGCATGAGTTGGCTAACCACTCGACTGCAGTTACAAGCAAAGTAATAATATCATCAAATGTAAAAAGTAAAGAAAAAAATAAGAAATCATCTTTCTGATGTGCAATAAGAATCTGCTTTCTGATGTGCATGTGGATGATGGATGAGTTGACACAGGTTGATGTGCAGAGCTAGAGACTGAAACCTGCTCTGTTCTCTATGAGTGACAGATAAATGAGCTTCTGACTGCTGTGATGTGCTCACATGTTCGGCAGACACAAACACTCTCAGGCTTTCAGTTTTAAAGCTCTACCTGTCAGAAATGAGCAAAAAGTGTAAGATGCCTGTTTTGTTGTCTTTAAAGCTCTAATCCAACTATGAATGGATAAGGTGACAAATTGTTGTTCTGTTGACCTCAAGTATGGCATGCTGATCTGTCAAAGACTACAAATGATCAGTCGAAGGGTGGGGTGTCTGATACCTGTATGCTTTCCTCGGCTCTCTGGGTGCAGTTCATCATCGTAGTGAAAGTAAGAGTGGTGATGAGACCAGCCAGGAAATGCTGCAAACTCAGACTCAGCACCGCCATGACTGAGGGACACAAAAGACGCCTTCAGGCAAAACATACTTAAAAAGCCCACTGTTAATGTCAGCTGGACATACTGGTATATTAAATGTAATTATAAACTGTTTCAATTGTGCCTTGCATTAACATGTGTTATTGCAGTCCAAAAGAAATGTTTGAGAATTTCAACTACTAAGCAATTCTGTCAAACCCTGAAACACAGTGATTGTTCTAATATCAAATCCCAGGAGACGAGTAAAAAGAAAAAGGAACAAATTCAAGCAGTCAAAACAAAAATAGAAAAACAAAACTATTTGTTTGTTCCTCAATTTAATAGTCACATGTCACAGACACATTGCAAATTTGACGTACAAATCTTGCCACATTTGGATCTGCCATGAGCCGCCTAAAGCATACCCTGCTTTATGACCTAAACTGTAACTGTATGCACTCTAATCATAACTAGATGTCTAAAGTCTGCACACACACTTTGCTGTTGGCTTGTAAAAGTGCCATCTCAAAGTATTTATTATAAGCAAAATGTATTGGCTGCCAAGGTAGAACGTATAGTTGTTATGGGGGAGTAAGTGACATCACACAAAGTTCCTAATTCCAATATCCCCACATCTCTATGAATTTTGTTATCTGAGATTTAAAGTGGGGGGGGGGGGTGAGTAGCATAATATAATGTTCTGTTTTTCTCTATAAGTTCTATAAACCAATCCCCAAATTTTCATCATTTACCAAAGCTGAGATAGAGTTAGAATATTTGGTTGCTAGTGTAAACAGTTTGGTTGCTAGGGAGTGAGTTTGGACATGTCTGCATTAAACATTTTAGTGAAAATGTAACAAAGTGATTTATTTTTGGACAAGGACACAGGAGAGTCTTTCAGTGCTATGTTGGGGGTGTTAAATTTCGATATTAGGTTGTTTTAACCAATGAGAAGAATTCTAGTTTTGCTCCCGTTAAGTTTGAGAATATTATTAGAGCACCATGCTTTGATCTCTAGAAAACACTCAAAAAGAGAGGTAGTTGGGAATGAGGAGGGAGGTCCTGGGGAAATATAAAGTTGTGCATCGTCCACATAGAAATAAAAAAAGATTTCAAAGCCCTACCAAATCAAACCAATGGGCAAAAGAGAAAAAGAAGAGGGCCCAAGAGAGAACCATGTGGAACACCAAAGGTTACTTTAGTGGGTTTGGATTGGATATATTGTAGGTCTGAGTGGGATATAAGCTGTGTCTCAATCAAAGTCCTTTCGAGTGCGTATTTCAAGACCACTTGCGTCACATATGCTGAGCAAAGTCTGACCCATTTCGCCAAAACCCAAAGTCCTTCAAATGTGTCATCTTTTCTTCATCTTCTTAAATTCTGAGGATACATTCGTAATTTTTTTTGTAAGCAAGGTGCAGACGGAGGAATTTATAAATCTCTGTCGTCAGAATGAGGCTAGACCATCCCGTTTACCAACAGTTGAAGTGGCCTTTGGAGGATTCTCCTAAGCGGTAGTCCTTGGAGGTTGGGTAAGCTGCGTCCTCTCAAGAATTCTACAATCTGGATTGAGACACAGCTATAATGTCAAAGGATTATGTTTCAGGTCTAGGTTTGTTGCATGCAGTTAAAAGCCCATCCACGATCTTCACACGTGTGAATCTTTCCCCTCATCTACATACCTCATTCACCCCCCCCCCCTTTCCTTTTCACACCCTTCTGTCCTGAAGTAATTAATGCAAACTGGTCCATGAGAAAAAATAAATAACTAAATAAATTCACTGCTTTCATCCAAAGGAGTGAACACCACATTAGGTGTTCGCTCCAATGGAGATAACAAAACTGTCCATCCCACACGAAGCACCTACTCCCCTATGTGGTGGCTCCTAAGCAGGACCGGACAAGGTTAAAATAAACAACAACAAAAAAGCCCATTGCGGAAAGTCTTGTAATGACTGCATTTAACAATTACACCAGAAGAAAGAACAGGCTACTGCTTAGAACACTATAAATTTCAACACTTGAAGCAGATGAACTACACTCACTTTCACAGCACATACTCACAAACACCATCACCCGGACCATTTAGAACTTTGTTAGAATTCTGTTAGATGACAACCAGATTCACAGGACAGACACTCTGCCATTAAAGACTCAAAGTCATGAATCTCAGACCGATCATTACCAAAAGCCCATTTGCACAGAAAATCACGAAGCTTTCACATCCAGAGCTGTCTGAATAATTCACCGGAAATGTTTAGTTCTGCCTAACAAGACTTCTCCATTACTTATCCAGGAACCACAGGAAGAAAAAAATCAGCTCTTCTGAGGCATCCAGTCTCATACAATATTGAAAAATATTTTCTGCAGAACTTTATGTCTTTTTTTTCCTCTTTTTTGAGGAGGATTAGATGGGTGCAGACGTGCTTTGTTCCGTTTCGTTCGGGAGAGCAGCAAAAAGAGAGACAGCGAGAGAGAATAAAAAAAGACAGAGATGAGGGAGTTGTCAAACAGAAGCTCGCTGACAAAAACATCTCGACTAAAAAGCCACGACATACTGAAAAAGAAGTAATACAGTGGCAGAAGATACAGAGAAACAGCTAAAACGCGAGAGTTTCCCTCCTTCCTTTTTTCATTTTCATTAAATAAACATTCAAAGCACCTGCGAGAGAAAGAGACAGTGCTAGAGAAGTAAAAACAGAAGATGTGAAATTGCATTTATTCATTTATCAAAGTGAGCCCTGAGAATTGTCACACAGCGCTAACTTCTGCAGACAGAAACAGAAACGCAATCCACTTAAGCAAGCTGAACAGGGAACCAGTCTGTTTGACATAACTTCTGTATGATCCTTTCTATAGTGTTCACAGCGAAACTGTGCTGAATCCATGAACTAATATTAAGAATATAGTGAGTAGATTCACCAAAAAAACAGTTATGGATAAAATCTCTATTACATTAATGGATAAAATAAACCAAACGAACAGACTGCATCAAAAATAAAACATAACCAACTTTAAAATAATATCTAGTTTATCAATGAATCTTGATTGTGCACGTTAAATGTAGCAAGATGCCAGAAATACGGTGCACAACATATAACATATCCCTCCATCAAAGTACAAGAGACGTGTTCCTCTTTTGCATGCACTGAATCCACAAATGTTATTGCCATTACGCTCTCTCATCCAAATGATAAACAGTTTAACCATTACATCGTTTCAATAGTTGATAATAAATGTTTTGTAATGTTTGCTTAACCTTTTGCTTAAACACTCAAGATCACAGAGATATTTATCTAAAATCGTGTTGGTCCATAAGCCGTTTTTGGCTCTGTGGGCTCAGTATGTTTTCATTTGATAAAAAAACACATGTAAGACCGTGAACATTATGTTGTGATAAATCTGACAAAGTTACAGTTTACACACTTTCTGAGAGATTTTGAGACACTTAAGCATACCGTCTGCAGTAAATACCATGTTTTGAATACAATGAATGGAACCCAAAGCAAGTCATTTTGTTTAAAAAAAAAAAAAAAGCAACTCACTTCTTAACAAGGTTTCATTTCTCAGAAATTCATAAAAAAGTATATTCTGTACACAAATGTCTCACCTTTCATCAAGCTTGAAGGCTCCAGCACGACAAGAAGAGAACTCTGGAAAACCATGCTGACGGTCCGCATCATGAACACACGCCTCATCAACAGCCCAATACTGAGGACAGAAAGAAAAGAACGTCTTTAAGAGTATACTTGGTACATCAGTAGAAAATAATCCGTATAAATTATTCATGTAATCATACCCTTAGGTTTAAATGGGCTCATTCCTTACCACCCCAAGCTTTCAAGCATCCTGACAAATGCCGCTCCATAGCATATAGCATGATAACACAGGCTGTAGAGGATTGCACTAGCAACCCAAAGATCATGGGTTCAAACTCCCAATTTGTACACAGAAAAATCTACAGCTAAAGTTTCCTGTGTTCAGAGGTGAAACTCAAGTGAAGTATTTTTATTAACTCCAACTCAAAAAATATACTGTTT
Source organism: Danionella cerebrum (assembly GCA_007224835.1). Lineage (NCBI taxonomy): Eukaryota > Metazoa > Chordata > Actinopteri > Cypriniformes > Danionidae > Danionella > Danionella cerebrum. The sequence continues at coordinate 512,379 of SRMA01026584.1, forward strand.
TGGTCAAATCAACTTGGTAAAGAGCCCAATGCCAAATGAACAGAGACAAATAATACAGACATCCCTAAAGATCCTGAAGGCTAATCATGTACAAATCAATCACAGTAAGACATTAATAAGGGCCAGCACAGACAGACAGAGAAACACTATTGTACATAATCTCTTTCACTGTGTTTGCTTACTCACTCTAATTGATTCTCCATTAGCAGTTAAGAATCCCCAGAGTGGACTTCCTTCACTACATAATCAATAGCACTCCAAGATGCACAGCCAAGGCTGATTAACCCCCCACCAATTAGTGACCACTAAACACCTACTTCTCTAAGCTCCAATTCAACACCCGAGGGGACTGTCAATCATGCATGCCTTTCATTTGTAACATTTTTATTTTCAGTAAAATGTGGTTCCACGTAATTTTTGTTCTCCTTCAAACAAAGCATGATCACAGGAGATACTTAAAACAACGTTGCATTATAATCACTATTCCAAAGAGAGATAGACCTATTTCTAAAAGGATATTCAAATATAGTTTTATGGTCAAACTTTCATTAGAAATCAAAGGTTCTAGCATCAATTCTTCAAATAAATCAGAATTTAGTCACTCTTTTTTATTATTATTATTTTAAAGAATTTAGTCACTCAAAGAGACAAAAAAATGACCAGAAAGGCTGATTACATCACTAGAAGGGCTCATCATCAGAACAAATAAGTGCTATGAGGATGGATTTCTTTTAATGGGCTTTTAATGAGCACAAATTCACTTAAATTTGTAAAACCACGAGTTAACAGTTTAAAGTGTAAACCATGCACAATGTTTTCAACCAACTCTGTCAAAGTTCACCCAGAGTTAAATCATGAACATTGGGAATTGACTTAAATGTTTTGGTTTTGACTTAAATTTTATTAAAAGGGAAATCAAAAGGTATTAAATGACAATGATTCTCACTTAAAACATGCACTCTTGGTGTTGAACAAATACTTTATTGTAACACGTTGTTCCAACTCTGTTTAATCAACACTTGAGAATTTATTGCGAGTTCTCATAAAGAGTTTTGTGATTTTTTTTACAGTAAAGTTTTGAGAGAACTTATAAATAACACACATTTTCTATAACATTTTTTTTAATTCTTTCAATCAAAAACCATTTTCAAATACAAGCTTCAGAAAGAATTTTCGATTTGTACTTTTCCTCAAAAAGGCCCTGTTATTTTTGAAAACTGAATCGCATTTGAGAGCTCTGCACCCAGCATCTGTGTGGACAGTAAAACCAGTGTTTTGTGTTTCAGGGATTTTTTTTTGTACACAGTGTGAGAAAATAATCTGGGGACGTGTGGACACAGCCTAAGAAGCTACAGAGAAGGAAAGACGTACCTGAGCCCCAACTTGTCGGGGTCCATTTGTTGCTGATGGCGACATTCCTGTCATGGGAAGATCTACAAACTTGGATCTTTGGTCTTGGCCATGGTAAAAACTTATTTCACATTGATTTAATCTTTTAGGTAGAGGAACAAAACTTGTGTGTCTTATTAACAGTAGATTCATTTGTATTTTTTTGTATTGAAATGACAGTCTGGTTTTTGGGTCCCATGATTAAACCCAAGGTTCAGGTGCATTCCCAGTGAATAAACTCTGTGGCCAGTCACATAGAAAGCAAGTCCAGAAAGAGAGAAGGAGAGGATGGCAAAGGTCGTCTGGACTTTAAGAGAAGAGTAAGGAATGACTGTCATCTTAAACCAGTCTTTTAGATGTAGACGAAGCCAGTCAACAACAGCAGCCGGTCAGACCGAAAGCCAATCTGCCATCATTCTCATGCAAACTCCCTCCCTGCTTCCCCTCAATAACACTCTTTCATATTTCGCTGAGATGAGAGGAGAGCGGGGGAAAGAGCTGTAAGGAAGACAGAGAGAGAGAAAAGAGCAAGGTGTGAGGTGGGGGGGGGTATGGGACTAAAACAGGCGAGCAGTTAGACCCGATAAGATTCACACTCTCGGATTGCTGATGGCGATCAGTGTATGGGGGTCAGTTTTTGGCCACTCAGGCGTTTCAGATGGGGCCTGGATAAGTGTCCAAATTAGCTTTTAGTGGCCCTGAACAGACAACGGCAGAAACCCAATCTGTGGGAAGCAAGGGCTAAGTGCAATGAAGGAGATCCCTGCGTGTGAAACATTACATTCCTCTCCATTCACTAAAACTACCTTTAGCATAGAGACGATGAAGAGGCAGAGAAAAGTCAGGGAGAAGAAGAGGTCAAAAGAAAGGGAATGAAAAAGAAACATTCAGTGAGTGCAGACACTTAGCCCTGGCTGTGATTTATCAGCTTCTTTACAGTTTGCAAAATGAATCACAGACGAAAAAAACAAACTTAAAATAATAATAATAATAATAATAATAATAATAATAATAATAATAAGACAAACTTGTTTTCATGTTGACCAGTAATTCTATTATATTTACCTAAATAAATTGAGTTTTTAATATGAAGTAATTTAAATATTATATTTACATTGTTATGTATTTGTTCAAATTAAATTAAGGTAAAACAAGTTATTTTTCTATAATATTGATTTAAAATGTTAATTTTGAGTCAATAATATTGTAAAAAAGGTAGTCTTTTGAAAGTTTTTGAAATTATTTAAATCATAACACCATATTGTTCCTAATAGGGTGATCAAATTAAGGATATTTGTTATTTTGGCTGACTGTGTCAGACAGTGGCCTAATATAAATGTAATTTCTGAAGACAAAGCTTCTGAATAACAGCATTTAATACATTTAATCAGTCATGCCATCAAACACGTTTTTTTTTTACTTAAAGTGCCCGATGTGCTGTTAGAATGTCGCATGATAATTTAACTTTGAGCTTTAGGGGGGGCTGTCTTGCCACTTGTTTCTCAATGAAAAACATTACACATAGACAACTATGATGTAGTTGAATTCTATTGTGAGTGGATGACCTAATGTGCAGGCTATTTACCTGAGGAGGCTATTTTCCATAAGAAAACGCAGCAAATTCAAAAAAGGCTCATAAAGACATATATTATTGAGTATCAGAGCATCTAGCATCCCCATGTAGCTCCCTATGTGAAATGGAACAGCCAGTGTGGGTTTTTCCTCCAGGAGCTCCGGATTTCTCACACATAAAAACATGTGCCCTAAGCTATTTAATCACTCTAAAACCTTCTGTTTATTTTAATGGATTGACAAAACTCATTATTAGAACCTAAACGTCATTTATGTCCTGTTTAAATATGGCTTCTTATTAAATTAGTAAATTGATACTGAAGCAAATCTTGCCCAATTCACCTTTAAAGGATCTTCCGTGTTGAAACTCATCTTTGCTTTGCAGAGCTGAACTGCGTAAAACACATGCTTTCATGAAGCCAAAATTTACAGCAAAACAGCCCGGAGATAATGGCACATGTCTAGTGTGTAGACAAGTATCACCTCACATTAAACTCTGATTCATGATGGGAAGTCTGCCTTTAAGCCTGGAACAAACAAAGAACAAATACACCTGCCCTTATCCAAAAGACTCATCCTTGTGTCTTTCAAGTGAGGTGTACGGGTCCATGATTTAACACTGCTCCAGGAAAATAAGTGCTTGGGTAACATATAGACGATCCTTTCTAAAATATTACAAGACATAGGTCTCCAGTCAGAACACAAGGGCAGCATATCAGCAACATGCGGATCTCTATTCATCCAGCATAACCTTCTGCATCCTGGAGGCCTTTCAGCACACACCTGAGCCTGCTTGACTCTCGGCTCCCACAAAAGGCTGTGTTTACTATCTCTCTTTCTATCGCCCTCACACTTACTCTCAATATCCCTCTCTCCTCCTATCACACTTGAGGCCGAGATGGGTGAGGAGATATAGGAAGAAAACACAAAGAAAAAGAAAAGAGGCACGTTTCTTCCACCGAGCGATAGCGAGCTATTGAAGTTGATGTGTTAAAAGTGAACCCTAAAGAGAACTCTATTGAAAATGGGGTACAAATAACTTGCAACATTGTTAGCCTTCTTTAAATAAAAACATCCTACCTGTACTGAGAGAGTAAGAATCCACCAAGAGATGAGCCAAAGATGGAAAACGCCATGGCAAAAATTCCATTCCAGACGCCAAGTTCTCTGGCGGTCATGTGGTGGTCCAACAGAAACAGAGGAAACATGGTGATCGCCCCTTGTTCACCTGTAGAAATGCACAAAACCTTACTTTTCTTAAACTTTCTTAGTTACAAACAACTGAAACTGCACTTTTGGTTTTTGTTTTCTTAAAATGGTCTTGACATGTTTGGCCTTTTAGTGGCTTTTATAATGATTTAGAAAGGTTGATTCAATCAAAACCATGGAAATTCCAAAAAAGGAGTTTGTTTCTTTAAAAAAAAAACTGTTTTAATTCACGCCATTGTTAAAGCTGCATCAGTCAAATGGTTACATCAGGCCTCCACATGATCAGCCAACATTCACATCTGGGTCACCACTTAACACTGTAACAAAGATTTCAATTATTAGGCTTTATTTGGCTAAAATAAAAAAACAATTCTCAAAGTGTCTCTTGCTCAATCCAGAGAGCACAAACACTTCAGATCAGATCCGCCCATAAAAACACCCTTCTCTCTGATTGGTTTAGGTGTAATGAAGTCATTTCTTTAGAGGTTCGTCAGTTCTAATGCATTTATTAATTTTTATAGAGTTGAATTATCCGGGGCTAATGAGAAAACATTCGGGACTAAAGCCCTGGATGCCCAAGTGTTGAAGGTGCATTTGCATATGATTCGGGATCAGATTATGGCTCATAGAGGTAAGGATGTATAACGTTTTCTCCAAATGCTATTACAGCGTCCATCAATGTTGCTTCATTAAAAAGATAGCTGACCTGCCTTTTGGTATAGTGGACAGTGCGCAGGAAACATATGTGCGGTTGCATAGGGCAACACGTGTTCGAATTCCTGAGCCTGTCGTCTTTCCCATCCCAACCCACTCTCTTTCTGCCTTGCTTACCGCCTTGCTTACCGTCTCTCTCAGTTAAAATAAATAAATAAAAAAAATCGATACAGGCTACTCCACAATAAAAAAAGTATTGAAGTTGCTCATTGGGTGTCAGTCAGTAACTTTGGATACAAGTCATGAATATTCAAATCAGTGACTAAATGAAAATCTCAGCTCATTTTGTGAAGCGATTGAGTGTGATTTTAATTAAAAACAGAGTTTTTAAGTACAAGAAACAAACTTGCCATTCAATAGGCCAAATGAACATATTATTAAAAATAAAGCAACATCAAGACTCTTTTAAAAATCATAACCACACACTATTTCTAATCCCCGATAAAAGTGATAACCTGAGCATAGCAGCCCACCAAACTTGCTCCTTAAAGCAAAACTTCCAGGATTGCCTTCTAGCCATTCTTCCCAGAGAGTTTGTCAATTATGCTCAGTCAAAAGTGAAGGAAAAACAAAAGTTGCCATTGAAAGTGTTGCCGTTTCACTGCGGCAGGTCCTATGTCGCTTCATTATATGTGAGCACAGAGGCCCCGGTAACCCACCGCTGTATATTATTTAACAGCATTGTCATTATTTATGGAGTCTGCCTTCAGTTCGACAGAGAGACTGACAGCACGGAGACCGCCGTCAAACAGAAACGGTGCTTCCGGGGTTCCTGGGATGAAACCAGCGCGAAACAAAAACAGAAAATCAAATCAAAAATCCGACGATTGTGCCAGAGTTCTGCTACGGTGACGGGGGCTGACAGCACCACGTGAGAGCTTTGACATTGCTCTCTTTGAGGGGATTGACTGAGTCTGACAGCAGAACTAAATCTGTGAAAGATGTTGTAATGTGGAGGCATTAATGAAGAATGGGACACATTCAGAACATGTCTACTTCATACTAAGATTCCAATGCTGTACCGCTATAAGAAGGCAGGTATATATGGATTTTAATGTTTCAAATCAAACGTAAACAACAGTCAAAGACAACACAAGTCAACAAATTTCTCGCAAGTTTACATGCGAGAAAAAAAAGTCTAAACTACAAAGCTCTGCCTGAAAAAGTCTTTGCCCCCTAAACTTAAAAACTGATTGGGCCACAATTAGCAGCAACAACTGTAATCAAATGTTTTCGATGCTTGCAAGGAGTCAGTTACAGAGCTGTGGAGGAATTCCACTCATCCGTCTTTTTGAGTTCATACCACAGCATCTCAATTGGATTCAGGTCAGGACTTTGACTATAGGACACGCTTCATTTAGTTTTTCTTCAGCCATTCAGATGGGACTTGCTTGTGTGCTTTGGATCATTGTCCTGCTGCAGAACCCAAGTTCGTTTCCCAAGCTTGGGATCACTAAAGAATGGCCGGTCAATATTTTGGGACATCGAAAATTCATGGTTCCATTTACCAAAGCAAATCTTCTGAAGCAGCAAAACAGCCTCAGACTTTTCATAGAATATTTTCCCAAAAGGTTAGGGGATCATAAAGATGTTTTTTTTTTTTTTTTTTTGCAAAAATGAGACACGCCTCAGCCAGGGTTTTCGTCAGCCATGCAAACCATTTTGGCCCAGTATCTTTCTTGTATTGGAACATTCACCTTAACTGAGGCAAGTGAGGCCTGTAGTTCATTGGATGTTGTGGGATCTTTTGTGGCCTCTTGGATTTGTCTCTTGGTTGTCACCGTGGTCCTGGGGTAATTTTGGATGGCTGGACACTCCTAGGAAGGTTCTCCACTGTTCCATGATTTCGCGCTTTGTGCATAATGGCTCTCACTGTGGTTCGCTACAGTCCCAAAGCTTTAGAAATGGCTTTATAACCTTTTCCAGACTGATGGATTCTAATTTGTTTTGAATTTCGATGGATCTCGGCATGATGTCAAGACTTTTATGATCTTTTGGTCTACTTTAATTTGCCATAAGAATAAGTCATTTCTTGTTTGCAAATAGATGTAGAAGTTATCAAACTTGGGTGTGGTCTCATTACTTCAACACCTGTGTGGAGTTATAGAGTTGAGTTGGGTTTTAACACATTTTCACACAGAGCTATGCAGATTTGGATTTTGCATTCTCTTAATGAAAAAAAAAAGACATTTAAAAACAGCATGATTTGTTGAGTTGTGTTGCTGTTATTTACATTTGTTTGATGATTTGAAACAATAAAATATGACAAATCGGTAAGGGGGCAAACACTTTTCACACCACTGTTCATCACATTTATACAGTGCTTATGAAGTGTATATGGCACAACCCTGACTCCTAGATAACCATTTTGTTGCAGTAAAAACAGCAGTCAATTTTCGACGATGTTAGAAGCAAAAATGAATCAAACAGTAGAACAAATGGTATTCATGAAGTCAGCATGGTTGTTTTAATCTGCAGGAAATAGCAACGATGATCACTAAGCTCTTCAGATCGTCTCATATGTGCTGTCTAAACAAGCGTTTCATGTCTTTTTTTTCCCTCCAACGCTGCTTCAAACTAATTATTTTTAAGCAGGGATTGAAAACAAACAACAAGGCTGCTTATTTATGCCTATAAATAATCTCGGAGCAACAATTGTCCATTCCACATGGGATTTCATTAGAACCCCACAAAAACAGAAAAGCAGAAATGGGGAGGTGCAGGGAGGATGAGGAAGAGAGGCTGAGGAGAGATGCTACATAAAAAAATGACAGAATGATCAAACATTTGTGTTTCAGAAATTAACTTGAACAAAAGTTATTTTGAAGTTTAGTAATAGGTATCAGCTTTACATGACAAGGTTTTTGGGTTGTATTTTAATGTTTATTAACATTTAATGCACATTCTAAAAAACCATGTGAAAGTTTAGTTCAAAATTGTTAAATTATTATTGATTATCAATTCAAATCTTATCAATATAAAACTGTATATGTTCATTTAGGCACATTTATAAATGGATATTCATTCTTATATGTAATGATGGTTATTAAATATGGCAGCCATAGTTTTCTAAATATCTATTCTCCTTAAGATGTTGAAGTTTGCTTTTTCATATTTAAAAATCTAAAATATCTAAAGTATGAATTCTAAGACGGCTTTTTAAGTCCGATTTTTAGTTCAGTTGTTGCTTTCTCACCTGCTCAAACAAACAGAAATAAAGAGGAAAATGAACTCCATTTTGGCATTTCCATCCAGGGTTTTTTTATGTAATATTCCAACATATGCATAAATATGAGGGATGGAAATGCAGCTAATGATGCCCAGGTAACTAAAATATATTAATCCTGAATAAAATGTTTAATATGTGAACAAACAATTAAAAATAATGAATGAGACTTTAAAAAACACAATTTCTGTAAAGTTGAGCCTTTTAGCATGGGCGTCATTGGGAAATCTTTTCACTTCAAACACCAGCCTCCAGAGGCCAGATGACGAATTGCCGTCGATGAATTCACTTCCTGCTAAAAATTTGTAGGGAAAGGGCTGGCAAATAACAATAAATAAAAACAAACAAATCTTCAACCTTTACAGACTCCACGACTGTATCTCCAAGGACCGAAAGGCCAGTTATTGTTTGCGGTCCACGGAATACAAACAGCCAAAAATGTCTGCAGTGATATGAAGACGTCTTGTGCTGAAACACAAGCTTCACCAGAGAACATCTTCAAAGGATAAAAAGAGTGAGATGCTGACTACAACTGGCCTTCTGATTCCTCCCAGAGTCCCCAGAGTCATCATGGGAACAGCCTGAGGAACCTGCACCCCTCCCAGTTCTAGTAGGTCACTGTGTCGTGTGCATCTGGATCTGACGGTACTTCAGCAGGTCACAAAACTCCATTGTAAGCAATGACAAACCGCATACTAAGTATCTGAGGGACGGTTATGGAATACGGAAAGGTTTTTTATTTTCTGGCACACAATGCCATAATTGTTCAGAAGAAACAAAAGAATGGATAAATATCACTCGCAGCATTATTTATGACAATGTGGCCAATGACAGGATGGCACAGTGTGGCTAGAGAAAAGAGACGCAGATACATACTGTGCTCATCTTCTTTGAACTCCATTGCTTTTTACCCGATACTCGATGCCCCCTATGCCTCACAATATCTCTTCTTTTTCACTCTCTCTCTCTCGCTCAATGGTTGACCATGTGGTGGGTATTCATTAATTCATCCCCCCTGCAGTCCTTTGCGTTCCCTCTGGAAAGTATTTGCCTCCTGCTCTCATCCCCCAACACGCACCCCATCTTTCCCCCTGCTGTGCAGGACAGTGGGAGGGCAGCATCGGCCGATATTCAAGTGTTTATAAATACAGTTAGTTCGCAAAGATACGAAAAACAGAAAGAGATGGAGGGAAAAGTTTCTATCTTCTACCACACACACATCACAGTTTTACACCCACAAGGGCACTCCCACCTCCAGCTGGACTCTTCCCAGGGAAGCTCCACGTCTGGCCATATCACAGCCCCCTCCATCCCAAGACTGACCCCCGCTTACCCTTTATCAAAGCTTGGGCTGAAAGGATCTATTGTATATTTAACACATTTGATGTTAATAGCAGCAAAAATATATAAACTAGAATAAACTTTACAACAAAAGTATATTTATATCCAAACAATGGATAAATATACATCTAATGTTTGTTAATAGTTGTCGGATTTTCTCAGATACTTTAAAATGTGGTCATTAAATCAAGATGTGAAAGTTAGAATATTGATTATTATTATTAGATCACCATTCTATCCAAAAGTAGTTACAAGCTTTGCACACAGCATTTAGTGGTGATTCCAATCATAAATAGAAACCTTCAAAAAGCTCAAACTGTCATAAAGGTCTTATTAACACAAAATACTACAAAATGCGTGGGATACCCAACAGTTTTGCTTAAAAATGGGAGAAGAAAAACAGACACAAAGAGAATAATCCGGACATAATCCCCTTCTGGTGCATTCACCCCATTGAAAGTGAATCATTAGCTGTTATTAATTTGTCTTTCGTGTTAACCAGGTTTATGACACAGAAAATAAACTCATGATTAATGTCCTAAAAATAAACAAAAGTCTTCAATATAGTTTACAGCTTCATCAACGAGACGAAGATACTAATCATTTTTTGTCAAAGCATACTTTAATTCAATAAAGTTAGAGCAAAAGCAAGCTAGAAAGGTTCTAGACTGCCATCTTGTGGCAAAAAAGTAACAACATATGGCTACTCCTCTATTATTTTTTCCAACTTTTTAATTATGCCATGAGAGTTTCTGGTCTTCTGGATGATCAGAGGCACCAACGCTCACTGGTTGTTTACATGAATCCAAATAATCAAATTGCAATCAGATTAAAAAAAAAAAATAATGTCCAAAAAAAAATGTCTTAACATGTCCAACATCAGTCGTAAAGGGCTGCACTTTACAGTTTAGCATGAGCCTTCATGAGACATACAGGGCTCAGCGCTGATAAATGAGAACTACTTAACAAAAGAAAAGCCCTTTCCATTTTATGTTGTCAGCAATGGCTCCCCATGGAAGAAAAATGTCACAAAAAAATGAAAGCAATAAGAATATCTACAAAGCTTTTGAATTTTGGATCTGGGTGAAGCTGTTGTGCCCAGATGAGACCAAAATCAAGCTGTTTAGCACACTTGTTTGGAGAAAGTATAATTATTGCCATTGCAATGTGTAGGACGGACTAAATAAATATTTGCTTAGTGGAAGAAACTGTTCCTGTGGTGAACTGTCTGTGGAGATTCAACTAGTTCTGGAAAGAAGCCTAGATGTTGATAGTTCTTGTAAGCAATGGGTGAGCAGGCCAATGAGTTTCTGTACAGACATTTAACTGTGATTTAACTGTTAGAGTATGAAAAATAACAAATACATTTTAACACACATAATTTAAGTAAAGACAAAACTCTTACCTAACTTGTAAGTGAGGACGTAGAACATTGTCCAAGTAGTTCCTGGCACAGACAAGAGTTTCCGCCACACCTTCCAGGGCTGCATCACATCCTTTGACCCTCTGCGTCCTTCTCCCTGTCCTCGCACCATTTCTCCATCCAAGACTGGAGTGCCCCAAACAAACAGAGCAACACCTCCATACACACAGGCCAGCAGCGAGAACATCCAGCCCCAACCGGCAACATCAATCACAGCCAGGAGCCCTCCTCCAGCAAACACCGAACCAGCTTTATACCCCACCACTTGTACTGTGTTCCCAAGACCCAGCTCGCCCTGCCCCTTGAGCAGCCGAACAGCCGTCCCATCCGCTGCAATGTCCTGCACGGATGCAAAAACATTCATAGCCAGCAATGAGCCTGCTACACCCATGTACTGGACATCAGGAGTGATGGTACCACTCAATAAACAGGTGAGGGACAAGCCAGCCACTGTCCCGAATAACCAGTAACGCTTAGTGCCGGTCCGATCTACCAGAGGTGCCCAGAGCACCTTTAGCACCCAGGGGAAGTAGAGGATTTTGGTCAGGCTGATACGGGTGAGGGAATGCCCCGCACCACGTAGGTATACCGGGAGAAGAGACGACTGTAAGCCATATGGGATGCCCTGGATGAAGTACAAGAGACCCAGGAACACCAGCTTGTCGTTCATCATAGAGAAAGGTGGGTTTGGGGAGCTTCAGCTCATGGTTGTACTCTGAAAAGCATAAAAGCAGTGGTTGAAGTGCAGTTGAAGACAAAATGGAACTGCACATAACTACGAAGTAATCAAAACTCTACTTGTGAAAATTTATAGTCCTCTGATGTTGAAAAATAAACAGTGAATCTCTTTTCACGATAACAGCCTCTAGTCTTTGATGTAGTAAGTCTCAAGCAAGTCCTAAAAAATATTAGCCCATTTTCCTTGAGCAGATCTTTTAGGTTTCTAAAGTTTTTCATCTTGAGGCACAAACTCTTCAGTGCGCTCGGCAGATTTTCAATTGGAGTCAAGTTTGAGCTTTGTGCAGTTAAGTACACTCATTTGGAGGCATTTCTTCACCAGAAGTGAGGTATGCTTTGTGTCATTATCATGTTGGAAGAAGATATGCTTTGTGTCATTATCATGTTGGAAGAAGATATCGACCCAAACCAAGTTTTCTTACAGGCTGTTTTCCTTTTTCATGTTTCCTTCAACCTGGATAAGATTCCCAATACTGAACACACTGAAAAATCCCAAAAGCATTATACACCCACCAATATGCTTCACTGTGGGAATGGTGTTATTGGGGTTGAATTCCAGATCCAAATATAGTCCTCACCTCTGTGGCCAAAAAGCTATGGTTTTGTCTCATCTGACCAAAGGACATGTTTCCAGTAAGCATCACTTTTCTCCAGGTTCTCCTAAGCAAACGTCATCCTGGCTTGTATGAGACTTTTTTCAGAAATGCAGTCTTTCTTGGTCTGTAACCTCATAGTGTATTCCTGTGCAGGGCTCTTGTGACGGTCCACTAGTGTTAAAAGATTAAAAGACTTTAGAGGCCCCTTTTACTATTTTGTTTAAGAGTTTTTGTGCTTCCTGTAAAAAGTTATACATGGGACTAATAAGATTGAACAGATTTTTCAGATTTCTTTATTTAAGACATTTGGGAAATAAAATCAAAACTTACAATTCCACTGTAAACATACACTTCTGAAAGATTGAGAATAATAATTTCACAGTGAGGCTAATCATTTTGTCTTGAATTGTAATTAAGTTTAAGTTAAGCTAGATAAATATACGATGAATGGTGTAAATGTTCATAGTTCAAGATTTGCAAATTATAATCATTTAGTGGTATATTTAAGTGTTATCTTACATTACAGCCATCTCATAATAGTAACTTACATTAAAGACTCAAGTTGATGGTAAGCATATGTTTAGTCATATATATCAGCAAACCAGTGATTAATCAGTGATAAGTAAAGGGTTCATTCATAAATTCACCTTGTACAATAGCAGAAAATAAGAGCTGGGTGCATATGGAATTGTTAATCAAAGTGTTTTTGAATATACGTTGATTTTTAAGCATTGTGCTAACTGCTAGAACTAAAAAGACAAATTTGAGCACAATGATTTCACATTCCATTACTGCCATCAACATTTCATTGAACTGGAGACTTCATTTAAGACTGAAGAACGAAGACAATAGATGGAAAACGCACTTAATATAATGGTACGATAAACGGCTTACTGTGTTTACAGGTTATTCTCCTTCACCTCGCGGTGCTCTATGCAGCATAACCTCTATTTTCCAAATCGGCACTTCCGCAGGAGCACGTGACGTAACACTTTCTCCACCAATCGAATTCGTTTCGAGTCCACTCACAATCCATAAATCAACAGCGCCTCACACAGTAAAAATAGGCTTTTGCAGAAGTAACCGTGTAGCTTTTTACAATGGTCACATTTTGTTGTTTTTTTTTATTTTTATTTATTTCTACTTTATTGAACATTGATTCATTTTGTAAAAGTTGACAGCAAATAGGACGCAGAAGGACATGTATTAGGTGTACACTGTATCTGTGTGGTTTACGATTAACACAAATCTGAATGTCAGACATATAGAGATAAAAAGGTATGTTTTAACAAAATATTTGCTGTTCCTCTGAAAATATATAGTTAAATGGTGCCAAAGGTGTTTTAAAAAGATTTTTACGTTCACAATTAAGACAAAATCCGTTTTGTTGGTGGTATTTCATGTAAATGTCAATAGAACACAAGGAAATTGGTATCAATAAGGTTCCCAAGTATTTTTTTAGAAGGTTTAAGAAAATTATTGATATTCATTACTTTTTTCAATGAGTTGAGGAGGGATACCTGCCTTTGCATGATGATTTAGAAAAATAAACCCTATTTGCACTGAAATGTTAAATATAAATTAAGTACACATATTTAAGATATTGGTGCAGCAAAGTGATACACAGCATCTAATAGAACATACATATATTTGAAAATGTTATAGTCAGACTACACAAATATTTATTTCAGGCATGCCAAAAAACCCCCCTCTTTTAGCTTATATGTAAACAACCCATCTGTGATTTGAAGTTGAAAGATAAGGATTCATTTGGTGTCATTAATGGAATAAATAAAGAATGAGACTTCGACTAGTGTATATTTAGTTGAATCTAACTGTAAATCAAAACCCAGACACAATTTTGTAATATATTTATTAAACTTTCATTATAGAGCAGGGTGTGGTGTGAAAAACACCAGGGTTGTGGTTTTGAAAGCCATTGGTAGCAAAAACAGTTTAATCATAGGCCTTCTTTGGAATCACTCAGGATAAAGTGGTTTATTTTAATGCAACCAACATAAAAGAATTGAGATTCAAAATTGTCACACACTCAGTCTTTCAGAAGCACATTTATTTGTAAACAATTTAAACCATTGACTGCTTTTTTTGTTGACTGATATGTGGCAGATTGATAACCACCTTAATTCCCACAAAGGGCAAGCAAGATCGTCTCGTAGTCTCCTTTAGTGTCATCCTGAAACAAACAAACAAAAAAATACAATAAAATAAAGAACTGATGAAAAGAAATATAAAAGATTATAAAATAAAGTGGAAAGTCTCACAGCTAATTTCTGTTTTTCTACTTTATTACAAACCTGGATGTCCTGGTACAGGCTCTTGCTATACTTGCTCTGATATTCTTGCTTGATTTTTTCCAAATCAATCTCAGAGCGGCTCACAATTATTCTGGTCAAGATCTTGCCCCTGTAACCAGAGCCCTGTAAAATATTAAAAATACATTAATTACTAAGCGCTTTTTAATAAGGGTTCCCACATCTGAGATCAATAAAGATTAGATTCAAGCATTTGTTAACGTTTTTGAAAATTTTCGTTAGATACCAAAAGAGCATTTTAGGTATTTTAATGGATTGCATGTACAGTGTAAACACTTAAATGTGTGTTTTATGATGATGAATTTGGAAGGTACAGTTACAGTATATATATTAGTGCAACTTTGCAGGAAGTGAAACAAGGGCCGAACCATGCCATGGAGACTCTTGATTATGCAAAGTTATTTATATATATAAAATCAATCAATTATCAAACCAGAAAAACACAACATTGAAATTCAATAGTACCACTTGCCTTCATCGCTAAATTCAGCTTCTCGGCAAAGAAAGCAGGTTTGTTGGCGACACATTTTACTATTCAACAGAGAAGTCACATCATTTGAAATCAGTCTCTTTCAAAGTTCTCTCCAGTTTAATAAAACGACAAAGGAAGACATATAAAGTCAAATGGAAACACACAAACTCAATGTAAATGAAATGGTGAAAGTGGCTCACCAACAGCAATCAAGCAGCGCTCAAGGTCTCCCTTCATCTCCAGATCAATTGCTTTGGCAACGTCAGATTTACTGTACTTATTGTACAGCTGAAAAACTAAATATAAATGAGAAATATGGAATCATCAATAACGTCAATTAGCGAAAAATTGAAAATGTTTCTTTTTTGGGGAAGTTTGGGGCTGTTAAGAGAACTTTACCTTTCCTCAGATGAGCAGCGTTGCGTGAAGTGAGGATGTCAATGAATACTCCATGGTCTGTGCCCTTTCTCTTCTCTCCTGCCTCATACAAGGCCTTGAGAGAGAATCAGGAGTCAAATATACAACAATAAAGAGCAACTAGCTGCATAAACAAGATTCAGAGATTCACCCTGGCATCTTTGTCAGCTGTATCATCACGCACAACCATGTCCTCACTTCTGGTAGCCTGTCAGATCAAAAACAAAAGTTGGTTTGTGTACCAAAATGATGGACATGAAGGCTGATTGGTTACAAGTTTATCTAGAAAGTCCTTTATTAGATTCCTATTCAACAGTTATTGAACCTTTTCAAGTATAGTTGTGGAAGAAATTCTAAAATTATGTGCTGGGATGAGAACTGATAGTGTTCACTATAAAACCAGTCAACTGATTTAAAGAAATACCAAAAGTCTAATGGTTACACAAGACCAGATTTCAACTCAACTAGCCATCTTAATGGAGGTGGAATGGTAAGGTGGTGGGCACATGATGTTTTGAGGGACTGCACTCAAAACTTGGTTTTTCAACCAAAGGACTGCACTGTATTAAAGGGTCATGGGATCAAATCTTTGAGTAAGAACCTTCCTTCCACAATAGGTCATGTATGGATATTTAAGCATGACAAATGGCTCAAACACTTGGTCAAAGCAACCATGGAGAAGCATCCAGCCTCTGGGTCTTAATCCTAAATAAAATGTGAAGAAATTTGAGTTGCCAGATTACAACCTCGAAACTCAAATTGAATTAAGGGTTGAGTTTTATTTCTACCTCAGAGTTATACCTTTCTCGCCTCCATTTAATATGTTTATTTGAAGGGGCTTCCCTTTTCAACTGAAGGGCTTTAATGAAAAGCTGTATAGCTCTCTCCATTCAAACAGAATTCTGGAGGCACACTTCAAAACAAGTAAGCTGGCAACCAGTGCGACCAAAGAGCCCCACAAGTGAGTCATTTTTTTTTTAAATAAACATTTTAAATCATCATAAAATGGCAAAAATCTGCGCTTTATGTTCAATATTATGTCCCATGTCCATATATAGGTCAGTAAAAGCCTATTACATTTTAAAAAAAGCAAACCTTGCAGAGGGCAAGAAGGGCATCTCTGAAACCTCCACTTGTCTCAGACTTGATTTCCGCCTCTAGTTCCTTTTTATAATCTACAGATGAAATTCATAGATTAGTTCTCCATTTTTCAGAGTCTACATATTCTGCAGCAAAACAGAAGTTGCAACATCCTTTTCCAGAAAGTCCAATGCCTTGCAGACTTTACCTTCCAAAATTGGACAAAAATGGCAACCTAATGGTTTATTAGACCTAAAAGTTATCATGGGCTACAAATGTATTTGGCTAAAGTACATTTACTTAATTACATTTAATTAATTTAATGGTTAAAAGAGTTTTATTTTCACACACAAACCCACACCCAAACCAGATTTGCAGCTTCATGATAACCGCCAGCCAGAAATGAGTAGGTTTAACCTTGCACAACAATGGCCCTGATGAGGAAGGACCAGATTGCTTAAGTGATAGCTGGATAATTTGCCAAAATTACCTTGTTTGAAAACCTGTTTAATGTCGTTGATCTCTTTATTGGTTCTGGAGGCCAAAATCTCAATAAGGGTCTCTTCATCTGTGCCAAGACCCTGCAATGAGAATCCCTAATTACTCATTCTGAGCATTGTGTGTTTCTATTACTGAACAATAGCAACACATCAAGACATTACAACCAGCATTTGTGACATTTAGCTCAAGTTTATCATCTAAAAGTAGCACTACCTTCATGGCACCTTTGAGGATGAAGGCATCATATTTAGCTGGGGTCATCAAAAGACCCAGAACCACATCTTCTAATTCACCTTTAAGGGCAGCTTTCAATGCAACATCCAGAGGCTTTAGAAAACAAAATAAATTGTTGTAGAGAAATAGGAAAATGTGTTAACTTTATGCATAGAGTAGCTATTACTTTGCCAAAGGATTGTTGGTAAGCAGCTGCAATTTGCTGGCGCTGTGCATTGCTTCTGTGCACTAGTGTATCAATGATAGTAGCCTCATCAACACCTGAGAGTAAATAGTGTGTATTAGTCTGATTATCATAATATTGTCAAAGATGCTTCATGGGATGTACAGTACCTTTTGCTTTTATAGCCTTATCCAAGATGGCGGCATCTGAAGATGGAGTGAGTTGAGGTAAGGACCTCACGGTCCCTCGTGCCTCCTGAAGAAAGAAAAAAAAAACTTTAAAAGCCTGCAGAGAATGTTATCAAGGCAAAGAAAGAGGTTTAAAATTAAAGCTGTATACTACTCCTTTAACAGGATGGAGTAGGCTAGAAATGGGAGTGGAGAACATTCCTAAAACTGAGTCATCACCCTGGCCGCTGGTGCTTCACAAAATTTTCCACAAAGTTTATCCAGACTTACCGAGCTCCCTTGTCCCTTGCTTTGGTCTTCTAGATCTCCCAAATAAGAGAGCTGCTCAAGGAATGCACTTACGTAGGACATGTCGACACCTTGGACTCAGCAACTGAAAAAAGTAAAGAGAATAAAAAGTTTATTATATGCAACTGTTACAGACAGTTAAACTGCATGCACGTTATTTTAAAATTAATTCCAAATGATCAAACGAGAAGTTATTCCTTGTCAAATCTCAAGCAAACGTCAACACCAATGTTTTAGAAGCATAACGTTACTACCAGCTAACTTCACTAAACGTTTGGCAGCTAAATCCTCTAAATATGTCATGAATAAGGAGCTAATAGCTTTTGTTTAAGTAACCAATTACACATGTTATTAGAAAAGATACATGGAGTAAATCAAAGTTTTCCACTTACCAAACGGTGTGCAGAGCAACAAGAGAGAGCAGAAGAGGAGGTTCAGCTGCTTTTATACTCCCAGAACCACACCTAGCAACAGCACTTCTGTTGCGCCACAGACACACTTTCTCAGACGACATTAAAGCAACATCAGCGGTCCGGCAAAACGCAAAAGTTTAATTGAGTTCCAATCAAGTTTAAACTTTTACTGCTTAAAATATACGTGTAGTTTTCCCGCTTGAAGATAAACAAATTAGAAATACACTCAGAAAGAGGACTACAAAATTCGTTTTGTCAGACATCAGACATGGTGTCATGGTCCTCTGAGATCACATGACCACTCACTTTATCCAATTAGAGAATTCTTAATACTGTGTTAAAAACTCTATTATTATTATTATTATTATTATTATTATTATTATTATTATTATTATTATTATTATTATTATTATTTGTTTGTTTATTTTTTAAGCAAATTAAAAGTCAATATTTTCCGAATGATTTATATGTAACTGTGTCATGTTTTGTTGTGATTAGTCTTGGTTTTCAATCTAAAAATATATCAATCAATCAAGCTTTATTAAAAATATCAGCAACCACAAAATTTAACCTAAGTCTACTGTTACGGCCTGAGAGGTGTAACCCTAACCCTAATTAAAAGCCATTTGAAATAAACATTTTTTAGTTCTGCTTTAAATCAGGCAAAGGTCAACGAGCAGGAGTTTTGGACCCCATTTCTTATACAGAGACTGTGGAATCTCCAGTAACGTTAGTTGTTTCCCGGCATATCATGATGGGCTTCAGTCTCACACAAATAGGATGGGCAATTTCATTCACTACACAAAATAGAAATAAAATGATTTTGAATTGAATCCAAAAGCTGTGTCCAGAATAGGGGCAATGTGTTCATGTTTTCTGGTACCATTAGGAATGTGGGCTGCACTACATTAGAGCCACTACATTCTTTCGGGGAGGAGTTACTGCACAAGTGGCGGGAAGGGCATAGTACATTTGAATGTCACAACGCACTAGCTACAGATTAATTTGAATGAAATTAAACGTAGAGTTTCACAAACTGGACATTCCTCAAACTTAGAGCTAACTGAGTTACCTGTAAAAAAATCCATAACAGGGCTATAATAATTTCATAATCATGTACAAAGTAGGAAAATAGATGGATGGGCATAACAAAATGTTGACAACAACTCAAATATCAGATGAGCAACTGTTTCCTAAAGAAAATTTGAGAGGGCAGAAAAGACGAAAAATCTCTGCATTCCTCTTTAAACACAAACAAAAACACATAAAGACAACACACCTGAACTGTATCATTACACTAAGGACTGGCTGTTAGAAAGACTCAGACTGTAATTGCTGTCCTTTTAATGAGGACCTGGTGGAGAACAGCTTTGTGAGTTTAGGAGGGAACACCACCCAAACAGATCGTGACATGTTTGTCTTCAGCCTTTGACATTTTTTCTGTATTTCCTCACATACGGAATGCTACGTATTCATGTCATTTTTCCTGACGTGCTCATGCATCCACCAAGGAATTTTTGTGTAGATTTTTTTCTGCCCAATATTCTCATTGCAACCCAATTTAAAAAAATGCAATAATATTTGTAAAAAAAAATCATTTGTTGCATTAAATAGATAAAAGTTACTGAAAACTAATAGAAATATGTATTTGATTATTTTATAGACATTTTTCAAAAGTGTGATTTGCTTAGAATTGTGAAAATGTTACAATTTTTAAATCTTTTAAAACCTTTACTTTTACTTTTACCTTTTACTTCATATTTTGATGATTATAACTTACAACTAATGAAAATTTCAAAAGCAGTATCTCGAGAAATTAGAATATTAATTAAGATCAATAGGAAAAAAGGATATTAAGAAATATTAACCTACTGAAAAGTTAGTTGAAAAGTGAAAACCTACTGCTCTGGTGTTATGAGAGCCAAGGGTGCTGATAATGACCTTCAGCTCTTCTACATTTTTGGGTCTAGTGTACCACATATTGCTCTTTACAAAACTCCAAAGATTTTCTAAGGGGTTCTGGTCAGGTGAGTTTGCCTGTCAGTTAAGAAACGGGATACCATTGCCCTTAAACTGGTAGCTTTGCTATTGTGCTCAGGTGCAATCTTGTTGGGAAAATGAAATCGCAATCGGAGTAGATCAGAAGCAGGAAGCATGAAGTGCTCCCGGCAGATGGCTACACAGGGCCTCACAGTGGACCAAAACCAACAGAATACGTGGCACCACAAACCATCACCGACTGTGGAAACTTTCCATTGGACCTCAAGCAATTCTTGTCCTCTCCTTTCAGCAGCAGTCCAGCCCTTTTTGTCTTCAGCCGAAGTGTGACGTGAAGGTGCCTCTAGGCTTGACACAAGAGTCCATTCTTTGTGAATCTCCCCCACATTTTTGAATGGGTTTTGTTTCACAATCCTCTCCAATATGCAGTTATGCCTTTTGGTTGTACATTTGTTCTACCATATATTTTCTTTCCTTCACCTCTCCGTTAATAATCTTGGAAACAGAGCTCTGTGAACAGCCAGTCTCTTTTCCAGTGACCTTTTGTGTCTTGCCTTCCTTGTGCAACGTGTCAGTGGTCATCTTTTGGGGGGCTATCAAGTAAACAGTGTTCTTTATTGCTGTGTAGACTACAGAACTAGACTGAGAGACACTTAAAGGTTTTTGCAGGTGATTTGAGTTCATTAAGTTATTAGAGTGTGGCACCAGGTATCTTCACCAAATTCTAGATTCTAAATTTGGAGTTTTGATTAGCTATTGGTTCTAAACATCAAAATGAACAGAATACATATTAAATCCATATGACCACAAGCAAGTCTCCATAGGCATTGTGGAGCTATAGATTTGCATGCAGCTCCTGTTACAATCTCAATCACATTCACTGGAAACCTAACAAGAGTTGGGCATTCAGGCAAGCTAATCCCATCTGAAACCTCATCCATTTACATTAATATTTAACAAGTGTTGAGAGTTTGGTTCCTCACAAAACACGCATCTTTCCAGTGTTCTTCTGTTATGGTCGCCATCCAGGTCGTCCTGCAGATACCCAAAGTCAGACTTCACCTTGATTTCAGGTAACCGCTGATGATTTGTTTATTTATTGGAGATTTGTTTAGTTGATAGTGAGGATTTTAGTTGATTATATTTCAATCTATGAGACATCAAGAGTACTTTCCTTAAGTGCTTCTGCGTGGTTTACCCAGAAAAGGAGAGTTCACACCAAACTGCTTCATCCTGTTTTAGCAGATGTAGTGAAATACTTGAAATGTCGATGATGACAGAAACACCAACGCTGTACTTTTCATTTCTGTAGCAGAAAATAGAATGTATCGTTCAAATGTGATGTTTGCTTTGAGCCATTTACAGAAATAACTGATGTACTTTTCTTATTCACCAACACAACAGAAAAGATCCTTGCGTCATGTACTTGAATAATGGAGCAGAAAATGTTTCCATGTCTTTGAACTTCATGGGTAGGAAGTTACGCAATCACACTGTTGCCCCAGCAGCAAAACAACGTAAGTAAACATCGGTCTGATTAAATTGTGTATTATATAAGGTTCCGGAAAACAAGAGCTAAAACCTTTTTGGCCAAATTGCTTTTCTGGGCTTTTTTCTAAAGTTCAACTCTATGGTAAAACTGTGAGTAATAATGAGGAGCTCTAGGAATATATGTCTATGTTGAAATCCTCTCTTCGTTATTTCAGTTAATCTAAGTGTTAGTTTAGGTTAAGCATATGTGTTCAAGAGCGAGCAATGCCTCAAATATAAAGCATTGGTTCCCATAGAATGAAAACAATCTTAAAAATCAGCTATTTTTTTTGTAAATTTTTGTCTTTTTATTTTCATCATAATGCTTTAGAAGTTATAACACCATCAGCAATTTTACCAGAAGCTTTGGTTTGTCAGTTAACAGCACAATTCCCCTGTTATACATTACAAAAACATCTATGACATTTCTTTTTTTGTAAAATGTCATGACTTGGCTTTCAAAAAGCATGCACGGGTGCAAGAGCATAGAGCTAAGAAAGCCAAGGTCATGGATTAGATTCCCAATTTCCCAGGGAAAGCAAGAACTGATGAAATTTGGTCATTTCTTGTGTCAACGTTCACTTTCTGTCATTTTTAAGATCAGAATTAAAGTTTGTAGATCTATAAATCCATTTGTCAAAACAGCATGTCTGACCTACATATTGGATAATTGGGGGGGGAAAAAGGTGTCACCTGCACAAAATGTTTTGTTAATCTGTCTTTTCTTGCAAAAAGCATGTTTCTTTATCATTGTATCAGAGGCTTTTAGGGCAAATGATTAGATGGATGGTATCGAACGTTCTCATGCAAATCAAACTAGACCCTATCCTTCTTAGCTTTGTGGTCTCAAAACTTGCTAAATTCCATTTTTTGATTTTTTAAATGATGGTTCATTAAATAAACAGTTCATTCATTCATTCATTTTCATTCCTGCTTATTCCCTTTCGGGGTCACAGGGGTCTGCCGGTGCCTATCTCCGGCACACATTGGGCGAGAGGCGGGGGTACAGTTTGCCAGTCCATCACAGGGCAACATTCACACACACATGCACACCTAAGGGGAATTTAGCTTATTCAATAAACCTATCCGCATGTTTTTGGGGATTGTGGGGGAAACCGGAGTACCCGGAGGAAACCCACACAAGCACAGGGAGAACATGCAAACTCCTTCAAGCCTCGAACCGGCAACCTTCTACCTGGAAGGCCACAGTGCTACCCACTGTGCCACTGTGCTGCACTAAATAAACAGTTTCAGAAGTATAATGGGAAAATGATCTTTGTGCCATATGATTTCTTTATTGTTCATCTAGAAACTTTCATTGTGATTTAGTAAGCCTGTTCATTCTTTTCTCACTCTCAATGCCACTCAGCCCGACCTTAACATCTTGAACTGTTCCTTGAAGCGCTATGCTCCATATGAAGATGTGAATACCAGGCCAAGCATCATAGCATAGGAGCCAACTCTTGCATCCAACATCCCATATGTGTAAAAATGTAATCAGAACGACATGAATGACCCACAGGAGGATGGTCTTCATGGTACAAATAGAGGGCTCCAGAAACGGTCCGGCATGTTCACATTGGGAACGCTGCTCACTGTGCTTGTGGTCTTCTCACTGTGAATCATTAATAAAGAAGCTTCTTTTTTACTCTGGTTTTCTGTGCTGTTTGATTCCTCAAGACGGTCTCTCTCTCCCAGCAGGGTGAAGGTTCATTTTTCCACCACAGTAGTTGGTTAAAAATAGTGTTGTAAAATATTGTGAAGCACATCGTATCGTGGACATATTGTTCATGTATGTGTCGTTACACCCCTACTAGCTTTGTCTCATCTTCCCAAATGTAGTATGAAAAGAAAAGTTTTTTTCCGCAGTTTATCCTTTGCAAAAATAATTCTGGCATGGAGGTGTCTCTTCTTCAGAGGTGGAGTGCATTTCTGTGCATGGCTCTAGTGACTGCCTTTGTAAGGTAGGGTTAGGGCCAGGGTCTAGGTTTAACCTTAAGTTTTAGGGTCAGTGGTTAGGGATACGGTTAGAGTCTGGGTTGGGGTCAGGGTGTAGTTAGGGTTAGGTTTAAAGTTAATGTTGAGGGTTTAGAGCTAAGTATTTAGAAAAGTCACTGGTGTCTTTCATGACCTTTTGAAGTCCCAAATTTTCAGCCTCTGTTCATCTTGTTCTGTATTGTGTTGGTCTCTTCCAATCTCTTGAAAATGCTTCTCAATTTTACTTTAGAAAAATCCAGGGACAAATGCGTAAGAAGGACATGAGGGAGGACAAGGTTTAACCTTGTTTGCTTAAATGTTCTCTGTATAGGTGCCTGGGAGAGCACTGCTCTTTCTCACTATGAAGAGGATGCAGGAGTCTGTCCGCGTGTGGTTCTCTCTCACCCCAGTGTGTCGTCAGAGGAACTGCCTGGCAGCATTCCTGACCTCAGAGAAGAGCTCCAGCAACATAGACCATGCAACATCCACCATACACTCCTGGACCATGGCAGAGAACAAACCAATAGACGTGAGTAAAGCGTAACTATACCATGAGACTTATACCATACTTTTTTTACTATTCATACATTTTTTTTTACTATATTTTTTACCATTTTACTATGACCCCAGTCCTAAGACTACCTAAAACAACAGCTCCACGAATTTAAACATAAATGTCATATTTAAAACAGACTAAACTATTCAAAAGTATCTAATCTAAAAAGTCAATGAATTAATGTTTTTTTCTTTTATTTTTCTTTAAAGCAAGCACATCTGGAACGTGATGTTTAACCCGCTGAAAATGTCATGAAGATATTGACTTTTCAAAACCCTTAAATAAACCAAATGGCTGAAGCTGTACATAAATGTTTGTTCATGTGGAAAAGGTACTTTGTGTTTGAGCCATTCCACCAAATGGATGCAATCTAATTGTTGTTTTTTTGTTGTTGTCAAATTGTTGTCAAAATTTCTTTTTTTACTTAAATGCAAAACAGCATACACACTTAACAATTCCAAAAGATCCATCTAAAGTAACTTATTTAAATATTTTATCAGATTTATAATCAAAATATGGATGCCGGTTTTTCTTCTTACTAACCATTACTTTCAGGACTGAAAGTAATAGGAATTATCAAATTTATGCTAAATACCCACACATGATTATAAAACCAGGAAATTCTGCAAATTTAATTAGTTACAATTTTTCCTATTTACCATTTTTTAAATGATGCTCAAAGATATCGTCACAAAATCATCAAATATGTCAATTATAAAAAAAACTTTTCCCATGGCCTTCTAAAGATCCAAGTGAGGCAGTTTGTCAGTTTTTCTTTCTAAGAAGGAATATATTTGTGTAAATAAATGTATCGGAAGCAAACAATATATATGGATTTATATATAAATGCAAAAGAAAGTTTCTTTTTAGAAGAGTTTAATCATTTTATGTTATGGTGAAGGGTAGCATCAGAGACTGGGGACAAGCAATAAATGCTATTTTTCAGTGTTTTATGTGGATTTTATCAATATTTTAAACTGTTCTAGCTTAAATTTGCAATAAGAATAGTATGTGGTATACTATGCTTAGTAATCAATGATGATATTTTAATTCTTGTTCATCCCAGGGACAAAAATGGCACCCATTTGGTGGAATGGCTCATTTATAATACAAAAATGTGATGTTGATATACATATATTTTT
The DNA here is from genome assembly GCA_007224835.1 of Danionella cerebrum. Lineage (NCBI taxonomy): Eukaryota > Metazoa > Chordata > Actinopteri > Cypriniformes > Danionidae > Danionella > Danionella cerebrum. The sequence goes on from SRMA01026584.1 coordinate 537,879, forward strand.
GCAGTTATAAAGCGAACTGCATCAGTAATACATCTATTATTGGAGATAAAGCAGTGAAATAAACAAAAAAGCATGTATTGGTAAAACTGTAATGTATAAATTGATTCAAATAAAAAACATATTGCGTAATAAATATGATTATCCTAACCAGTTTCTGTTTATATTCTGTTTATATTCCTTACCCAATTGACATGACTACGGCTGGTGCACCATTGTTAGGCTCACTTCAAAACCAGACGAAAGACTGTAATGGATCTCTCCCCCATTGTGAGGATGTGTCAATCAAAGCTTTGTTAAACATCTCCCTGAGAGACGTCTGGATGAGTGAAGTGTCACTGTAACTGCGTGTTAATATTTGAAGGTGCAGCTAAAAGCGAGGTCTCGTGGCTGAGGAAATGTAGACTCAAATGGAACACATTCAGGCACTGGATTGGTACAGACCACCACCGCGAAGCAAATGCCAGAGGTACTTTCTGCTTTTATCGATCTGGGAACCTAAATGTGAAGGTTCTGTTACTCATCTTCATGTTGTTCCATATAACCAAGACATTTTTATTACCACCAGAACGCAACTAAAGCCATTTGACAATCTGGTGTTCCCCAGTTATTGTTGTGAGAGAACAAAAGTTCTTTTTGTATCCTAAGAAACCAACATTATGTTTTTACTCCATATGAACTTTTTACGCCAACATATGAGATTCCCAGCGTGCTAAAACACCCAGAGCATTATGCTCCCACCACCATGCTTAACTATAGGAATGGAGTTCTTGTTGTTTAATGCCTGTCCCTTCATTTTCCAAATATAGCAAAGTCTCTATGGCAATAAACAATAGTTTACAATATACACCGGTTTGGTGAACCTCTCGAAAAAAAAAATTCCTGTGCAGGACTCTAGTGTCTGCCTTTGACAGCTAAGTGTTCTTGGTAGTTAGAAAACTCACTAGTTTCTTTCCTAAGCTTTTGAAATCCACCACTTTCTTGGCATCTTGTTTTCCAATGTGTTGGTCTCTTTAAACCTCTTGATAATGCTTTTCAGCACACTTGAAACCATTCAATTCTAATAATTTCTTGAGGGTTGAATTATATTATTTTAATTTTATTTAGCAACTACAAGAAATCAGACTCTACCTAGAAGAAAAAAAATATTGGAAATAATATAAAAATGTTGGATAGTAATTATGCCTGGAACCTTAAATAAAAAAAAAACAGACTATGGTCTTCTTCATGGTGATAACTCAGAAGAGCTTTGTCTTTTTATGCAAACTAAAAAGACAACTTGGTTTTCTTGTCACTTCCAAAATCAGAACTTAATTCCTCATCTACAGGGGCAAGTAAAAGACACCCAGAAGATGAGATGGACATCAAGATGTTTATTCCATACGACTCAGCCAAGTTATGCATAACACAAGTATGTCGTGACCTGCATTGTTTCTTCTTACTTTAGCCATCAGACAAACCAAGTAATGTTTAGAAACACAGATTCCTGTCGTACTTGTTAGTTTAAGTGCTTTAGCTTCTTGCATTAGTCACATGTCTCTCCTTCACTCCGTTGCCCCGGGGACACTGGGTGCGACCAGACGTCTGTGTCATGTGCATTCTTATAAATACAAGGCTTATTCAGTAGATAAAGCAAACACATACTTCCTACTGAAACTCTGAGAACTAATGATTTTTAAGAACATACAAGCTTCTTCATACGCCACACTTTAAGTTTATTTTGTATTACTGTCTGGATAGAAGTCAGCATTGTTAGAATGTGTAGAGTGATCTGTCTGTGGCCTACTGTGTGGAATTCATTTTGTGAAGAATGGCAAAGATAACTTTCAGGATCGCAAATGAAAAATTAGATTCCTGAAAGCAAAATCGAAGCTTAAAACAGAACAAACAAAAAAAATGTGTTTGAAATTAAAGTCGATTTTTATGGTAATTGATTATTTTTGTTTACAGGCAGATTTTCTTTGTAATTAAATTATTTGCGTTCGTTTTTGCTGAAATTTTGTTCGTTTTTTTTGGCACAAAATTAATTCCATACTACAGAGGCTAACCTTTTAGCCTCATGTACGTGTCACCGGAGTCGTTAACTAATAAATTCACTTTTAAACAGTCCATTACAACAATGCTACTTTTAATGTCTATTTTTAACTGAGAAAAAGCAGCGGTTGTTAGTTATTTGCAACCCGCAACCTTTGTATGCCTCTTTTAGCGACGACGTTTATTCACAGGGCATGGGGAAACCTCTAGAAGGCGCTGCTTTTAAAACCACCATTACACACAAAAACATCGGCGTAAAAAAAACTCAAAAGCTCTTAATGCTGATATTATTTCAAGTATTTGAACCGCTTTGCAGACAGTGCTGAAAACGTTAGTATTAACTGAATATTTCAAAATCTTAACATTGAGAATTTGACCAACAGATCACTAGCGATATGATGGCGATGAAGAGCAAACATCAAGAGGTTATTCAAGAAATGAAAGAGAACTTTGTCAGTGCCTCCCGGGACAATCAGGTGGTCATCTTGTCACCTTTTTGTGTGCATTGCAAATGACAAAGATCAAAAATGTGTTCTTCTTAGCAATATGTATATGCCGTTAGGAAAAAACTGTCCAGAAGATGAAAGGACATTATTTAAATAAGCTCAGTACCCTGAAGAGAGTCCTAGACATTTATCAGGAAAAAGTGGCAAGAAAAAACCTGTTTTGGGAAGAGAAGATTAGGGTGAGTACTACAAACACCACCCTTTCCCTAAAACCTCATCGACTTTAATACAGTAAAAAAAATACAATTAAAAAATACAGTAAAATTTCATACTTTTAAACCCTTTAAACTTGATATGCACTTCATTGTGATTGTTGCTGCTACGGCTACTTTTCTGTGTAATCTGTTCAAAATATTGTTGCGATAAGACTCTGGAGGATCTGAATGAGAGCCTTCAGCTGCAACAGAAAATGCTTGAGGATAAAAATGAAAAAGTCATGGCCTCGTGGGATAAAGAAAAGGTATTAGATGAGGTTTGGTGTACGCACAATTACACGGTGAGATGTTACTCTTGACAACTTTTCCAGAACAAGATGATGGACCAGTTCTCCTCCCGTCTGGATATCCTTCACAGCCACCAGGCATCAAGTAAGAGTGAATCCAAAGAGTCATTTTCAGAAACTCTTGTCTGAAGTAAAACATGGTGCTATATGAAGGGTACAGGTTAGAGCTCCAGGGAAAGCAAGAACTAATCAAATATAAATGTAACTCACAAATAGACTTTTAGTTGTTTGATTTACCATCTGTTTGACAGCACTCCAAGAACTACATTTGGCTCGTGCAGAGATGGGAAAAGTACAGGAGATTCTTCAGAGCATTCAGGAAAAGAAAGAAGAACAAAACTGTACTGAAGAGGTAGAAAATCAATAACTCACTTTTGAGTTCTGGACTTCATCAAGCAATTTTTTAATGGAAAGTTTGATTTTGATAAACAAATTGCTCAACTTTACCCTACAAGCAGATCAGTGGTGAAACAAATGAACCTCTAGATGGAGCACAAGCTCATCTGCTGAGTTTAACAGAGAACCTGCTGAAGAGGGAGAGAGAGCTCTCGATGCTCATGGCAGAACAAAAGCGAGCTACTGGTGCTGTGGAGCAGTCAGCATATGCTCACCTCCTCACTGCGGTTATACAACAGGTTATTTAGATGGTCTTTTAAAGAAAAACATGTTTGTTGTCTTTTATTGAGCAAATTTTCATTTGAGTTCCTTAGCAGAAAAACAAAACATCTTCTGAATCCACAAACCGACATGAATCTGTAAATCTTTCAAAGGTTTTCATTTAATTGGGTCATTTTATAAAGTAATACCAACATTATCTATATCACTTTGAAACAGTAACTTTCTCAATTTATGAATTTGAAAGCGATATGATATCCCTTTGAAACAGTAACTTGATCAATTTAACACTATTACACATGAACTGTATCATTTAAAAACAGTAGTTTACCCATTTTTATATTTTGAAAACGTACGTTTATCAATTTGAAATAGTATTATCGCATGGATAAAGTAACTTTGTAGCTTTGAAACAATACATATATCAATTTGTTACAGTAACTTAATACATTTAGGAATTTTAAACAGTAATGATATCACTTTGAAACAGGGAACCTTATAACTTTTGAAAAGTAATTTAATCACTTTGAAACAGAGACCTGCAATCTGCGATCTGTCCAGGGTGTACCCCCGCCTCTTGCCCAATGTGCGCTGGAGACAGACCCCCGTGACCCCAAAAGGGAATAAGCGAGTTAGAAAATGAATGAATGAATAAAACAGAGACAATTATTAATTTAAAACAGCAATCTCCTTGAAACAGCACCTTTGTAATATTGTATTTTGTAATAACAAAACAGTAACATTGTCATTTTTAAACATTGTGCAGAGAAACACAATATATTTTGGTTATGCATTTATACAGAATAGTTTAATCAAAGAGGAAATGGTGTCATCATTTAAATGTTAAGACAAAAAACATCACCAAAGATTAGTATTTATTTGGAATGTCAGAAATCCCGTAACACAAAATGTAGAAATGTTTTTGGACTGTTTTTAAAACACTACAGTACATTTCTTAAAAATGCAACTGGAAGATCAGACTTCGTTTGTGTGTTTCAGTCTCATCAAGTTTATGCTGCGTTGACAGAAGCTAAAGAACAGTTTGATAAAATGGCAGAAGATAATCAGAAAGAACTGGTGGAGATCAAAGAAAAGCTTGAGCAAACGGTCAAAGAATGTGACGAGAAGAGTCCTGAGGAGGAAGAGGATGTGCAGCAAAAAATGTGCGATGACAGGTTTACCGTATATCTTTAATTCCTTAAAGTGTGCATTTTCAAAGTAGATCCTGGAGGGCTGCAGGAGATCCAGCCATGCTCCAGACAAAAACCAGTCTAGTTTAAAACAAGTCAAGAGGAGATTAATTAATACATCCAGATTTGTGTAAAGACCCTCCTTGACCGACTTTGGATATGCCTGCTTTAAAGCTTTTCTACAAGCATCAATTAAAACCAGTCATTTGTTTCACTCAGGGAAGACGTGCAGATGGATCATGCACCACATTCTGATTTACTCCTTCATGAGGTCATACAAGTGGCTTTAGAGTGCATCAGATCAGGGGCTAAACCAACTCTTATTGGTAAACGCAGCATAAAAAAATCCTGTTTGTTTAATGTTATGAAAAGTAAAGTTCACTCTTTGTTTCCTAGGGTCTGTTGCTAGTGAGGAATGGACTGCAGAGCTCGATGAAAGAGTCAGAGTATGGCAAAGTCACACATTTTATACAGCTACCTTTCAAATTTCTGATCGATTACCCTTTGGTTTCAGAAATTTGAAGAGGATTTCAGAATAAATGGATTCTTAAATGCTGAAAGTGTTGGACAGCAGTTGCTATTACTTCAAGCTGAGGTAACCACTGCCAAGACTAATCTTTCAGGGTCTAAGCTTAAAGTGGTCATGAGCTGATAAACCAAAATAAGCAGCCAAAAACACAAATTTCGACAAGTTTCATAGAAAGTTTTACTTAAAACTAAATAATTTGTGATTATTTTATTTTAAGGCCCTTTGAACGCATTCTCTGAGGTTATGTCCACACAAAAAAATAATAAAAAAAATCACATTCACACGTGTTGATTAAAAAAATCACTCAGAAACCACAAAAACGCGGTAAAGACTATACCAATAGGAGGTTTAAAAAAATGGACAATCAGGGACCAGGAACAATCAGTTTTGTGAAATAATCAATTGTTGTGATGCCTACTTTCAAATCCTGATTTTAAGAAAGAATGGATACCGTTGTATTTTCAAGATTTCACCATCAGGTTTGTTAATCTTTTCTATATATAAACAATCATGAGAGTTCAGACTATTTCAGACAGAGGAGACGTTGAAAAGGCGGCCTGCATAAATTTGCCAAATTTGGCCAATCAGAGCAGTACATGACTACTTCCAAAGATCAAGATCCACACCTACTCAAACCTGTCACTCTGATGATGGATGAAACAAATGCCAAGATAAAATCCTATTTTTGGGCTACACAAATAACATTGTCTTGCAAATAGCCTTGCCTTTAAAAAAACAAAACAGTGATCAAACAGCATGAAAATAATGGTTTTTTTTTTACATATCTGTTTGTTTAGTTAAAACAAATCAAAGATGACAACAAGAAGGTTATCGAGAACTACACAACAGAAAGAACCCTAAGGAAGAAGTACTATAACATGGTGGAGGATATGAAAGGTGCGGTATGTCACAGTCTTACAGTTTAACTAAAGCTGTTTAACCACACAGATGATTTTTAAAATGTGCAAAAACACTCCCAGGCATTTTTATTTCATACTTTAATCCACCTGTGAGTCAACTTTAAAATGACAGTGAACAAATTAAAACACTCCGGATTTACTTAAATGAAGGATGGTATACATTAATTACAATTTGTCCCACAACTAGAGGTCGCACTACTAAAACAATCAGGGCAAGCAACTGAGAAGAATGTGTCAGCAGCCAATGATTAGTGTTACATCAAAACCGTCCTAGCAGCAGACTGCAGATGACGTTTTTGTCATGCACCCTAACACTAACCCTAATCCTAACCCAAACCCTAACCTGGTGAACCCGTTGAGAACGATGGGCTCAGATTATTAACACTTACCTTTCCTTGGGAAGTTGGGAAGGTCTCATTTGGGACCAGAGGAGGCCACCCAGGAGCGCAAAACCCTTTTGCACTTGTCTTTACTCTGCTAAACACATAGCTTTCCAGTGGTTTAGTTGGTAGAGTATTGTGCCAACAATGCAAAGGTCGTGAGTTCAAATCCCAAGGAAAGAAAGAATCAAGTGCCTGTTAAATGCCTAAATGTAATTGTATATATTTGTTTATTTATTTATTAATGGGACCTTGCATGGCTTCCTCTCGGCCCTGACGTACTTCAGACTGGACCCCTCCTCCTCATGACTGACACCGCCCCCTGCTGACCAGATGGCCTTGACTAGTCACACCATGGGGAGATCTGAAACAGGGAAACTCTGTCTTGGGTTTCACAGGCCAGTCACAAAACGCTGATAGCACCCCTCAATCAATCCCCTGATACCCCTTTTCTGAACCCCTACCCTCACCAAAACCGCAAAACTGCACCGAGGACGGCTTGATTATATCTGGCATATAATTAATGTAAAACATGAACTTTGTAAACTTTTCAAAAATGTAAGTACAAAATGGTTGAATGGCGATTCCAAGCTCATTTCAGATATTCAATACAAAATATAACTTTCATAAAATGATTTTTTAAAGAATTGATTTGTATTTTCCCTGACATTATTTGATCTTGTTCAGGAAAGATTAGAGTGTTCTGCCGAATAAGGCCTTTGACGCGTGCAGAGCAAGCAAAAAAAGGTCAAGTAGTCATCACTTGTCTTGATGACTACTCTGTGATCTTGGAGACCCCTCGAGGACCTCGTGAGTTTCAGTTCGACAAGATCTTCAACTCACAATGCACACAGGAGGAGATCTTCACTGAGTCCAGTGGGTGAGAGGAATGTACTTTATTACTTTGTCTTAAGTTTGTTAAAAAAAAAAAAAAATCGTTCCATTGGTTACTTTCTCTTCTGCTGGGTCCAAAAGATATTTTCTGTGCAAAGACCCCCAAAAGAAAAATAAGAAATTAAAATAAGTTCATTAGGTCACAAGTTTCCAAAAGAAAATACAAAAAACATGTTTATTATTATAATAATCACAAAAATGCAAATGTACTGCAATGTACCTGTAGCTGAAAATATATGCATTTATTTTTCTTATGGAACAATCAAAGAAATAAAATCTTGTTCTTGTAATTTGTGAAGAAGCTGGGCTGAGATTATCATGAAATAAATAAACGTGAAACCTTTATGGGTCAGATGTTTAACCACCAATCACACGGTGGTGATCTTCTGACCAAACCCTGAAGCTTTTCTAGTCAATTCAAGTGAGTCAATGGTTAAGAATATTTGCCAGAATTCAACAAGCTTGTCAAATAAAATGATGTGTAAAAAAAACGTCCTCAGTCTTTTTTGAAACTATGAAACTTGAACACATTTAATTCTTCTTTTCCTGAAAAACACCATCGCTATTTTAATACCTGTCGAGTTTGCTTGGCATACTCGTACATATTTAGGATTTATAAATGAATCCTTGTTTGTTGCTAGGCTAATCCAGTGCGCCATCGATGGATTTAACGTGTGCATTTTTGCGTATGGCCACACGGGTTCAGGAAAAACCTTTACAATGGTTGGCGACAGAGATCGGAGGAACCCAGGAATCATTCCCAGAACATTCACCAAAATCTTTGAGATTATCCAGGATAACGAGTCCAAGTTTGACTTTAAGGTTCTTGTTTCTTTTATCTCGCACCTCGATCTATTTTCATGGAAGGTTCCACAAAAGTTGATCTCGATTGATCTTTCTCAGGTCTCCGCGTATATGTTGGAGTTGTACAACGATCGTTTGCAGGATCTCTTTGTGACCCCTGCTGAGGCCTTCAATAAGAGAATTGAGATTAAGAGAGACAGAAAGGGGCTTGTATTTGCCCAAGGAGCTGAGATGAAGGATGCAGCCAGCGCGGGAGAACTCTTCGCATTATTCGAGCAAGGTTGTGCAAACCGGCACATCGCCGCCACGAGTAGGTTAACAAAGATATTTCGAAATGTCTGGTGAAATGTTGTGGATTTACCTCTTTTTGGATGAACTTATGCTCAGACAGTAGCGCCGCTCCCTACACCAGTGGTTCTCAAAGCGGGGGGGCGCACAGGCACTGCAGGGTGGGCGCAGATCATCAGCAGATGAGAAGAAGAAAACAAAAAAAAATAAACAGGCTAAAGACGTAGAGCACATGTGTCAAACTCAAGGCCTGTGGACCAGATGTGGTCCACCATGTAATCTAATGTGGCCTGCGAGATCTTAAAAGTTTTGAGCATCTAAAAATAAAAAACGAAAATGGAAAAAAAACTACGGTAGCTGCAACGATGTTTCCGCATCCATACTCACGAGGGAAACTGCAGAGCTGCCGTTTCTCACACATTGAACATAAGACTCACGCATTCAGTGGCGGTTCTACGTGGAACGGCGCCCTGGGCGAGACTTACTCATGTGCCACCCCCCTGTATAATATAAACCATTAGAATTTCTGTGATAGTTTGTATATGGCTTTGTGTGTGTTTTTAGCAAGGTAGGTTAGCATAGATAACATCATACGGAAGAAGGTTAAGAGTTAACGTTATACCTCATAATGACATGAACACCTTAATCATACAGAGAGAACATAATTGCATACCTTTATCTTTTCTTCTTTTTTTCCTGAATTGGGCACGTGACAGCAATATTATGAAAGAAATGTGCGTGTTATTTGTATGAAAGTTTATCTCCCCTCCCCCCCTTTCATTTGGGAGAGGTGAACTGTCCCCTACGCCCCCTTTATGGGGGGGGGGGGGTGGTTAAAGGGGTGCTCAACAAAAAAATTTTGAGAACCACTGCCCTACACGCACCCATTGCCAGAGGGGGGGCACCATTATCTCGTTTCACGTTCACCAGAAATAATGTTAATATAAAAAAAAATGTTATGTTTTATAATCAATTTAGTATTGTTATATGTGTGTATATGATCATTTTTTTTAATTATAGGCTGAATCGAGTCTCTTTTTCACACTTTGAATCTCAATTTAATCACGTGATTAAACTCAGCCAATGGGAGCAGCTAAAATGGAATGTTTAAATGAAATGCCTAATGTCTATATCCCTTCGTGCAAGCAAAGAGGCTTTTTAAAATATTTTGATTATGTTAATTATTAAACAGTATTATACCTGTTTTATTTTATTCTGTTTCGATGCAAGAGATGAACGTAGAGAGTTCACGCTCACACCTGATCATCGGCATCATGATTGAGAGTCGCAATCTGACCAATGGGAGCGTGAGTTTCGGGAAGCTGAGTCTAGTGGACCTGGCAGGAAGTGAACGAGCTGCAAAAACCGGCGCCAAAGACGATCAGCTGAAGGTTCTAATAATAGATTTAAAATACAATGTTACTGTAGGAGCCAATAGAGTAATTGCATGTTTTCTATGCTGCACAGGAAAAGTCAACTTGGATAGAAAACAGAACAAAAAAAATTTGGGAAAGTTCACTTCATGTCATTTTAGTCTAACCAACATTTGGGAATTTTTCCAAATCTTTGCCATATTATAACGTTCAACTGTTTAGATACAATTTTTTATCAGAAACGTTTCAGATATTTTTCTTCCAATTAACTTTATCCAACTGTGTCAAATAGAAGAGAAAAGTGTAGAATAAAAGTGTATTTAACAGCCCAAATGCTTTTGTTTCCGTCCAGGAAGCAAACTCCATTAATAAATCTCTGAGTGCTCTCGGGGATGTGATTTCAGCTCTGTCTCTGGAGCAAACTCACGTCCCATACCGGAACAACAAGCTGACCCAGCTGATGCAGGACTCTCTGGGGGGCAATGCTAAGACGCTCATGATCCTCAACATCTCGCCATCTGATGGCACTCTAGACGAGACGCTCACCTCCCTCATGTGAGAGCTTTATGCATCATCCTTCAGTTGGTCAAATGAAGATTAATTAGTCGAAACCATTATTAATAACCCGGTAGAGTGCCAGGACTGTACAGTCAGTTGCTTCAAACAGTTTAAATAAATTTGAGTTTGTGAACTCAAATTATCAAATGAAGAAATGGTTTTCGCCACTTTTTAACTCTACTTTCACATCAGTTCACATTGTGTTGAATAGCTGCATCAACTTGAATTCCAGCTTTGTTTTTCAGTTACGCAACGCGTGTGAAAGCCATCACCAACAATGCTCAGAGGAACATAGACAGCAAGGAAATTGCTCAGCTTAAAGAGGTGCGTTTGTGTAATTTATTCAATAAAACGCCACCTTCTGCTCACATTTTCCTCTCGTTTACTATACAGGTGATTTTAAAACTCAAGTCCGGTCAGCCTGTGGAAGAAGACATCTAAAGCACCATCTGGTTCTTGAAAAAAACTTTTCTGTTTATTTTTTGACCAGCTATCTACTCCATGTCCAGATTAAAATGTGCATGTTATTGAGTATACTGAAGGACTGTTAAAAACAAATGTATTCTGAAGAGTTAGCAGTCCTCTCTTTTTAGACAATGGGCTCTGTTTATCTTGGTTTTTGGGATGAACCAGTGTCAACCAGGTTCCGGTTGCTTCTAATGTTCTGTCAGTTTGACCCAGGGCAATGCATTCAAGCTAATTAAACCCAATTTCCCTCAACAAAACAGCTGAAGAATGAAGAGATATCCTTAAATTACTTCAGACAGTGCTCTCATAGAACTGTAGTTAAGCGCCATGGAAACTACAATAAAAATTCAAGCAAAAGCTATTATTTTTTATTAAAGCTATTATTATTAGAAAAGGCCTCTCTCAAATCTACCTTGACAACTTAACTCTCAAATATTAAACTGGTAACTGCACTCAGAACCATTGTTCTCTTCAGTCTTTGATGGTGAAATGTGAATTACAAGAATCTAAATGCAACGTTTGCTAATGAAAATAATATTGGCATTTTTCATTCACTCCACATTCACACACTGGTGAGCTGGATAGGGCAGACTGACAGAACGTGGCTGCCGTTTCATGCCTACAGCCTCATGCCCACCACCAAACACACCCCACCGGTCACACACATCCATACAGGGCAATGTGGGTGCAGTGGCTTGCTCAAGGCCACAATTTCAAAAATGGAACCGGCAAGGAATTAACCGCCAACCTTTCGGTTTAAGGAAGGCCACTCATCCTCAAAATAAATGTAAACATATTGACTTGAGCATAGTGACATGAAACGAAATGAGAATAACTCACTTTTAAATTTCCTTTATTATTTTACAAAAATTAAAATGAATAAAACTGATATTTAACTAGTTTACAAATCATGTTATTTTTTTTTTCATTCTCATTCTCATTAAATGTATTCTGGCACAAAGCTGCCTTTAATCAAATAAAAGTCTTCAAAATTTAAAATATATGCGTCTGCAACAAAACAAAATCTGTAATATTTAGTACTTATTCCAAAACACCATATAAAACATTAAACAAGGTGAACAAATGTTTAAGGTTTAGCTGATATCTGATCCATTAGCTTGCAGTCCGATGACTCAGAGGTGCATTTCAGGTCCCCTCTAACACACACACAACTGACCCCTGGAGCACCGAGAGCTTCACAGTTCAATTACGAGGCACAATTTTGATCCTGAAGGGTTTGGGTTTCATGGTGAGGCCAAACAAAGGGCTCAAGTCAAGCTCTTGTCCCGGGACGTTCTCTATGTGCAGACGATGTAGCAGCGTAGTGATGAACATGAACATCTCCAGACGGGCAACGCTGTCGCCAAGACAACGGCGGATCCCCATGCCAAATATCATCACCTTCTCAGATAGGTTTTTATTCAGGTGGCCAGAGAGGGTGAGAAACCGTTGGGGTTGAAACAAATTCGGATCTTCCCAAATTTCTCTTTTGGTGAGGGAAATATAGCAGATTACTTTATCAACGCACATTGTTTAAAGCTAAAGTATAACTTATATATAATATAAAGTAGATCAATAACATTTACTTAACCCTTAGAAGTCTCTGCATGCATTCATTCATTCATTTTCCATCCATCCATTTTCCAACCCACTTATTCCCTTTCAGGGTCACGGGGGACTGCCAGTCTCCAGCACACATTGGGCGAGAGGCAGGGGTATGACACATAATTTGCAGGATAATTCAAATTAAAATGTGAGAAAATGCACGACTGCCTTTCAGTTTTATTTTACAGACCCCAAATCGGTGCACAAATCGGTGCACTTAAATCCCCCCAAGGAAGGGATAAGTCTTGGAAGTACAAGACCTGTGATGTGGCTTTTGTTTTTCAAAGTTCTGGCACAAAAAAGCACATTTTGTATATAATTTCACACCGTTTTGACCTTGCATTTGCTTTTTGGGGGGATTTAATCTCAAAACTTTTGCCACAGAACACAATTTTGTCATAAAACACAATTTCAGTTTTGTTGTGGATCTATTATTTAATGCTAAAATATTTGGGCGAAAAAAGATGGGGTTGTGCTAAAAAAATTATATCAAGCATTGCCCACAAAAAAATGCTTTGAAAGAAAATGTAATGCAGTAAAAAACACTCAAAAAGGCCCCAGACTTCTAAGGTTAAAAGAACAAACTTCCATACCAAATTGAATTAATAGAATTGAAAGAAAAACACAAGGAAGGGGAAAACGAGGTGATTGTGTTACTTACTTGTCATGATTAACTTGATATTGGTTGATAAACACACACGTATCTTTTGGGATGAAGAAGCCATTCAGTGTCACATCTTCTGTTGTGCTGTGAATTAATTAAAAAGAAAACAAAAAGTATATTTCTCAATCCCACAGACCCAAGGTGAGACATGCGTGTGCTCACCTGTGAGGAATGGTGAAAGGCATGTAGGACGCGTGGCGAAACACCTCAAACATGAAAGCTTCTGTGTACGGCATGCTTGGCTTGTCTTTAAGCTGTGGCAACCGGTCCATACCAACCTGGCTATCTAGACATTCATACAGCAACAAATAGATGGAGAACAGTCATAAGAACTCAACATGAAAAAGTACGGAAACCCTTCATTTATTTATCTGGCATCAATTGTAGAAAACCTGTAAAAGATCATCATGTGTTTGCGCGACATGTGCGTTCTCCGTGACAAACTATATGGTGCAAGCAAGGTTCCATTCATTTTACAAAACTTGCATTGAAACCCCTCACTGTTTCAACCAGATCTCTACTAAAATGACAAACATTATGTGTGTTTAACAGTAATCCTAAATGAGAAGATGGCCAGCAATAAAAAACAAAAAGTTGACCTTGAAAACATGATCTTAACATAAATGTTTTTATTTATCATTAATATTCAATGAGTCTTTGTGTTGTTTTATTTTTAATTTTTTACTGTGTCCTCTCCCGCTCAAAAGCTATCACATGGGAGAGTAGATGCTTCGCTGAGTTTGACAGTTTTGTTATCTCCAGGGGAGTAAAACACCTGGTGTGGTGTTTTCTCCTCTGGATTAGAGCATTGATTGTATGTAGACATTTATTAGTTGTATTTCCCATGGACCAGTTTATATTCCGTCAGGACAAAGCAGCGTTGGACTGAAAGAGGGAGTGAAAAAGGGACTGTGTTGTTTTAAATGTTCATTCATCTTCTAACCTGCTTTTGGGGTCAAGTGGGTCTGCTGGTGACCTGTGATCTCCAGCTCACAGGTCACCAGTATATCACAAGGCTACTCACACATTCACACCTAAGAAGAATTTAGTTTATTCAATTAACCTGCTGCATGTTTATGGGATTGTCGGGGGAAACTCAAACAAGCAAAGAAAGAACATGCAAACTCCTTCCAGGCAGGTCACCGGGGAACCTCGCACCGGCAACCTTCTAACTGGAAAGCCACAGTGCTACCCACTGCACCACCATACTGCCTTGTGTTAAATGTCTTCATTTGAAATGTCTCTGATGAAGGGGGTTATTTTCAGGGAAAGTGGTTGGATGGTCTTTTGTACAATTTGGCCCTTGATTAAAAATAATTGGGGACCCCTGGTTTATGCGGTTTAGCCACTTCAAAATACTGCTGTGGATAATATGATAACAACTTGTTTTGCAAAATGATCAAAACAAAGTTACGGTCACGTGACCGAAAGCTTTACTGAGTGTTTAATATGTGTGGCTTCAAGAAACCTTTGGGCTCTCAAGTCAAAGAAGTAAAAGTTTAATGTGATCTGGTTCCCCAAAACAAAGAATTCGCAGAAAGCGGAAGGAATTGTGGGAACTGATTTCGCATACATTGTGTTGTCCTCACCAATTTCCTCGAAGATTTTAGCCTGGATGTCTGGAAACTTGATCAGGTATAAAAGGCTCCACTGCAGACCAGTGATGATGGTGTCAAAACCTATATCAGAAAAACCAAAAAGCATCAAATGAGCAAATAAAAAAAAACTGAAATGTGAAAGCTAAAAATGTTTCAGTTCTCTGTTAAATAATAAATTGCATCAACAAAGACGCATGAACATGAACCGCTTGATGCAAGGCCTGATGAAAAACATACATGTAACATAAATTCCAAGAACTCAAGGTCTGTTTCTGGAAGATTCCTCTAGAGGCATCAGCACGAAGCCAGCAAAAACATCTGTATGTTTTTAACCAGCAGAGCTATTAGTGCAGCAGGAACTCTGCAGCCCAGGAAGGCATGCATTTGGGTGATTCTAAAATGATTTGATGTGTTTTATGTCAAACTATAAGTGCACTCTTATGAGAACTAAGGCACAACATGCTAAAAATTCATCTCTCACCAGCTCCAAAGAGTTCGATGACGCTGTGGACAATCTGAGAGTCACTGAGAAGAGATGATTCCTCACCCTCCTGTCGGTCCTCACACATAGCTATAAGGGCATCAGTGATGTCCCTGATGCAGTTCTGTATAATAGGTTTTCAGAAAGGTTGATTATGAGCACAACGGTAAAACGTTAATCAATACCACTCTAGTATGAGAGAGCCACTCCTGTCATACCCAGATTATGTCCGCACTTCAAATGTAAAGAATCAAGTCCGCCCTGTAGATGAATAGGTCCATGATATCATGGAGTTTCATCCATGTTCGAATAAAAAGGAATTGAGGTGTTTTTTAAGGGTGATTGGGTATTAGTAGTGTAACGGTTCACAGGAATGTATTGAACAGTTTCGGTGCGGCCTGTCCGGTTCGGTACACTTGCGTACCGTTTCGGTATATATTTTTTTATTAAATAATATAAATTTATTATTAGCGGGATATTAAGCGCAGCGGAACAATGTTCCTAGGCGAGTTTCCTTACGGACGCTATTGAGTGACGCACAGTAGAGCTGCACGAGTAATGGTAAAAGCAGAGAAGCCAGAGCTTGCAGACCCTCCCACCTCACTACGCTCTCCTGTTTGGGAACACTTTGGCTTCTCTGTTAAAATATATAACGGGGATAGACGAGTGGATAAATGTAAAGTTGTATGCCGACATTGTTCCACGGAGATCGGGCAGACAACACATCTAACATTTTCTACTGCTGGAGATATTGTCACTGCAACCAGATCTGTGCTCTCTTCAGAAAATGTGGATAGGTTAATCTTTTTAGCCAAAAACTTAAAACTTGAATAGTTAGTTTTGTTGATATACAAGCTGAAGCTGTTGCTAGTGTTAAAAGTTTTCAGGTCCTAACTAGTTGCAGTGTTTCATTTTTTATTTAAAAAAATGTGTATTTCTTTATAAAGAGTACAATTTATTTAAAATATCACCCAAATGTGTCACTTTTTATATTGTATGCAAGAATTCTATTGTGTATTGGCAGCTTTTCAAAATAAAGATTTTGTAAGCTCTTATTGTTTTGTTCCGAAAATTAACCGAACCGAATATGATTTTAGCGTACTGTTACACCCCTATTGGGTATTATAGAAGTTTTTGCAGGAACTGTTTCAATTGTGACAAAATTGGATCTTTTGAAGGAACATTGAAAGTTTGACAGACCGTTTAGGTTGGAGATCGATGGAAGTAGTTTTGGGACAGGAGGATCCTCATGGAGTCAAATCACCCCAGTTGTTTTTTCACTAGTTAACAAAGGAATTATAGTACAATTGAGAAGGAAGCTTTGGCGCTGAATGTCCAGACGTTCACTTTTGTGTATGGGGAATGTGTGTGTATATTTTTGTGTGGTTGTGTGTGTGTGTGTGTGTGTGTGTGCGTGTGTGCGTGTGTGTGTGTGTGTGCGTGCAGAGAAAAGACCTTCCCAAGATGGCTGCCAAATGACTCCACGGACCATTATTTGTACGCTTTTGTTTGCTTTCCTTGTTGAATGAAATTTTTGTTATTTTGTCGCACTGTAAATAAATTGACGTTCTTATTATTTGGCTGGTATTTGTTGGTCTTTTCTTCATTTCCCAAATTTAAAATTCCTTTTATGTTATACCTGTAACACCTAGGCGGATGTAACATTGCACTTGAAGTCACAGTATGTGGAAGTCGATGAGAGTGGCAAAAATCTTAGTCATGAGTTAACAGTCAATGAGTTTGACCCTCGAGTAGGTGCTGGAAATAGGGGAAAGTGGTAGTGAGATTGAGTTCTCAAACTGATTTTCAAAGCAGATTTTTTGTTAAATACAATTTTCAAAGCACAACTAAAATGTATAATGATTGGAGAGATTGACACTTTCCAATAATATATCCAGCCATTTTACTCCTTGTTTTGCCACCCAGTCACACTTAGCTTAAGTGAAGGGTGCATGGCCAGTTAGGATGTGCAATTAATAATATATTCCCAACCTCTTGTCAATAAATGTGAGCATTTCTATTACCCTGTCAAAAGTAGCGAGATGTTCTTGGATGTGGTGCTCCATGAAGTTGTTCATTCTGTTGATGAACTCAAGCATCTTTCTCAGTGCTGGATTGGGCAGGTACTGGAATATGGGGAAAAAGTCTACAAGACTCCCAGCAGCAAAGAGGCGCAACACCTCAGTATTGACATTCACAATGGTGAGGAACTCTTTATCATCATGGGCATAGCGCTTCCCAAAACACAAGGTGCAAACCACATTTGCTACTGAGGTCACAAGCAGCTGAGTCGGATCAATCCCAGAATTCCCAGCCTCCTGCCCTTGTTCCTTCAGAGTCTCCACCATATATGTGGCTTCTGCACTGATACGTTCCTCCAACAGACATGAGGCACTCGAGTCTTGGGGTTTGGTTTGGGAGAAGGTCCTCAGGGCATTTCTACAGATCTTCTTGTGAAGAACCCAGGCTTCCCCATATTTCTCACTGAATGACATGCTGGTGCCATTAGCAATTGCGGAGAAGCTGAAGAGCTCGGGACGTCCAGCAAATGCATCCGCTTGTCGAACAAGAGCATCTTTTATTGTGGAATACCCACTCAAAACTACAACCTCCATAGAACCCAATTTCACCTGGAACACATCTCCATACTGTTCCCTCAGTTTGGTAAGTGACAGGTGAATCTGTCGCTCCATCTGAAAAAGGTTTCCAACTAGGGGCCAAGGTTGGGGACCTGGGGGAAAAGAACGCCCTGGATATTTCCTTCGGCCATGAAGAGCCACCAATATAAGAGTAATTGCACAAAGGACCAGAGCTGCCCCAGAGGTGGAAAACTCCATATGCATGGTAAAGGCTGCAAGAAAACAATAAATT
Organism: Danionella cerebrum; assembly: GCA_007224835.1. Classification (NCBI taxonomy): domain Eukaryota; kingdom Metazoa; phylum Chordata; class Actinopteri; order Cypriniformes; family Danionidae; genus Danionella; species Danionella cerebrum. The sequence goes on from SRMA01026584.1 coordinate 556,156, forward strand.
CTTTATTTATTGAATTCGTAAAAGGAGCATACCACGTATGATTTTGAAAGTTTTGTGGTGTGCTATGTCTACGTATTCATATTTAAAGAAGATACCAGAAGGTAATTCGTTTGTTGTGTTTTTATAGGATATTTCTAAAAAGTCAGTAGCATACTAAAGTTAGTTTCATCAATTATATTGTCAATGATTCAATTTAAACAAATCCCCTCCACAATGTTCAATTTGTTACTTTGGTTTTTGAAGAGTCTAAATAATTGAATCATCCGGGGACTAACAAAAATAGTTCAGATTTCTTTCATTTTCCATCAGCAAGAAGAACCATATCTGCTGCATTTTCAGCACTGTTTTACACACCATATTTGGACATTGTATTCTTTTCAGAGCTTTATCTTTTCAGTCTTACTTGACTTTATCCATAAAATAAAGCTTGGAGCTGCTTCTTATTTTGGAAAAAAAATTGTTTTCAATATTAACTTATTGTTTATTAAACAGTTGCATAACAGAGATGCACGTGTTTTGTAACTTCCACCCACTTTACATACAAAAATAATTCTATTTTTATCGTTTTGCCCAAAAAAAATTCTCAAAGAAGTCTGGGAAGAAGACGTTTGGCACATCAGGACACTTAAGAGAGTTCATAGGTTAAAGGTTCGCGCGGTGTTATATAACAAAAAGAAGATACACACTATTTCCTGAAAAATGTACAGGAAAAAAAACTGATCAATAAATTTTCTTACCTTAGAAATCAAACTTTTGTTGACTTATTTTGCGCGATCTAGTCTTCGTTTATCCAGATGCATATCAAAACAGTTCCTCGGCGGCAGTACCAGCGGACACCAGAGGGGCGTCCACATCAGCGATGACCGAGAATAGGGAAGTATGGTGTATAGGAAGTGCCAAAATAAGTGTCTCTGGTGTATAGGAAGTGCCAAAATACGACTCACAAACGATTAAATAACGGAAATTCACAGAAATAAATGCATTATTTATTAATAAAAATTGCGAAAAAGAAAAAAAGTCATTATTTAATTGATTGTTTGGTGTTGAATATCAAGTAAACTAGCCCATCAAAGCTTTATGAGAAGTTCCTAACGTATACGTAACGTTTTCTTCCCCAAGTTTGCATGCAAACTATTAATCTTTTGTTTGCTGTTTCAAACTTTAATCGATCACAATAAGTTATCAAAAAATGTAATCAACATTTTGATTCAAAGCATTTACGAAATTAATGATCGTTATTTTTTCCTTTTTACTATCTCATGACTTATTTCCCTCCAAAATGCCATCATAAAAATTACAACAGGCAAATTGTAAAAGAAGGCTTCATTCATCTTGGAGTATATTCAATATCATAAACAATATTGATGTGCACTCAACAAACAATATTAAAACTTATTAAACAATATTAAACAATATTAAAACTGTTCACGATTAAATATTTAAATACTTAACCAAAGATGAACTTATGAAGGCCATTTATATAGGGAAGGCCTCAAGGTTGAACAAATAATAATAGCTTAAAAAGTGCAATTTAACAAAATACTTTTTTTTTACTTAGATAAAAAGAAAAACTTTGGAGATTATAAAAAAAATCAAATTTTTTAGATAAAACTCGAAAGTCAATTTTTAAAAACCTTTTCAAGCCATTATTTTTTTTTTACCTGTCTAAAATATGAACTCACTTACTGAAGCCGTTTTACAGACAGTTAAGAAATCAGCTCGCCAAGGGCTTTTCTCTTTGGTAAGTTAACCGATTTTCAGTGTTTTTCCATGCACCGTAATTTCTTGTTGTATTGTGTTCCTATTGTATCTATCTTTGAATGGCTTTTGCTTTTTTTTTTACAAATGAAATTAGCACAGGCACATCAAAGTGATTTTAACTGCCTAAAATTATACAAACACTGAAAATGCACAGTTGTTAAACGCAAGTCCAAAAACAACATTCATACTGTAAATAATTGCATGGTCTTTATTGTAATTAGTCCCTTTTGTCACTGGACAGCTTGAATAAATCACCACCTCAATTTTTCGAGCATAAAACATTTATTAAAACCATTTCAAAGGCATAGATAAAAATACAAGTACATTACTTGTCAAATTGTTAAACTCATTCACTTTCAGCGTCATCCCCTCTTCTCAGCATATCTCAAGCTCCAGGTAAGGTACTATCTGGCTGGAATGTGTTCTAAACAAGTGCCACAGTTTGAAACCTATAACTGCCTCGTGAATGATGAGATGTATTTTTAACTGTAGTGAAACATTGTACACTGACAGCATCCACCGGAACTAGCCCATTGGCAAGTTTCCTGCAAGCTTCCTCAAGCATCTCTTAGCAGCCAAAAGCCACAAATGCTTCTTCTGAAATGCTAATAGTGGCATTTCACACAATGGTGGAAATCTTGGAATACCATCTGCATATTTTCAGATACTATCTTCTTGGTGGCGGTCCACCCCTCCCTCTTCCCATCGCTTGTCCTGAAGGGGGTCCTCGTGGATTACCTGGCAGAGGCCCGGGTGCTCTGGGACCTGGTGGTTTTGTCACTGGTGCGCGGGGATTAGCTGCAGCCAGAGACACTTCCTTCTGAACATGAACTCCTTTCCCTGTTGCTGCAGCACCTGGTTTGCTGGCCACCTTTGGTGACTTGATGGGCTGAGCAGCCGGTTTTTCTGAAGGATGATTATGAAAAGTTATCCAATCGTTGTTGGAAGAATGCATGAAAGGGTTACAGTCATAGTTATTATTATCTCACTGACCAGGTTCTTCTTCCGCTGGAGGGGGAATCAGTGACTTGTTAGGCAGTAGATCCTCCAGGTCTTTCATCACCTGGTTGGTGCTGTCCTTGTTGTTTCTTCTATTTTTCTCCTCATCTCTTTGCTACCATAAATAAAGCATTTTCAGGCACTGCAGCTAAGAAACAACTTTAAATTATCTGTTGCAGTTTTGTTTACAAACCATTTGCATTTTGCGTTTTAATTCCATGTTAGCATTCTGATATGCTTTGGACACGGCATTGAGGTAATAAATTGCCAGCCTTTATGAAAGGGACAAACAATGCAGTCATAGTTGTGTTAAAATTAGATGACAGGTTATCGGGGATATCTTTGCAGACAGATATTAAGGGACTACTCACACCATGAGCAAAACCATAGAAATGATGAGGCCGGGGTTGGATGCATAGCCCAAAATGTCAGCCATGAACGATGGCAAATCTCTCTCGATGGTCTCAATGACCACATCATACATCTTAGCTTTACCACTGTGAAGATACAATGTGTACAAAGTGTCAGAAATCATATTAAATATGTATTAGGAAAGCTGTCTGTTCACAAAAACTGTGGTAGAAGCAAAGCAAGTGGCAGAGTTCCCGAGACATAAGACTATGTTGCGTGCAGCCGCTAAAGGTAATCATATGCTAATTATAAGCAAGCTATTAAATCTACAAGTTCATTATTCGGTCATCTTCAAACCTACACATCCTTAAGCTTTGTTTGCATTGCTCCAGGGGTCGTTTTTTTATTCGGCAAGTATATTATTATTGTTACCTGAAGGGCCCACAGTCAAAGGAAGGTGGGAGGGTCATGATGGAGTAGATCACTGGCATGATACTGAGGAAGAGCACGAGTAGCAGGAGCCCCATGTAGAAGTTATTAGAGCGTGAGGCTTTGAACACGCGCTCGTGGGGAACGTTACAGGCCATCACTGCCCAGCACTGGTAATACATGGAGCTCAGCAGACGCAACAGATTTATCCCAACCAACCCAGGGGCATAGAAGGCACCCATCCTAAAACACACGCATGCAATCATCAGAGAGTACATTCCGGAGTTTCATTTCCTACACGGCAATCTACTTTACATACCAGATCATTCCTTGGTTAAAGATGAGCCCGAGTACATTACCACTGATGTCAAACTCTGCATACGACGGCTGTTGAAACAATGATATAACATTTTTGTGAAAAACAACCCTGAGGGCGATGACCAGTGAAAGATACTTCTCACTACCCCTCTCTCTGTAATTAAGTGCCCTGTATGGTGTAGTGTGTCTTTCTGTGACGCGACCTATCACCTATCCTGCCACCTTTCCTTGGTGCTCAGTTGACCTCAGATGAGTGAGTTGTATGTTCCCTATATCGAGTAACAGTAAAATGAGGGCAGCAGGGCAAAGCTGTCTAAAAGAGGTCACCTCTGAGCAGAAGATGTTATATAAGTAAGGAACGAAAAAAGAAACGGTGCTATCTTTAATGAAGAAAGCCAGCTAGTGTAAACTGGGATGTAACTGAATTAAAAGACGAGTGTCTGAATGAACGTACAAAGCCAGCTTCCAGATCCCAGCACCAGCAGTAGTTGAGGAATCGAACAGTCAAGGCTCGGAAGAAATCACCGATCAGAATGGTCAGATACGACACCTGGATGTCAGATATGGTGAGCTTCACAAACTCCTGAGTGCAAATCAGACAGAGCACTTACTATTAATGAAAGCTGTAAACACAAACATAAATCAATCAAGCCCTTTATTTGTCACATACACTGTTATATGCAGCGAAATGGACCCGTCTAACCATAAACACTCCAATGGCAGCACCTTGCTGAGAGGTAGTATTTTGGTAACAGGATAATTAGTGTACAATGGGAAAATCAGGAAAAAAGACCCCACCCATCTGTGATGGACTGGCGACCTAGCGATTCTACATGTAAACAACAGCGTCTTTCCTGCAGCTCAGCTGCACTGATCCCACCAGCTAAATTTACAGGCCTGGTTAGAACCATGTAGAGGTGTGAGTGTCCTAGAGAAGGAATGAGAACTTTTCATTATCTTCTTCTCTCAGGAGAGTTGTTTTGACATCCAATGACAGCCTTGTCTGATGCCATCTTGAAGAGACGAGGGAAAGTCAAATGAGAAGGAAAGGATTTGGTTGATATCTGTCATTTCCACAGATATTTAATGTCCATCACCAGTCTCCATTTTATGCAACATCCATTGCGGACAACAGAGTGAGTCCAATTAGCTTTGGACAGCTTAGTGGGGTTTTGAACTGCAGAAACTGCTTTTGAGCATCGCAGACAACCAAGGGCCCCACAATGTCCGATCAGCAGAACGCCTGTTATCAATGGTTCGAATAGGGAGATATCTTTGAGACAGAGCAGTCCAGATTCCAACTTCGCCCAACCGTCCATCATGTAGTCAGCTGCAAATGTTGGCACAGACCGATCCGTTCACTCCCAATCTGCCCACGCCTCCTAACCCTACATCAACCCAAACGTTCGGTGAATATCAGGTGGGAGAATTGCAGAGAAAATGTTTAACCATGAGATAATAGACCCCTTACCCAAACCCAATATAAAGTTATTTAGAAGTATGTAAATGTTTGAGTACTTGTGGTGTCTAACCATTACTGCCAATGTAGGCGCCACTGTATTGTATCCGCTGTATTGTCTAGCAAGCGAACTGTCTGCTGTGACCTCCTCGTAAGAGAGGAGAAATGTCAAAAGCTAAATGGGAAAAAAAACGTAGAGCAAGTTACAGTATTTGGGGGTGCTCATCAGGCCTTTGGTAAGGGTCTGTGTCTACAAAGAAATGGAAAGTCTAAATTTCGCCTTGGGACTAATTTATTAATCAAGGGACCTTGTCAAAATGGCTACCAAAAAAGTGCCAGCACTAAAGTTGTACTATCCAGTGTAAAACACGTAGAACATTATGTTTGTTGATTGTGGTACCTACAATCCCAACTTCAGTCTCCCAGCACGGCCCCCTGATGACATCAGCGGGAGCGATGTTTGGAGGGGGAATGTTTTCTGTGACATTGTGCACCAAGGTGTAATTGGCATAGTACTCATTTAGAAGCCAGATGGTTTCGTTCTTTATCTGCTGCTCATTTTCCAGCTGTGAACATACAACAGAAATTATTCATTTGATATTTATTGGAGAAATTAACCATTCGAAGAAATGATTCACTTCAAAGTAAAGTATAGCATTTTATTTGGCCCAAGTACCATAATTAATTACTGTACATTCCTGGATCACACTTGACTAGCCAAAAATGGCCCTAATTTGGTCCATGCCTTGGCACAATCAATTCTATGAATGTCTGAATGAAGCTCAACATGGCAAAGACTGAACTGATGGTTATCCCTGCAAACTCCACTGTCCAGCATGACTTAACCATACAACTAGGGTCGTTGACTATCTCTCCATCCACCTCTGTTCGTAGCCTTGGAGTGATCTTTGATGAGGAACTGACATTCAAGGAACACATTGCTAAAACTGCTCGCTCTTGCAGATTCGCCCTGTTCAACATCAGAAAGATCAGACATCTCCATACAGAACATTCTACCCAACTTCTGGTCCAAGCAATGGTCATATCAAGACTCGACTACTGCAATGCTCTTCTCGCTGGACTTCCTGCATGTGCGGTCAGACCCTTTCAGATGATCCAGAACTCGGCAGCTCGACTGATAAAGCTCGCTGACATACAGGACAGTCACAGGCTCCGTTCCTTCATACCTTCACAAATTCCTCCAGCTCTACGTCCCCTCCAGACGTCTCCGTTCACAAAATGAACAGCGTCTGGTGGTCCCATCTCAGAACGGTAAAAAATCTCTCACAAGGACCTTCTCCTTCACAGTTCCTGGCTGGTGGAATTCCATTGCCGTCCCATTGCGGAAAGCTGAATCTCTTTACACCTTCAAAAAGCAACTAAAAACTCTACTCTTTCGAGAGCACTTACTAACTTAACTTAATTAACCCCAAACCCTCTGAAGCACTGATTTGAATACTTTTTCTGACCGTTCTCTGTAAGCCCTAGAGACGGTTGTGCATGAAAATCCCAGGAGATCAGCAGATTTTGAAACGCTGAGACTAGCCTGTCTGGCATCAACAACCATGCCACGTTCAGTCACTTAAACAAGAAGTTTGGCAGATGTACCTAATAAAGTGGCAAATGAGTGCACCTTTTATTTATTTTATTTATGCAATTTATGACAATAAATGCAGAATTACTTATACATTAAACAGAAGAGCAACTGAAGGCCATACCTTTGAATTGACTTCATCAAACAGTGCAAACAGAAATGTGTACAAGTTGCCAAGAAAGAGGGCGAAGATTCTGAGCAGCTGCCATTTAAGCGCAATTCGAGGATGGTAATCTTCCAGCTCAGCTATCACCTCGAACAAAGGTGGACACACCAAACCCAAGAGCGACATCACAATTTCAACCTAAATGTAGAAAGAAATTTTAACAACTGGAGCTTTCACAATACAAGTAATTTCTAAATAAAAAGTGACCTCATTTTTTTGGAGCCAAGTTAATTCATTCCTGTCCAATTTGGCAAAATCTTGAGATCGTCTGACCACAAAATAGATGAGGTATCCACTTCCAGCCAAACAGCAAAAGATAAGTAAATTGGCAATGATTCGTAAAAATCGGCGAAGATGAATGTTCTCTTCCTTTAGGTTTTGTTGCTCATCCACAATAGATTCCTAAAGGGGAAATCATTCTTGATTTGATCAGTTTGGTTTTACTTTTACAGAACTCCATAATGATGCTATTACGGTTTAAAAAAAAACAACAAAACAAAACCTTGAAGCTAGTGGTTGTTGAGGCAAATTTGTTGTCAGCCGTTTCTGGGTTTCCTATAAGATAATCCCAGCTAGTAAACAGCTTCCAGCTAAAGGTGAATTCCCCTTCATCACCTCCATCGCCTCCTTCATTTGCATTTCTTGCCATCCTAAGACACACAATAAAGGAAACGCATGGTTAGCAATATGCTAAATATTAAATATGCAATATGATAAATCAATGAAATAGATGTAGTCTCACGTTCTGATAACCACCATTAAACTATATCCAAATATCCCAACGCCGACCAAAAGATAAGACAGGGGTAATCGGAACTGTAAGAGTCCAATAGTTCGTTGATCGTTGTAGTAGCCGTAAAACAGAACTGAGTACCTGCAATAACCCTGAAAATATTCAAATGTGTATTACAAGAAAGACAGGAGATATTACACTCAAAAGTTCTAAGAAACACCCCAACAATAGGTTGAGAACCAACTAAAACTGCAGTGTTTGGAACTGTTAAAAAAAGTAGATTTTGTTTGTTCCAATAATTAGTTTTTAAACATTGCAGTGGTTTTCAAAGATAGTCGACACAATTTTGGGCACATTGTTATCAAAACCTATGCGTTGATCTTCAAACGTTTGCAGTATGCTGCCTTGTAATTTTGTGTTCACATTTTTTTTTTTACCAGCATGAAGAGTATTGTTCATTTTTTTTAAATTAACAATACATTAGTAAAGAATTCTTACTCCAAACTCAAAGAGGACTGAGTAGTCCATGGCTGAGTCTTGCTCTTCTCTGGGGACGGTTTTTCTGGCAATAGAGCCATAAGGCATGCCCATTAAAACCTATAAGAAACAAAATGGCACAAATCAGATTGAGCTCAATGTCAATAAAAACAGATTAAAATGTCCTGCAAATGCTCATTGATCCACATCCAAAACGTAATTTCTTATGGCCATTCTTATGAGATAATGTGTTGCCTTATAGCAGAAATGGGCTACATTTTGAACCCAACACAGACTCACAATTTTTCAACAGTTTGGAGTAAATAAGATGAAAAATAAATAAATTTTACATCAAACCTTGATGTCAAACCCCTTTCAATTTGACCACCAAAAATAATAATATAAAAAGCAGTATTCACTTTTTTCTGCTAATAGCTATCATCAGGGGAAAAAAAACCCACACGGGAACCCTTGGGCCCATGAGCAGAGCATGCAAAATAAATTTTGTGCGTGTGATTAACACCAGATTACAGGACACTTTTCTGTACAGAAGGTTCTGTAGCAGCACAAATAACTTCACCGCAATGCTACACAAAAAAAAAAATATTGTGATCTTACATAAAACATCGTTCCCTAAAGGAACTTTGATGGCTTGAAAAGTGCTGATTAAAAGTATTTTATACATTATCTGGATTAGTCGCCAATTGTTCCCCCTGCCAATATGAGTGATCTAAACCAACCTTCATGTCTCTATGATTTTCCAAAGCTGAGAAAGGGATATGACAAACTTGTTGCTAAGCTGAACAGCCTGATTGCTATGGAGGCGTCAGTGACAATATAATGTTCGCTTTGTCACTTTAAATTATATAAACCAACCCCCATCTCTTTCATTAACCAAAACTCAGATGTAGTTCAGAAAATTTGGTTGCTATGGTAAACAGTTTGGTTGCTAGGGCGCCGTCAGTGGTGTCAGAAAAAAAATATTTGTACTGTAATTACCATAAAAAATTTAAAGATATTGTAATTGCCTTTTCCCAGGGTTTTTCTTTTAGAAGCGGAGGGTCAAATACTTTTGCTTAGGGGTTGGTATGTTCTTGCACAGACTGGTAACCTCCACAAGTAAAGCAAACAATTTCCCAGCATTCTCAGCAATTTCCCAGATTTCCTTGAGTGGTGTTATTCTGAAAAGGTATTGTAATCCGAGTCAGTTTTTATTGGCTTGGCAAAGTTTGGTGGCTGTAGCTCAAATGGTCTAGGAAGAGATATGTTTGACATTTTTGTCTGAAGCAAAAGATGAATACCAGCCAACATGTCAATATTAAAATAGGAAAACAAGTAAACAAGTCTGAAGGAAATGTGGTTTGTGATTTGTTTATGCTTGAACAGTTTTGCATTTAGGACCATATCTCACCTCTGGAATAACTACAAGACCAAACATGAACCCAAAGAGAACAAGGTTTAGTCCATACATCCAGCGTAGGAAAATAAAGTAGGACGCAACAGATGATCCAAAGTGGCCTGTAAATGAATCCAAGCATGATACGCTCTGAACTTTCACAATATTTCTTTTTAAAACAAGAAGAAAACCCCAAAAAGATGAACATACTTTCAACTTCTTTAATCCGACTCTCCCAGGGAATGCAGGCCGTCTTGAAGTTTTCAAAGTCTCTATTGAATTTGATTAATTTCTAAGGATTAAACAAAACAGAATGTTCAAATACAGCGATTAACATGAATTAACCAATTAGATTTTTTTTCCAGTACCTTAGTCATCATAACTTTAAACGCATATAGTCTTCTTCCCTTTCCTTTGCCCAAAGCTCCCTCAAACTTTTCCACAAACCCCTGGGCTTCTCTGACAGACAGGAACATATGGAATCAGAACTTAATTGAAAATATTTTACAATGACAGAAGTTTCCCTTTCTCAAATGTTTGGGTGAAATCTTTGGAGTTACGGCTCTCTATACTTCTATTACGCAGGATGATCATTCAACTGTAAGCACCAGAAACAACACCAGCAAGATGATCATATTTCACTAACAACCGACACACATTGTAACCTGTAACTTGAGCCTGCAGCCAATGAATTAAGTAATCAATGAATTATGGATGAGAATAGGGCATGAGAATAGGAGACAAGAAGAAATAAACCAACTCAACATATAGAAGTCCAAACTATTGCATGAATAACATTTCATTATCATGCATTTACTCAAATCTGTTCTACAGCAGTACAACAAATGTTGTTTTATCACAGAACTACAAAATAAATCCACAGGTGTTGATTCATTTGGATAGAAAAAAATAGTTAAATTATACTCACATTTGGCTCACTATTTTTACCAATTAAATCTAATCTTTAATTGAGTGCATAAAGTTCACCAAACTCTGTTTTAGTGTTGCTAAAAATCGATCTCTCTCAGTGCTCATGGTTTAACTCAGTGTATGCAGAGGCAACCTTTTTAACGTGTTGATTTGACGCTTTGTGCTTTGGTTTTAAAGTGTACACTTTAAAGGGTGTTGATATTAACTCTGTTGGTGTTCATTTACTCTGTATTAAACCAAAGGAGAGTTTGGGTGTAACCCAGCGCACTGGTTTCTGACAACGTAACAACCATTCTCTGCTTATTGGCTAAATGACTAGCTAGGATTATTAGGTTATATGGTTATTAGCTTTGAAAATGTTGGTTTTAAAATGAACATTAAAAGAGTTGTGATGCATAATCTACAAGGTAATTCAAAATAAAATGTGCAATCATCTTTCAGTTTTATTTTACAGTGCCTTCTTGTGGTGAAAAGAAGGAATAACCTGGGATATGGCTTGTGTTTTTCAAGATTCTGGCATAAAACAAGTGCAATGGCACAAAAAGTGCTTGGAACAGTGTATAAGCTTTAGGGGAGGTTTGCCTGTTTTGTTTTTTTTTTGTTAGTTTTTTGATAAAGCAAAAAATGTATACAATTTTTCAAATTGTTTTGATCTTGTCTTTGCTTTTTAAGGGGTGGTGGGGGGGTTGTCTCAACGCTTTTGCTTTACGCTATAAAACATAAAAATGTTTAGTTCCCAAATTTCTCATCTACCCGTGAAGCTTGAGGTGTGCTTTCTATGACGTTCTTCATTCATTTTTTTTTTCAATATTCAATGTCCGGCATCAGTTAATGTAAATTAAATGTGAATAAAATGATGCCAAATGTAAAACAGAACTGTCGGTTACCGATGCTTTCTTAAGCAGTGTTCATTTTTGAAGTTACTTTAGTACAAATGCACACGTATCCCCCTAAGAGGTCATTACCACACTGCAAGGTTCAGAGGGAGGCCACTAGGAAGCTAATGAATGCATTGCTGAAGTCTCTGTGTCAGTGTCAAGTGTTTTATCTCAAAGCCTAATCTAGAGTACTTTATAAAGCTGGTTCCTGACCATTTTTGGAATGCTTTTCAAATGTGGCACACTGAAAAAATTTATAATTGAAAAAAAAAATGATACAACTCCCATGTCTCTATGAGTATCCAAAGCTGCGATAGGAATATGACAAACTGGTTGCTATGGAAAACAGTCTGGTTGCTATGGAGAGGTCAGTGACATAATACGTAATACAATGTCTGTCTCACTTTTAAAATTCCTTGCATCAACGTCAACAACAAATATCTCTTTCTTCTTTTGCAGACACAACTTAATTTTGAAGATGTCTGGCATAACACATCTTCGTCTTCACAATACACCATAGATTTTTTTAGGGGTTGTGGTCAGAAGATTTTACAGATATACCAATATACCATGGTCATAAAACTGGTAGCTTTGTCACTGTGTACATTGGCCAAATCCGATTGGAAAAGGAAATATGCATCACCATAAAGTTGGTCAGCAGTGTTTCAGAAAATGACCAACTCCAGCAGATGACAATGGTACCACAGACCATCAATGACTGAAAACTTTCCTCTGCACCTCAAGAATTGTGGATTCTGTGCCTGTCCTCTCTTCCTCCATGGGTTCTGTTTCACAATCCCTTCCATGGTGGTGTTATCCCTTTCCTGTCACATCTCTATTAATATTTTTGGACACAGAGCTCTGTGAACCTGAAGCCTCTTTTGGAATGAACTTTTGTGTCTTGCCCTCCTTGTGCAAGGTGTTAATGGTCATCGTTTGTGTAACTGTCAAGTCAGCAGTTTCCCCATGGTTGTGTAGGCTACAGAACTAAACTGAGAGACTATTTCAAGGCCATTGCAGGTGTTTTAGTTCATCTGCTGAATACATTTTGGCACAAAGTGGTCCCAATTTGGAACTTTATCATGATAGTCTAATTTGGGATATTCATTAGTTTTCAGTTCATGAAAATCATGAAAAATAACAAAAACACACTTGAGACATCCCATAGTCTGTATGGAGTGAATGTATAAATTATAAAAGTTTCACTCTTCGACTGGAATTACTGAAAAAAATCTCCCTTTTCATGATATTTAATTATATGAACAGCACCTCTAAACTATAATCTTTGAATAATTTTTGAAAGTACAAGGGAGCTGAAACACATCAACTGTAATATTTTAATGAAGCATCATAACAACATTGGATGAGGTCGCTGTGACCAACACAAGTACCACTCGGTGAATAAATAAAAATCAGTTTTACTTCAAGCACTTGAGTCTCCTCTTCATTCGCCAAGGTTTGTTCCGCAGTGTTGCTATCAGCTTTTTCTTCTCCTCCACCTCCTCTTTGAGTCGAGCCATCTCTCCTTCAGACATAGATTCATCGTCTGATTTGTCACTCGAGGATGAACCGCTGCAGAACAAAGCCCAGCGTCAGCAGACAGTCCTTAAAGTCCAGATTGATAGTCTATTCCACAAGGAAACCGATGGGATGGTGAGGAAAAGTGAGGTCAAGGGTTCTAGTGAGCAGGGCGGACATGGAAAGCACTTCCAGATGGTCATTTGGAAGGCAAAGTGAAATAGAGGAAGTGTCCAAGCAAACAAAATCGACGAGAATACAATTTCTGTGTTGAATTGAATGGTGGAACATCTGTAAAACACATTCAGATCTTAAAGGAACACTTTACTTTGACTTGACCAAGATGAAAAGTAGTATTTTACTATTTTGTTGGCTGATATTGATAGAAACTATACTCCAGTCTGGATTTAAGGAATAATTGTGGGTGATACATGGCCACACCAGGTTATAATGCATCGAGTAACTAATTTGTAATAATACAGAAATAAAGAAGATTGTTGTTGGTGTTCTACCATTTTTTCCCTAGGTGAGTTTACTACCTCTGCATTTACACTGATTTTGCCATGGGGATTTGCCATGATTGTGCAAGTGGGACATGCTTTAAACGAAAGTAAGGTGTAGCACCTGCTGAGACCATGTTTTAGTTCCTGACTAAATTAAAGTTCAAAAGCAGTTTCATTTAATGTTGGCATCACAACCAAAAAAATCTGGTATTAACCCTTAGAAGTCTCTGTATGTACCGGTGCGTACGCCAATCACAGCATCTGTTTTGAATTAAGTATGCATGACGAGAGCCACCTTTTGTTTAATTTGGATTGGATTTAACATTTAATGTATAGGTTTCCAAACGGTTATTTTTATATTTTTTCATATTTGTTTCATAGGACCCCAAATCAGTGCCATTAGTGCCATCTCGTGGTGGAAAGAATTGACAACCTTAGAAGTACAAGACCTGTGATATGGCTAGTGTTTTTCAAAGTTTATTTTTTTTGTTTCACACAAAAATTGCTCGTAACAGTGTTTTGGGTTTAGGAAAGGTTTGCCTTTTTTCTACAGTTTTCATTTTTGGGTGGATTTATTACTTAACTTATCAACACTTCAGATTTTTGTTATAAAACATAAAATCTGTTTGTTATCTTTTTCATTTTTGCAGTAAAAAATTGACACAATTCTGAACTGTTTTTTTTTCACTCTATAATTTCAGGTTTGATGTAGAATCGTTGCGTACTAAAAAAAAGGCCCCAAACTTCTAAGGGTTAAACTGTTACTTTTAAACTGAAATGCTACAGGTCTAACAACATCCAATGATCTATGCTAAGCTACGCTAAAAGTCCTATTACAGGATCTGGAGAATGGCTGAATATATTAGAAAAATGTTAATATCTGGCATCTATCTAAAAATATATTGTTCCTTTATATTAAAAATTCATTTGGGTTTATTGATTTGTTAAATGAATTAATGTAGGCGTTTGTATGTAAACAAAGCGACCATTCATTCCTTTGAAGCACTTAAAACCCGCACATCACAACAAATATTTCAAAACAAGAGCTCATTCGCTCCAGTTTCCATTTCCACGTGAGATCTGAATAACCGAGAACCTTCTGATGATAAACAATATGGCTGTTTGAATAAAAACCCGGAGATTATGCGGGGTGCTGAGTCTGTGTGTGGCATGACGTGGAAGTCTAGAGGATACTACACCTGCTGTTTTTGCCTTTGTTTTTTTTCTTATCCTTATCATCCTGCTTATCTTTCCCTCCTTTTCCTGCCGCTCTGCCATTCCCTTTCTTCTCCTTGTTATTCTCCTCCTCCTTCTCTTTCTTATTCACTGCTTTTCTCCCTCCTCTTCTTTTATTTCCCTTCTCTTCTTCGCTTTCTTCATCCGAGTCATCTTTCTTGACAGGCTTCTTCTTGGAGCCTGCAGCTTTTTTCCTCCTCCCTTTCGGCTCCTCCTCGCTCTCCTCTTCACTTTCTTCCTTCTTCTTTCGACTTTTCCTCTTCCGTGGAGCCTCCTCCTCTTCCTCGCTTTCCTCTTCGCTATCGGCGGGTTTGGATTTCTTTCCGCGTGCCGGCTCCTTTGGTTTATTCCTGCCTCGCGGTCTTCTCTTGGTCTCCACTGAATACATTAATAACCCAATGGTTTTATTTGTAAATATAGCGATATTAAATGATAAGATGTAATAGAAGAATCAAGTTTAAAACTTACCATCACTTCCACTAGCATAATCTGCATCAATATCCATCCCAACTGTAACACACACTGTGTTAAAATCATCTCTAGGCAATTTTTGGTTCACTTAAACTACCATAAATATGAAGCAAAGCATTCAAGATAAACTTTATGATTTAAATACAATACTACAGTATTATTAATATCCAGTCATCAATAAACGTAACATCAAACTGTACCCTGTTAAAACCCCCAAATGTAATGTTTCTGAATCAAATTATTGCTCTACTTTTCAACATTTATCATCTGCATTGACATGCAGAATGGTTTTTTTCACTTAAAAGTTTACTAAAACCCACCAAACCGGCACACAAACACATGCAAGAAGTTTTCTTCTGATTTACTCACCGTCATCCATAGTTATGGCAATGTCATTTCTTCTGCGAGGCATCTTGGCAGTTGTGTTACTCAGACCAGTGAGGAATCCACTGCTGCCGGTTAGCTGAGTCTCTGTGAAGCGGCTCCTGCAGCAGGAGTCAAATATCTCCTTGACTACAGCAAGTGGTAGTCAAGACCTAAAGCCAAGCTGTAAAAGCCAGGAAACAAAATGCCAGGATGCAGCTATTGATCTGAGATTAAAATGATCAGAGAAAAAAAGAGGCTCTAAAGGTGTTTAAACTAAAGGAACACTCCAAACCGTCTGAATGTTTCAAAGAACTAGGTAGAAAAAGTTAAACAGACAATTAGATAAAAAAAATAAGCAAGATACACATAAAGTCTATGAATATCCCTAAATAAGTGATCAAGAGGGGCAGACAACCCTGTTCCAGCACAATTTATCCGGCTTTTTTGAAGCTTTGTGTATATGTGGCTGAAATGGTGGTGGCACTGCAGCAGCAGAACAGGGTTACGTTCTAAAATGTCTTAATAGTATAATATATTTGATACATTTCTTTTTCAGACCATTGCATTTACTTCTGGAGTTTTTCACTCAATTTAAAGACTGTTCTCCATGACATTGTGGTCAATCTGTGAAATCTAAAGAGAGGCAAATGGCAGCACCTTGTAAACAAATACTTTAAGGTTTGTTACAACTTATAACAAATAGGTTTAAATTTGTTTGCATGTGGATTGTACATAAAAAGCTTTATTATTATAATTTCATTTAAATGTAGTGTAAAAATGATTTTAAAAATGGGAAGAGCTTATTTTTTTTTATCAAAGACCGAATGCAATGGATGAACTAAATAGAAAAATGTAAATCAGTTCAAATTAAATCAAATTTTGTTAAACTACTTTCAAACCTTTAAAACAGCCGCAATTCCTCTAGTTACACTTGCACACAGTTTTTGACGGAACTCGGATGGTGTGTTATTCCAAACATCTTGAAGACCTAACAATTCTGATTTTAATATGTTTGGTGCCTTTGTCCTGTTTCAGAATACATTTGGGGCCAATCAGAGGCCTCCCTGAAGCTTTTGCATGGATAAGTATCTGCATATACATCTCAACTTTTGAAACACTATTAATCCTGATGAAATCTCCAACTCCATCTGCAGAAATGCAGCCCCAAACATTCAATGAACCTCCGCCATGCTTCACTGTTTCCAGCAGCTCTCAATATTGCATCTCTCCAGGTCTTTAGTTGGCGTCAATATTTTAAATTTGTACCCATCAGTCCAAAGCACCTGCTGCCATATTCCTGCCCCAAGCTCACCTTCAAAGAGTATTTAGTACTGGGAAGGAACAGTGGTGATGTCACCGTTCATGCTTAAAACCAGAAATGGCTAACATGTTGGTGTTTCTTGAAAATGAGACATTTTTTTACAGTTTTGTTTGTCAAGCAGTTAGTACAACATACTAACAGTACAGTATGCCCTATTAACTAGAGTTGTAGTGCCACAAAATATTTGATTTCGATTTTTCACTTTGCTTTTCGTAAATGTACAAAAAAAAACAATTTTCACACTTCAGAAATTGTTCGTTGTTTACAGCATTTTTCACACCTGCCTCAGACCTCTGCACAGTACTGTATATTAATTCTACAATTCTCATTTAAACACAAAAAAACGACAAAGCTTAAGAAGCATTAACTTCATTTAGAGAAATAAAACTTAGTAGGAAAAATTCTTTGTAGGGAACTTGTTTTTTTAGAAAGAAATTATTAAATATTACAGTAAAAAACATAACATAAATGAAAATAGATTTATATATAAAGTTTAATGTTGAATAATGTTAATTCATTACATTTAATCACATGTAAAATCAAACTGTCCACGTGTATTCAAAGAGAATATTGAAGCTGTAAGAACTCAGATGATTAACTGATTAGTCTCAGTGTGTGGGGATGTAAGATCCAAAAAACAGAAAACATAAAAAAATGAACATGTTTTTCCAGAAATACTGTAGTCAAGTTTATCCAGTTATCGAAAATATTGTGATAATTCATTATTTTGAAGACGCTGGAGGCAAGATAGGAAATTATCATTTAAAATACAGCTTTTTTGTCTTTAAAATACTTAAAATGCTAAACAAACCATGCTGCATTAAGAACAAAAAAAAAAGAGGGGGGGGGGGGTTCACACCTTGTACCAAAAAAAAAAAACAACTTCCACACGTGCCCGTAAAAAAAAAAAAAACGAACCCCACAGACCTTTGTAATGACCTTTGAAACGTTGTAATGACTAACAAAGCAACAAGCGGCAGTCAATTGATGCCATTTGTAAAAGTATTATTTAGCACTGCGCGTGCACTAACACAAACGCGTCTGTCAGGTGATTGAAAAGAAAACATGCACAAGCAATCCTGTACATGCTGCAAGCTACAATAGCGGAATAAACCGCAACATAGCCCTCGCTTTGGTCGCCATTAAGCTTGCTGTTGTAAACACAGCAGAGACAAAGCATGACGACAACGACAAATTCCACCCCCGAACACAAAAACTCCAGTTTTCCTGTCCACACAAAACCCTGGCACGGAGCATTTCAGTGCACGGTTTCATAAAAACGGTGGGTGAACAGCAAAACCACACAGAAAAATACAAACAAATACAAAGTACAAACTGTTTGCAAAACAACCGTGTATGTGTAAACAGGGCCTGAGAGCAGTGTCAGCGGTGTCACAGCTCTGCTGTGCTGTGTCATTCAAGCAAATCCCTATTGTGATTCAATTTCCATTTGTGAGGTAACTTCCAGTTGTGATCTAACTTCCTGTTTTGTCCAGTCCATTTAGATGTTGAATTTTCTGTACTTCATGCCTCAAGGACAAGAAGAAATTGTACATTAGAACGTAAAAGGAACCTGTGTAAAACCCTCCAGTGGGAAATTAACATTTACATTTAGATTTATCCATTAACCAGACACTTTTAAATGGAGATTTGGAGGAAGGAGGGGTGATGCTCGATCAAAATCGATTAGGATGTGGTAGGACTGGCTTAAATAGTGGTTGATTGGAAACGCTGGTGTCAATCCCTGATTATTCCTCCCAAAACTCATTATAAGAACATCACTTCACGAGTTCACCACTAGGGCTTGGTTTGCAGTTTAAGCTTAAGGTGCCGGGTACAAGCTGTCCAGGGGCGCACGGTATCTGTGAAGTATCCCAAAGGTATGCAAAACGGAGTGCAAATGCAGTTGGAAAACACGAGTAGCAAATTTTTTAATGAAATGTCCTCACGAATGTTCTGGCTCTCTTTAATACTGAAAAGATAAATCTACTCTCAATGGGTATAGAACCGGTGTGTTAGCTTTACAGGGAAATCTGGCACATCTTAGAACACCAGCTTCTTGTTCAGACAGAACAACCAAACCCTATTAAATGGTTTGAGTTAATTATGCAAAAGAGGTCTAGCACTGTAACATTCAGTACCAGAGCTGCATTCAAACTGGTCACATATCCTACATATAAAATTAACCACTAGATTATTGAAGCCATTGAAAGCTTCATACCCCGACAAAACGACTTTTCAATTGTTAGGTGATTAATCATCGTGAGCTCAATGGTGACCGTATTCTTGACCTTTTGCTGAATTTGCTTCAATTAACAATGACTCTCCAAATGAACAAATAAACATAATCTCAAATGACTCCTGTTAATACTTTATGAACTCGGCCCATGAATCATGGATGACCCTTTGCAATGTTAATGAAACTTATTTGCCGATTCTCTAATAACTAATCATCAATGTTTGATTCAGAGTTGTCACAAGGTTTTACAACAGCTTGATCTGTTCCGGTCGTTGGGTCAAGGGATGCTCACAGAGTGCTCCTGATGGTCCTCTAAAACAAATTACATGATTTAAAAACATGGTGCAGAGTGTAACCCCAAACAGATCAGCAAGGGTCATGGAATTACAAGTGAGCCATACGCAATTTCGCTGCCAAATCTGTGACTCCTGGAAAAGACTCAGAGACATTAGACACCGTTAAATGTGAGAGCAGATTGAGAATATAGTACGGCGTATGGAAATGTTGTGGGACACCTGACACGATCAAGATAAAGCTGCATGGATTTGACAAGGGAAAGCAATGTAACAGAGAGGACAGCCAAAATGCCAGTGCTTCAAACCTACACTACAAATACAGAAATAAAAAATATAACAAGATATTGTAACACATCAAGAGTAATCCAATAGGCATCTGCAGGTTTCAAAGATTGAAATGGAAAACTTTCTAATACCTTTCAAGGGCACCCAGAGGAAATTTTAATACTGACTTTGTGTAAACAAAGAATTTCACATGCAAACTCTAACAAAAAAAATACAATAACCCTTTTTATTGTTATATTGATGTTGTATAAATGAAATAACTTTAAACAGTCTCTGAAATGACAATATTGTATGTTACATTTTTCATATCTGAAAACAACAAACGCTGGCTACATGTGACAAATACATGATTTTTCATTTTTCGAAAAAGTTGCGATAATCTGATTACAAAATGAAAATTAAAACTTATATTAAAGCCCTTTTGCTAATCATTTTAACGTTTTTAAGACTTTTCAAGACTTGTTAGGATTTTATAAAAAAAAGACTAAGTAGCCATGGACACCCTGCCTTAAAAACACTCACTGGCCCCTTTATTAGGTACACCTTACTAGTATTCACTTTAGAAATGCCTCAATCCTTCGTGGCATAGATTCCACGAAGTACTGGAAACATTCCTCAGAGAGTTTGGCTCATATTGACATTATATCAACACGCAGTTGCTGCAGATTTGTCGCCAGGCAAATCTCTTCTTCCATCTATTAGATTTAGGTCTGGTGACTGTGGAGGCCTTGTGACTACATCAGAAGATGGGTACACTGTGGTCATAAAGGGATGGACATGGTCAGCAACAATACTCAGGTAGACTGTGACACAATACCCAATTGGTACTAATATACCCAAAGTGTGTAGGGAAATTACACCACCGTCACCACCTGCCTGAACCGTTAATACAAGGCAGGATGGTTCTATGTCATTGATGCCAAATCCGACCCTACCCTCAGGATATTATAGCATAAATCGAAACTCAAACCAGGTAATTTTTTCCAATCTTCTATTGCCCAATTTTGGTGACCCTTTGTGAACTTTAGCCTCAGTTTCCAGTTCTAAGATGACAGGAATCAGACCCGGTGTGGTCTTCTGCTCCTGTACCCCATACTCCTTGATGTATAGTGCATTCAGAGATGCTCTTCTGCATACCTCGACAGTGTTTGCACCCTGAATTTCCAAATTTTTGCGGATAAAATTGAGCTCACATTGTGTCTTTTACACAAACTACCCGTGAATAATTTGTCCAAAAAAAAACAAAAAACAATAACAATCGCAACAGGTTCAAACGTTTTCCATTTTTTGGTCCTTCTTTGGTTCCAGGTAGACAATCGTCATTGGCTTCAGAACTGATATGTGTCTCAACACAGAGCTTCGTATGGTTCTCATGCAATTATTATCATGTGTTATCATGCTTTTTTTTTTTTTTACATTTTTGTTTAAAGTTTTAGACTTCAAAGACGTTTACTGTCTCCTTTCCATCAGCTCAATCCAGTCTGGCCATTCTCCTCTGACCTCTGGGATCAACAATGCATCTGCAGCAGGATGTTATCTCTTTTTCAGATCATTCTCTATAAACTATAGACATAGTTGTGGTTGAAAATCCCAGTAGATCAGCAGTTTTTGACATGCTCAGACCAGCCTGTTTGGCACACCGACAACCATGCCACGTCACCTAAATCATCTTTCTTCCATATTCTGATGCTCTGTTTGAACTGCAGCAGACTGTTTTGACCATTTCTACTTGCCTAAATGCATTGTGTTGCTGCCATGTGAATGGCTGATTTGAAATATGTGTAGGAAGCAGTTTGACAGGTGTCCGTAATAAAGTGGCCGGTGAGTGTATACTAAATTAATAGTTGTGAACGCATTAACAGGACAATTAAACTAATATACACTTTTTTTTCTTTCAGAAACAAAGTTTGAAATTAATCTGTTTTTGTTGAAAGACAGAAAATGATCCCCTAGATAAGACATAATTGTGAAGTTACTGGAATCTCTGACATGACTCTTTTGCTGTCCTGCAGGCAAGGTTCTACTGATGCTCATCTCCAGCTCTAAACCAGCTTTAAACCAGCAATCTTCTAATCGAGAGGCAACAGAGCGCCCACTATGAAACCATGGCGTCCTTTTTTATGGTCACTTTGAACTTCCCAAATGTTGTGCGCGTCTCAAATATATTTCACATGTGCCGGTTATCTTTTAGTTAAGTTTTTCTGAGGCTTATGCGCATGACCTGGAAGATGTCCTGAAGGTGTGTAGCCACGGGATGCAGTGTGTCTGGTGGTTGTTTGGGATGAGGAGACAGAAGGTCCAGGACGAATAGACTCTCCATTCTTTCCAGCATGTCTGTGATGCCCTGCTCTATCTACACTGCTTCTCTGTTGTGTCGCATCTGAAAAGAAAGTATAAGTGTCCCTTTATAAGTCCTTCTTTTTGTCAGCACATGAACTCTTCAACAGTAATGGATTGTTTTCCTTCTTTGCTTCCAAGCTGCTGTCTAGTGCATTGACTGATGGGAGCTGTAACCTATTCTTTGTGCTCTCACCCGGATCGGAGATGCTGTTTCTGGGTTCATCTCGAGCTCTCCTTGCCTGCTCCAGTTCATTGGCTGCTTTTAAGGCTGCGAGTTTGTTCTTTTTCTTGTTCTCTTCATTTTGCTGTAAAACACCCAGTGGTGTGTAAATACATTGATATTATTATTTGGAACAAGGCTCTATATCCATTAATAATAAAAATTGTAAAAGTAGTGTTTAAAAATTTTATATGACAAATGGAATGGTTGCCAAGGTTGAATTTTTGGTTGCTATGGAGTAGTGACGACATATACAGTTCCAAGTGAGTATTATAAACTAACCCCATTTTTCTACGATTTTTCTTAGCTGAGACAGTTAGATGCCAAATTGGTTGCTAAGGTAAACAATCAGGTTGCTATGGAGGGGTCCGTGACATAATATGAGGTTATCTTTGTCACTATATAAGCCAACCCCTTTGTTAAGTCATTCATTTTCCTTCATTCATTCCACATACTCACACATTCACACCTAAGGGGAATTTAGATTATTTAATTAACCTAACTGCATGTTTTGGGGATTGTGGGGGAAACCCGAGTACCCAGAGGAAACCCACGCAAGCACGGGGAGAACCGGCAGGCTTCCAGGAAGGTCACTGACGAGCCTCGAACCAACGACCACTGTGCTGTCCCCATCCCCTTTGTCTTTACCCTTTACCAAGACAATTTGTTTGCTAGAGTAAACATTTTAGTTGCTAAGGTGCAGTCAATGATGTCATAAACACTGTTATGTGTTACTATGATTAACATAAACAACCCCCCATTTCTCTATGATGTCAAATCTTGAATACAGTTCCCTTGCCTTTTCCTGTTTATATTCAATGGCAATTATAAATCAACGGTTAATATTTAAACCATTCTAGAGCCTGGGGTTCAAAAATGTCCAAAAAGAAAGGAAATAATATTTTAAAAATTCTGCAAAAAAAATATTTAAACATGTCCTCAAATCAATATTTGGTTTTACTACATTTTGCCTTCAGAAGTCAGGGAATATGGAAGGCTTGTGGTCATGCACAACTGGGGGTCATAGAAATATCTATAGGTGGAGCTCTGAACTGACGAATATTGATCAAAAGTGGAGATTTGGTCTGGATTCATTTTCAATGCTGAGAAATACAGACAAACAGTAATCCATCAAGACAGGACAATTATTCCAAATGCACAGCCCAAATCATTACGATCTTTGGTCTAAAGAAGAACAAGTCGTACTGGAAGAGGGAGCATGAAAACCTCCACAAAGCCCTGATCTCAACAACATCGGGTGTGATTACAGGAAGAGACACAACGATGTGAGAAAACCAAGACCTTCTCCAAGATGTTTGGAACAAACAGCAAGCAGGTCTTCCAAAAATGTTTGGATTGGCTGTTTTTTTAAATGCAAATAGTGGTCAGACTACATTTGATACAGATTTATGTTTGGTTCATTCACTGCGTTTTGTTTAGATATGATCATAAATAATTTTTTTTGTTAACAGCAGTTTTCAAACCTTCCTAAAATTTTGATATAAGAACATCTATTTCTTCCAACAGTCACATTGATCTTTTGGTCAGTCCACTAATTAGTTTGCTTTATGTCAGTGCTTCCATCTGGTGGTGAAGCTGTGGAATATATTAGAAAAGAAGTGTTTTTTTAAACTCACCGCCTGCAGTTTCTTCTTCAGCTCAACGTTGACTCTTTTATATGTTTTAGATGTAGACTGTAGATAATATATTGCAAGACTAAAATGATAAAATAGATTAAAAAAGATAATTTCAGGAACAAACATCTCATATTTATTCTTTTTATCAGCAATACACTTACACCAGGAGCAGAAGGAAGGGCAGCACCAGTCCTGGGTTTGAGACATAACCAAAACCCTTGCTGAACCAAGCAGGAAAGTCTGTCTCCAAAGTTTCCTGAATCACATCAAACATACGGCCTTTCCCACTGCAGGAAGGATACACGAAGCTGATTAGACCAAATCAAGTCAATTTTATTCATATAAAGCCCCAGGGACAGAAATGGCACCCATTTGGTGGAATGGCTCCCATAAAACTTTGATCTTCCTTTCATTCATAATTGCAACTGTATAACTTTATTAACACTTTACACTAAATCACATGTGTCAAACTCAAGGCCCATGTAATCTAATGTGGCCCGCGAGAGCTTAAATTTTTTGAGTGACTTAAAAAAAAAACGAAAACGGAAAAAAAACTTCATTCCCCACAATGCTTTTGGACTTAGCCAAACTTTAGCGATGTGACAGCGGAGACATAATTGTAAATATGATATTTATACTGTATATAATAGCATAAGCGTCGTCTTAATAGTAGTAATAGGCTTATCAATATTAGATTGTACTGTTTTTTTTACCGTGTTCGGTCCGTGATTCTTCTTCCGCATTAGCGCAAGTGCGTCTTTTTTTTCCCTTATTTCCTCGCATTCTTCAGCCATTTCTGGTACGTTAAACTGTTCGATTTCAGTACCAAAACACTTGTAAATAGTGAAAGAAGATGTTTCTCGAGATGTTTCATCGTCGAGAGCCCCTGTGTGTTGTGAAACACAAACAGCAACAGCAGGGAGCGTGTCACCGTCTCAATTACAGTCATATGTAAAACGTTTTTATACAACGTTTTTATACAACTCGTTTTTATACGAGTTTATCCCCAACAATAGACGTTTTTAATATACGTATAGTGTAATTTTTGACATATAATCATCATTGCTTTGAAACGGCTTTTGATTCCAACAACATATGGCTTCATTCATTTATTTATATCTTTTGCTAAGGTCTTCAGCTGGACAGGAACTACTCTACAATATTACACTGCTAAAAATGAACACCTGAACCTTTGTAAAAAAAAAAACTATAAAATCGACACTGAAAGCCGTATTCAGACGTTTTGAGTTAGGTTTTAACTCATTAGGTCAAGGTTAACTCATCATGCACAATAGGTTGAGGTTAATTTCTGTAATCTCAAAAATCCGGTTGCTGTACATTTCTAATTGTTTATAACTTGATGAAAATTAAAATCCTTTTTTAACTTTTTTGTTTTTACACACTGTTCTGAGCGTTTCTAACATAAAAACAAACAAATATTTGCAGATTTTGAATGTTTTATCTCTCACTTGGACAGTTTGATCCTTCATTAATAGAGTTAGGTGGGTTTTCATAAGCTGACAAAAATCAAAAAGGATTTACATTAGAACAACAAGCGTACAATAGTTTCTATGCAACTGAATTGTCACTTGAATAAGATATAAATAATAAGTTATTTAAAATTAAGGAGTAGTTACATTTATTTAACATTACATTCAATTACATTTATAAGTTACATCTGGTCCTTTGAGGACAGCCATTATGCTAATGTGGCCCTCGGTGAAGATGAGTTTGACACCCCTGCACTAAATGTTCCAAAAGCAATTTAATTCATGCAGTATAACACAAATCTTTACTAGGTTATCCAACAATTTACCGGTCAAAATCTACCATTAAACCAGAGTTCTTAGAGTGCAATAAACCAAACTGCCACATAATTATTTTAGCATTGACACCAAACATACAACCTGAAAGGTCCGCAGTCGAAGGAAGGTGGAATGGAGACGATGGTGTATATCGCTGGCAATGTTGAGAGGAAGAGGATAACCAGCAGCATGGCCATGTAGAAGTTATTAGAACCTGAAGCTTTGAAGACACGTTCCTGAGGCACATTGCAACACATCACTGCCCAACACTGAAGGTACATGGACACGTGAAGACGTAGGAGATTCAATGCTGGAAGACACGGAGCGTAGAATGCTCCCATCCTGAAAAACGTACTGGTTGTTATTTTTGAAAGGGAAGAAAATCGAATACAATGAGGGATACTTCTTACCAGATCATTCCCTGGTTAAAGATTAGCCCCAGAACGTTCCCACTGACATCAAACTCTGAGTAGGATGGCTATAAAGAAGAAAGCTGACTTTTCTTCAGTTATAATGAAAATACTGGCTTATGCACGTGTTGGTACTCACAAAGCCATACTCCAGATCCCAACACCAGCAGTTGTTGAGGAACCTCACCAGCACAGCACGAAAGAAATCCCCAATTAACAGAGTGATGTAAGTTGTCATTGTGTCTGAAATGATGAGTCGCACAAACTCCTGTAGGTACAAAAATGCAGAATGTCGTGTACAAGATGTCACAAATTAATTGATCACTTTATATTACAGGCATTTGGGGATTTTTCAAAAACGATTCAGAAAACGATTCAAGTTGAAAACCAAAACACAGTTGTTGACGTGGGGTCCTGTGTGAATGGGAGCGATAATAGGCTTTATAAATGGAATTTCAACACCGTGAAATGTGAGACTTGGATAAGTCTTCTGCTTCCATTAATTTTTCTTAATTATTCCAAGTTTGAAGCCTCAGTGGTTCATTCGCTGTGTTTCTGAGTCAATGACGTGTAGCGGGGCAGGTTTAGCGTAGAGGCAGGTTTATTTAGACCTACCCTACCTTCGAAGAAAAATCTGTCAATATATTGAAAATGTAATGTTTTTATTTTAGGCATATGGTTTGCATAGTCTTCAACATTTTTTTTTTCTTTTAGTTTCAGGGGTTCTGCAATTTGCTATTTCATGTGGAGGCTGCTGTGGGAAGAAACCCAAAGTAGAGGTAAACAACCACAATAACAAACTTTTGGAACTATTGCCAAGGTTTTTAATCATTGTTGAAAATTGTGCTGAAAATAAATAAGTTTTTTTGAAGGTTACATTAAATGTTTGGAAGGTACTGTTAAATAAATTACGTTATTTAGATAATGACTACAACACATTGCAACAGCGTTGAATAGGAACTAATACAACAGTAAGAAATTCTTTTTCTTGTCTTTTCTTCATAGTATTTCTGTTTGTCTTCCAATAGTTGCTGTTGGCGTTAAATTGCTGTGGTATGGATGAAAAAAATCTAAACCACTGATTCCTTACAGCTTCTTCTCTTGCTTAAAACATAAAGCTTTAAATCTCTCACAAAAGAAAACTGATTATCTGCAAGACTTAACAACAATAGTTAGTACTACATCAGAGTTTGGGGGAAGAGTTCAGATTCCCTGGTTTAAAGATATGCGGGAAAAAAATTCTTAAATGTGTAAAACTCAGAGACACTGAGTCAAGTCATTCTTATTAAAGACAATATCTTGATACAGAAAGCACTATCTCATTTAAAACTAAACCTGGGTGTTCCTAAAACTTTAAAGAGCTATGTTACAGACAGTGCTTCAAAAATCCAAAATAGGGGCTCTTTAAATATATTATGTTTTTGAGTTTTCCTCTCACACTAACGTGCGTCCAAAGCCTTAAATCTTGAAACCTTTGGGGTTGGGATTTAACAGAAATGAAAATGTACCTGCCCCACCATTGTCTCCCAGCAAGGACCTCTGGGAACGTCAGCAGGGTGCACAGTGATTGGAGCAGCAGTCGAGTTGTCTAACACAGTCCCGTTGTACAGGTTAGCTAGCCAGATCGTCATATTCTTTTTCACAATGTCCTCCTCTGCCCTCTTAAAAATATACAGCATTCAGGAGATAAATGGTCCCCATCGGACGATTGCACAGCCCAGAGGGAGCTGAGATGGCGATTCTGTGTGAGACAATGACTGTGGGAAGGTTCTTTGAAAAATTCATCTGTACCTTTAGCTGGATGGCATCCATTAGAGCAATGATAAATGTGTAGAGATTCCCGAGGAAAAGAGCAAAGATGCGTCCCAGCTGCCACTGGAGGGCAATTCGCGGATGATAGTTCTCTAAACCGCTTATCACATCGAACAGCATCGGACAGAACATTCCCAATAGAGACATCACCATGTTCACCTGAGTGTTTGTAAAGGAGGCAGCATTTCTGTTATTTTTTTCCTCATTCAACCAGAGAATTTCCACTGTGCTTGGTTCCAGAAGTCTGACCTCATTTCTTTCCCACCAGCCGTAGTTCTCCAATCCCTCCAGAGCAAACTTTTGAGACCTGCGAACTACAAAGTAGATCAGGTACCCGCTTCCTGCCAAACAACACAGCACCAGGAAGTTGGCCAGCACTCGAAGGAATCTTGTCAAGTGGATGTTGTCATCTTTTCTGCTCTCTTGCTCCTCCACAATGGCTTCCTGATAACATGCTCAGTTTATACAAGGCCCAGAGATTACATAAAACAGCGATTATTTTAGGTATGGTATTAATTTACAGTTTTCAGATTGCATGCCTCTGCATCTGACCTTAAAACTTGTTGTAATCGAAGCAAACTTATTGTCGGCTGTCTCAGTATTTCCTATGAGGTAGTCCCAGCTTGCGAATGTCTTCCAACTGAAATTAAAGCAGGTGTCATCTCCACCACCTTCCTCATTGGCATTGCGGGCCATCCTTTTATAGGAAACACATTATAGCGGTTGCTTATTGGCGTACAAGATCAAGGCTACACAAAAGATTGTCTTCACTCACGTCCTGATTACCACCATGTAACTGTATGCCACCGTGCCTACTCCCACCAGAAAGTAGGAGAGGGGCATACGGAACTTAAGCCACCCGATGGCTCGCTGGTTGTTGTAATAACCATAAAAAAGAACAGAGTATTTGGCAAACCCCTAAAATGAGAAAACAGTGGATTGAGGTATCATTGTTTTTTTGTTCAAGGGAGACCTCAAATTATAATCAAACTTCCAGATGTATGAACAGAAACGTGGCTCATGAGTGTTCGTACACAACCACCTCAACCACAAGAGGTCCTGAAACACATCTGAAACCGCCCATCCCAATGACCCATTCAGCCATTGAGTGTCTAGCTCTTCCCCATTTCCTGTACACTCACCTCCTTCATTTGATCCTCGTCTCGTCTACAAGTCACATCAGAGAACATAGATCCTTTAACGACTCCTACGCCATGCCAAAGGAAACTGTATTTACCGCCAACAATTCTAGTTTCCATTTTTTTCTGTGTTTACAGCTTTGTTCTACTTCCTGGTTCCTGTTTAACTGTACCTTTGATAAAACTACTGACAGCTATCATCTGCTGCTGCATTTCTGGCATCCAGGTTCTAGGTTCCTCTCCTGGAGAATCTCACACTGTTAAGGTTCTAGCTTTTTTCTTATACTAACAAATGGTTTGTTTTTCCTTCCATGAAAGCATCATCTACTGAAGTTAAGCCACAAATTGATGTTAGGAGGAATAATCAGAGTGTGCCACTAGTGTTCCCAATCAGACCATTAAGCTCACAACACTATTTAACCCAGTTCTACCTTCCCATTTGACTTAGTCCCACCTTCCTCCCAAAATCTCTTCTCCAGTACCTTTATTCACGGCGTTCTATGTTCAGTGAACTTGTGAATGCTCCTAGTGATGGGGAATGTAAAGATGGACAAACTGTTGTCGTTTATTCCCAAAAACTCACAAATTGTTCTTATTGTTTAGGTTATTAATGAGAACTCTGTATTATACTACTGTATTATACTATCTGTGGCCTGGGGTGACCATGGAAACAGACATGGTAGAAAATCAGGGGTTAGGGGCTTGATTATTCATGAAGTGGAGCTGGAGGGGTCAGACTGAGACGACAGAACGAGATTACTATCGATTAGAGAGAACAACAGGCTAAAAATGGTGGACAACAAACTGAAGAGAAAACTGTTGTCCACAGGCTGATTCCAGACCGGCAGACTCCTTCAAAATGGTTTACCATAGATGTATGTGTGAGGCGGGGCTATCAAAAATGAAGAGACACCATTGGTTGAAATCAGCGAGTTCTGATTTCAAACATCACTTACGACACCTTTAAGGTTTTTAGTGATTTTGGTAAACAATCTTGTTATACCTTGTTTAAAATGTCTCAATTACCCGAAGCTCCTGCTGATCCTGCCCCTCCCCTTATGCTTTCTCAGCAGGATGTTCATGAACGTAGACTGGTATATTCATATTTCCACACAGCATCACTCTGCAGGCGTCATAGAGCTTACCAACTTGAGATGATAACTGGGGCTAAGTGATGCTACTTAGAAATCTGTCAAGAGTCATGGATGGGAGAGTCCTAAGGTTTGTGATGTCACAAAATCTGATAATAGACTATTTTGGGGATCATTAAACATTTATGGTAATTTAAATAAATCATCATTGGGTACGCACACTTATTAGTCACTATTCTGTTTCTAGTTTTACTCTTGCTTTTAACCCTATAATATGCAATTACCAACCTGGCAACAAACATTTGAATAGTAGTAGGTTTCTGTACCCCAAAATCCCATAGAACTGCAAAATTCATAGCGTTGGCTTCTTCCTCTCTAGGCACGGTTTTCCTGGGTATACTGCCATATGGTCTTCCCATTAAAGCCTGGAGAGTAGCAGATTACATCTAAAGAAATAAATACGGGCACAAGTAGTTGTAGTTCCGGACTTATATTGTACTCACCTCAGGAACCATCACCAACCCAAATGTCAGTCCAAACAGAATCATATTGATGCCATACATCCATCTCAGAAATATAAAATATGAGGCAACTGATGAGCCAAAGTGGCCTGAAAAAGATATACAGAAATATTATAGAGAGGATATAAGGAGACTGATAGACAGAAAATCCACAGACTTTCTATTTCTTTTATCTTCATCTCCCACGGGATGCAGGCAGTTCTGAAGTTATCAAAGTCACGTTGAAACTTCATCCATTTCTGAAAATAGGGTTGAAGAAAGAATAGTGAAGTTAGCTCTGAAGCTACAAAGAAGTACTCTATATTCACAATCTGAAAGCTCCTCCATCACTTTGATACTCTTCACCTTCATCATCACGACCTTGTAGGCATAGATCCTCCTCCCTTTCCCTTTTCCCAGAGCACCTTCATATTTCTCCACAAACTCCTGAGACTCCCTGGGACAGAACACACAACCATGCCATCGAGAAGATCGCCTCAGATCAGAACTGATTCTGCAGGACGTACCGAAGGTTGGTTAGTTTCTTCTTCATGGGCCAGGGCTTTCCTCTCAGAGTGCCGATAAGCTTTTTCCTTTCATCTACTGCCTCTTTGAGCTTTTCCAGTTCCTCTGGTGTCAAAGAGCCCAAAAGTCCCACTGGAGGATCGTCCGTTGCCTCAAATGCAGTGGTGGATTCAGAGTCTGACTCAGATTTAGATTCTGACTCAAAGCTGAAAATAGATTTCATAACAAATCTTAAAGTGAGTGTACACAAACTTTGAGGTTGCCTTGCAAAAGTGCTGTTTAAAAGTATTTTTATGAGCAAAATTGATTGGTTGCTAAGGTATAATTTTTGGTTGTTATGGAGAAGTCTGTAACATACAACGTTATTCCTGCCAATACCCATATCTGTTAAATTAAGATATTCTTTACCATATTAATTAAATCAATTACCTGCTGTATTACTTACTGTCAACTTTACCTTCTGTGAACTTTAAGTTTCTAAGGCCATTTAATGTACTTGACCCTCTGCTGCTTTTTAAAGTTTGCCCACAGACAATCAATCAGTCCTTAAATGTAGTAATGGATTTACTTCCACAATTAGAGACATAACAAGAAACATTTTTTAAATACATTTGAAAAAAATATTCTCATTCTCCATCCTCCCCCTGTGCTAATTTTTTTTATTACATTTTTTGCAAACAATTCTGCCTTTCTCCAGATGAGCCACTTTAGTATAGCTTAGCATAAATCATAAAAGTAGCATAAAACAGTAGCATTTCAGATCAAACTGAACAAAAAATCTAATCTGCATCAACTGTTGTGTGCTTTCACAATAAATATTATTTATTATGGGTCTACTTTAGTCTATAAAACATGGTACTAAATTAATACATTTTAATTACTAATAGACTAATCAAGCAAATTTTAAGAAAGGTATAATGAATACTGAAACATTGAATGTGTAATAAAGCATTTAATAGTTAAGTAGTGTTCAAATTATTTTAAAAAGTGAACTTACACAGTCTCCTGCTTCTTTTTGTTCTTTCCTTCCAAGGGTTCTTTGGACTTTCCGTGGTTTGCATCATCCTTGTGTTTAATATCCTTTTTCTTTTTCTTCACATCACGTTTTTGTTCTTCCTCCTGTTTTGAGACCTTGGTCTTTTCATTTTTTGTGTTCTTTTTATCTTTGTTTGATCCTTCCTCTGCATCATCTTGACCTGTATTCTTCCGTTTTGCTCTTTTCCCATGCTTCTCCCCCTCTTTCCGCACTGCTCTGCACTGTTTCTTCTCAACTGTCTCATTGCCCATTTCAGATGTGCTCTCACCATTTCGTTCTCTCCTCCGTTTCCCATTTTGAACTCTCTTCTCCTTTCCTCTCTCAGAATCTGCCTCCACTTTCACATAGTATAAGCTGAATTCTTTCTCTTTTCCTGTGAAGTTGACACTTTTAAATACGTAGAAAGAGTTGAACAAACATAAAAAAAACATTGAATCTTACCATCCTCTACCTCCAAACTCACTGTAAAGCAAACAACACGACAGATAGTGAAAAGGGGATATAAGCAGCTAAAATTCGATTAAAGGAAGCTTTGAAATGGGTCAACAACTGTGCAACAACAGTGCAACCAGAGCTGTAAGCGTTGACCGGGTCATTACATGCTTAGTTGTATTGTACAATAGACACTTGTCGTCTTTAGTGTCTGGGTATACGGTCGTCAGGGGTCACATGGGCAAGAGAAGGAAAGTCATATTCATGGTTGGCTTAACGTTCTAATATGATCATTATATAGACAATGAAAATGTAATTTTAAGTGACATTCAGCTTTAAATATTAACATAGTATATATTAAATATGACTTTTTTTATCTGTTATCTACCATCAGATTTAACTCCACTTAAACATTTGGCATAATCAATATTTTTCTTTTTTTTTATTGCGTAATAATAATTTTAAAAAACATGATCTTACCGTCACTTTCAGATGCAACAAGTTTGTGTCCCGGCATCCTTCCCCTGAGTGGTCATGACTGTACATCCCCAGTATGTGTGCATGCATGTGGGCTTGTGACGAGGAGGATGATGCTGTCTCGGTGGAGCGTAGCGTGATTGAACAGAACTTGTTGGGTGATGAGAGCGGTGCATGAAGAGTTCACTTTTTATGAGCATTCAGAGACATCGACCAGGAACAATAACCAGTCGAAACCCTAGAGCCTCTCAATTTCACTCCCTTGAATTATTTAAGGGAATTATGAGCCTTTTTATAAAAGAAAGGAGGTTACACACAACCAGGCCAAAATAAAAGATGATAGTCTAATGAGTTGCTGTAGAAAGAGCAAAGTGGTGGTAACAGATGACCAGTGAGTAACCAGACACTCTGTGAGATGTACTTTCACTATCACCGATTGAAATTGCACATAATCAAGGGGAATTTACCTAGATGTTTAAAATTGAAAATTGTATAGAACAAGAAACAGACTGTTATATTAATGAAAGACAAATCTGACTATTAAACATTCAGAAGTGTGTTAAAGTTTGCAGGGATGAAAAAGGATTTAAACAAATAAAGTGAGTAAAATCAATATTTTGTGTTACTACCTTTTGCCTTCAAATTGGGAACAGGGGACTTTGTAGGATTATAGTCAAGGCCCGGTTCTTGTCAAGGGAGTGGGTGCCAGGTGTGTAAGTCATTTTTTAACTCTAAATGTAAGCTGAGGATTATCAGGAAGCTCATATTTTTTATTCTCCAATGGAAGCGTCACCCAATCAGATCACTTTAAGCAAATACCTCAGCTCAGACAGTGAGTAGCATCCAGCTGCAATGGATTTTAAGGGTCAAAACGTATCAACCCGATTTTTTGGGTGCAAAGTTTCGTGTGACAACTCGCTTTGATCGAAAACCATGGACTCCAATGGGGCATCCCACATCAGACTGAAAGAGTGGTGCCAAAGTAAAAGGTTTCGGATTGCCATATCAGATTGAAGAACGACCCATGAAAGCTGGCTCTTTAATGACGTGAGAAGGTCACAATAGAGCCACTCTGTGGCGCTCATCCCACACCTTTGCACAGGCAACAGGAAAGAAACGGCACACCACAAATCTTCTCTTTTCCCACATTTTTGTCAAACAGCTCCCTTTACTTAACCACTAAAAGTATAAACCTCTCTACATCCTTTATTTCTTCTCTTTCTTCTTCTTTCCTGTATCCCCATGTGGCGGTTGAGCATCTGTTGTACCGCAAACGCCATCTTCAGGCAAGGAGTGCCATTGCATTCACATTTCCTTGACGCAGATGACGAGGACCCTGATGTGAAGCCACACGAATATTCATGTGAATCTCAATTCGGAGCGGTGTGTAGAGGCCACCGCACAGCTAGGCTCTGAGCATTGTCAAACAGCGTCCCCTGGTGTTTGACTATCTAACACTTACCCCAAACCCCCAAGTCTAACCACAGATGGGAATCTTATTGCCTAACAGTTGATCTCCGGTATTGCAGCTGGATAATATTGCAGACGGTAGCAAAATGAGGACTAATTTGATTGGCTGACGCTGCTATGTTTGATTGCATCAGTTTCAAGCTTCAGATATGGCCATAGACAAGCATTAATGCTGAATTGGTCATTACAGTTTGAGGCACCAAAATTGACAAAAAAAGTTAAGCTAACGCAGAGATACTGCAAGCGAGCGAGGTAGATTGAGTGTGCTTTTCGCACGCACTCAGTCTACCTCATACACATTTGATCTCTCTGCGTTTGCTTGACTTTTGTCCAGTTTGGCGCTAAATATTACATAGGGAGAGCCCTGATTGTGGTCAGGTTTTTAATTAAAGAATTGTCGCAAAAAAGAGCTTTGGAACTGAAATGAAACCAGCTGTATTTAAATCTAGAAGAGACCTTGTTGATGCAGTATAACTACCTCGTGTCTTGTTGCTGTGCTTCCTCAACTTGGGAGAAGAGTTTGGTTGTTGCTCTTCTAGTTTTAAGCCTCCTACACAGACTAAGGTTTCAAGATGTGCTGTTCAAGCTCTTCAGAAGAGGCACAAAGGAACAGGCAATGTTGAGAATAATAGACGCGTTGGTTGGCCACAGAAACTTGTGCGTCAGATACATCTAGCTAACAAGCTTTCGGAACATATCTAGCAATGTCATCCGCTCAGAACTGGCAGACGCCCTAATACACCTCTCTAGAGGTCTTTTTTTTCTAGCAGCCAATACGCCAAACTCCTGACATGGGAAAAAGACCATGTGACTAAAGTATGCAAGAAAATATTATGAAAAGTCTTGTGTCACTCGTCCATTTGATCTTGAAAATATGGAGACCTTTCAGTGGTAAAACTTTCACTTCCAGGGTGATATCTCTCATTTTCGTTTTGAACAGAGAGTTTTGGGAGAAGATGTTATATATATGGTTAAATCATTTAACTTCAGTAGTTACACATTTTCCATTACAACACACTAAAAATTCACATTCACCTCGTGTGATAAGTGGGCCTGCATGGGGATAAATTACATTGATAAGATATTAATTTCACACGATGTATAAACAGTAGAGGGTTACAATCTCTATTTGTGCAACTGAACCTCAACCTTCAACAATAACTGTTTTTGTTTCAGTTGTTTTGCATTTCAAATCCTGGCCACCAGGGGTCTCTGAAGATACATTTTGATTTGAAGGAAATCTATTGAAGTGAATCATGAAGTGAATGAGAGATCAAGGGGAATTCAGATGATGTCAGGCTGCTGTCATTGCGTGACCCATTTCTTTAACACATTAATCACCGATTCAGCAGTTATCAGTCACTGTACTGTGTGCAGTGTCTGTTTATGCCGAGTTTCATCCTGAGAGTTTGCCTCAGTTCTTGAGCAGGCCGGGTTGTTTTCCTTGGCTAAATTTTTCAGCATCGTTTGGGAGTTCTGATCATTTAAAATAGACTGAGGCAACGTAATAAGAAAACATTTTAACGTAAACTTGAAAAATGACCAAAAATGTATGTGTGTGCACATGCGCAATAAGCGCAAGTAGGACGGATTCACGGGTTTCATTTTCCCCCATTGAGGATGAGGTGCATTCCATTGTTATGAAGAATTTGTGGTGAGAGAGCCGGATATTTGATAAATCCAGGGTGGATGTAGGTTCACATTTACGGAAAGACACAACAGAGCATTTTACAGGCACTCGTGCATAAAGGTATTTTGAAAATTGACAATTTATTTTGTTAAATTGTTCAAATCGACTGTAAAGAAATATGAACGGCATCTGGGCTGATATGAGGTCACCACCGAGCAGTCCCAGACGCTGCCATTGACAGGTGCACAAATTTCTGGTAGTGATGGGCGGATCGATACTGTGGGTAAATTTTAATATTTGGTTGTGGTTCGTCCATAGAATATTATTTATCTTTGATTTTTTTGTAGTATCGATATCGGTATCGATATTGATTTATACTTATCGTAAGTATCGGTATCGTATCGAATCCAAAAAATGTGGTATCGCCCATCCCTAATGTCTGCAAGCGACTTCCTGATAAGGATGTTATAGACATGGTTTCTGAGCTCCACCTCCAGACACGCCCCTCTCACCATCTTTTAAATACAACTTTTTATAATTATATATACGAATTTGGAAGTAACTCAGAATTAGATTTTTGGAAGCATAAATGATCTTTCTCACAACGTGTTGACAGCTGTCAGTCAGCTCTGTTCTGTGATTCTTTCAATCACATGGTTCCGCCTATTTTTTTTTAAGGAAAAATTGATCCATTGTGAGCCATACGAAAATAAACATAAAACACACAAAAAACTATTTCATGTTGTTCATAGATATAAATCATCAAAACCGATTGTGCAAATAACTTAATTTTTGGCTAAATCATTTTCAGCTTCACAAGTTCAGCTTATCTTGTATAGACTTGTATTGTAGATGTGAGTTTCACAGCAATACAAATGTACCACCCACAACGTAATTCAGCAATGTCTTCTTAATCACTGAACATTTTTTTATTTCATTAATTTCATGTACAACACAGTTAATACATGAAAACTAAAAACACTGGTACAATATAAAACCACTTAATAAACTGATGGCACGGTGGCGCAGTGGGTCGCACTGTAGCATTCCAATTAGAAGGCTGGCAGTTCAATGCTCGCCAGTAACATTCCTGGAAGGAGTTTGCATGTTCCCCCCGCTTGCATGGGTTTCCTCCAGGTACTCCGGTTTCCTGACAATCCCCAAAACACGACTGAACTTAATAAATTTAAAAGTTTATTGATGATGTCAAAGCAATTCTCTCGTGGTGCAACTGGTTATCCCATTATAGCTCCCATTTTATAGAATTTGATTCAAATTGGATGAAACTTTGAAATCAAAGTGGATGAACCTTTCGTTATTTGAAGAAAATAGAACAATTTTATTTTAGTGTTATCTTCACAACATTAAGATCATAAAAAGACGTAGTTACGTAAAAGTATATTTTTAAACCAAATTTTTAAAATCCCTGCAACATGTTTCTAAATAGCCACTTTATTATTTGTCTTTAAAAGGAAGTTATGTGTATATCATAAAACGTGCATCTGCATCTTCAGTTATTGATTGAAAAGTTTCAAAAAGCACATGATGTTTACTTGCTTTGCTCGAGTAGAGTGTGGAAACTCTTGTCAAGCAACGACACACCAAAAACATCAGCGTAAAGGTGAACATGTCATATACAACTGATAAGCCTAGTTCAGAAAGTTTGCAAAAAACCACTCACGCATAAGACGCATCAGACTAGTCTAGGCAGGTTTATTTTTTTCCTAAACTTGCTGTTTTTAAACCCGTTCCCCTCCTCCAAGTCCAACTCGTGTGCTCTAAAACAAACAAGCAGCTTCTGCTTTTGCTCATGGACCCTCAGGACACTCAGAGTTGAGTTACACCACAAAAAGGAATCTGTCTCACATGAGCTCAAAGGCTCATAGCTTTGAACAGCACGTGAGACATTGCTGACTGGTACTGTAAGATATGAATGCAGTGAAAAACACGTGGCAGCTGTCAGAGTCTGCAGGCACACTCAAGAAAACATGAATGGACTTCTTGGAAATATCTCCTGAATTGACAATGTTTTCAAAGTGTCTTTTTACACGGGCTACTTTTAGCACACGCTATATGCTCCACTATTGTATCAACTTCACCATTTTCCACCACAACAACCGAACATAAAGCTTTAATTAAGTATACTTTAACTCACAAACCCTCCCTTGATGTGCTGCTGTCAAAATGAATAGGATATGTTCACAGTTACTTCAAGAAAATCACATTCACTGGGGAAAAAACAAGTCTGCTTGTTTCCTTTTATGGCCATGTGTATTACTTTTCATCAATCCAACATGACATAATATGCAGATGTGAACACATTTAGAGGTTTGAACCTTTTAAGCGTATTGAAAAACAAGATGATTGACAGTAAAATGCTGACAGCGAGAACTTATTGTCCTGTTGTGAATTTTTAAGCAAATAACTCCTCACCATATCTTTTCCAGGTATTTGAACAGAATGTGGTTTATTGGTGTGTACAAAACTATCCAACAATGACTAAAGTCCACCCAGTTATCTCATATTTTTACTTTTTCTCTAGGGCCCATGGGTCCTCCTCACCAGGCCAAGGCATTCCCAGGCCAGCCATAAGGAGAAAAGAGAGGACTTGTTGTGCGCTATTTTTTTCCTGTTTCTTGTGCAAAGTCGCTATGAAAATGTGGGATGAGCTCCACATCATCAATAGAGCCAGATTTCACTGGTCGTTCTCCTTACGAAATAACTGTTCTGAAATGGAAGAGCGAAACTCTCTTTCGTTGGCACCAGTTGTTGGGTCAGCAGTGTGATGTCCCGTTTCGTGCGTTGTTGCACGAAAATTCAGGTCAGTGTGTACTGGCCTATAGTCTCTCCAACACCTTCAAAACACCTCCCCAGGGAGGCACCCAAAGCAGATGCCCAAGCCACCTCAGCTGGCTTCTCTCAGTGTGGAGAAGTAGCAGCTTTACTCTGAGCTCCTCACCCTATCTCTAAGAGAGCACCCAGGCACCCTGTGGAAACAAAAATCTTTTCAGCCAGCTGTATTTGGAATCTAATACTTTCGATTGTTAATGTTAGTTCAAATCCAAGTAAAAAGACCCCGAAAGCAAGGTTTATGAAGATTTATGAGAAAACACAGCTTTATTTAGCTCAAACATGAGTTAGCTCACCAAAGCACAGCTAATGAAAGAGTTGGTGGGAGAGGGAGAAAGGGATAAGGGATAAAGTGAGGAAGAGGGGAGAGAGAGAGAGAAAAGGAACCTCCCAAGGGTCCAACGCATAAGAGAACAAATGTCTTTCAGGAACTCTACTTAAAGAGCTTGTAACTTCTTGTTTGTGATGTATTTACTGTTCTATCTCAGAAATCCACCAGAAAATAGGATTATAAATGTTGTTTTTCTATTACACGGTTATGATGACTCAGTGCTTTGGTAAGGGTAGGAGCGTAGATTGACAGGTAAATCGAGAGTTTCACCTTATATCTCAGCTTCTTATTCCACACAACGGATTGGTGCAGAGGCTGTACAAATCTGTCCATCAATCTCTCATTCCATGGTCCCTTTACTCGTAAACATCTCCACTTGGGTCAGGATCACTCCACCATGCCACCTTTTTCTGACCAACATGGCCTTGGATTTGGAGGCTGAAGGCCTCTACAATCCGATCCGAATTGAGATTCGCACAAATTTTCAGATGGTTTCTCAGCAGGGTGCTGTTCATCTGGCTCAAAGAAATATGGATGCAATGACGCTCCCTGCCTGAAGATGGCGTTTGTGGTACAACATATGCACTTGAAGAAGAAGACGACGACAGTGAAGAAATCAAACAACACCTGGAAAAAATCATGGATGTTGAGAGGTTTACACTATTGCTGGCTAATCACAGGGAGATGTTTGGTAAAAAAGTGGAGAAAAGAGAGGATTTGTGGTGTGCTTTTCTTTCTTGTTTCCTTTACGAAATCTCTATGAAATGTCCTATCAACGTCATCAAAAGAGCCAGCTTTCATTGGTCATTCTACATGTGAAAAACAGATCCGATTTGACATTGCAACTCTTTTCATTGGCAATACGTTCGGACAAATGTGGGATGTCCCGTTGGCGCCCATGCATTGTTGCACGAAGCTTCGGACCGAAAATCTGTGTGTATTGACCTTTATACTCACATACAGAACAGTCACAGGATTAGCACCTTCCTATTTCACAAGCTCTTCCAATCCTACATTCCTGTGTTCAGAAAAAGAACAGCATATAGTAGTTCCACCTCACACCAGAACATTCTCATTCACTGTTTCTGGTTGTCGAAATACTCTTCCAGTTCCAATTCTAAAAACAGGAACTCCCAAAACAACTCAAAACTTTTTTTTTTATTCCAAAGAAAGAGAAAACAATCCATTTCTTCCAAAGCAAGATAACATTATATGAGCATGTCATGATAAACGGAACCTTTTTTTTGCAATTGCTTGTGTTTTCCCCCGAATTGTAAGCATCTGCTAAGTGGCTAAATGCAAAAGTAAACAGGGATTTTGTGAATTTCCAGACACCTTCTTAAGGCACATCACTCTTTCCACCTTTATGTAAAGATGACATTCAGGTGTGAGTGAGACTACATGCCAAATGTTTTAGTGACAAAAACTAAGAGAGCTGTGAAAAAGGGACATCAAATGGTGTTTTCCAAAGCTAATCTTGAAAAAGCAATCGTCTGTCACAGATACAGTCAAAATACTGTTGCGTCTTAAATACATGGAAGTGTTTACTAAATAAGAGCCTTCAAATCTCCGGAAACTCATCAAGAAGGTATGATTTCATCACCAGCGTGTGGGTGACTATTGTGGCTCCCTGACGACCAGACTCCGCCTCCGTTCGGCGGCCGGCCAATGAACGCATGCCATTCTCGCGTGACGTTACAAAACACGCCTCTTTACTAAAGAAGGAAACAAATAGAGTGAAAGAAGAGAGACAGCTCGCGAAAGAGCGAGAGGAATACGCTTATTTACATCACAGACACAGAAACCCCCGTCAGAAAGAACGACATTTATTTGAAGAATCTCCATACAGACAATAAACCACTGGATTTTTAAAAGCATCCCAGGTAAGATCGAATTTAGTTCATGTAATAATCGTGAGAATGTATTTGCTGTTAACACTGAAAGACTGTATGACCTCGAAAAAGGAAGCGATTAACCGTTTCAGGGAATAAGTGTGTCTCATTTGGTTTCGAATGGATTTCTAATGTTAAACCCAAGTGTTATTCGAGTAATCCTGTTTTTGTTTTTTTGGTTCGACGACTGTGCAAAAAAAGTCAACTATGTTGTCTATGACAGAACATTAACTTGGTACAATACACACCAAGTTAAGTTACAAAGATAACTTTTTTTATTTTCTCTACATTGGCTGTTGTAAAAATAGACTCCATTAATATTTCCTAGTATGGCTTTCTATCTTTGTGCCGTTTGCTTTTATTTGTACTACCATGTATCTCCCGGATATCTCGTTCAGTTTCGTCTTTTGTTGGTCTCTTAAACATTAACATAATTTACAGGTACCTGAGACAAACTGTTGGCTTTTTGTTTCAGGCTTGTTCAAAAACCAGATCGTTTTTCTGCGTTTGAAACCCAAGAGCAAATAGACAAAGAAGGGGGATTAAACAAAGCCAATGCTTCCATATCCTCGTGATGTTTGCTACTCATTGCTGTTATACTTCATGTTTGACTATTTTTCGGTGAATCTAGTTCATCCTGTTCTCTCAATTTTTCTGTTTTGCTCGAGTGTTTGGATGCAATACACAATTACTCAGATAGCCAACCGAAAAGACAACTACACGGGATTTAGAGAAACAATCCCTCTTTATTTTACTGACGTAAAATTGTAGAAATTATTAATTACTTGTTTTTCTGTAGCTTGAAGTTGTTCTAAGTACTTGGTTTCAACGTGAAGAACAGCTATTAATCAGCTGTATGTCAGCGCGTTGACTCGCACGGTTGAACACGTGACCACCTGTCCTCATCGCTTTTCTGCTAACAAATAAAAATTGTAGATTCTTTATTCCCATTAATAGGCCACTTCTCGTTTTGTCAGGTGTGTTTTGGCGTGTGAGTTTAATTCACAGCAACCGACTGACCAATTCGAAGCGAGTTCGGGTCCGCTTGGTCGTCGACTGATACTAAATGATTTTGAAGTCTGTATTTGTACCGTTTTCTAATCGATTAAACTGTAAATAACCTGTTTTAGTCAGTGTTGCCAAGGAGGAGCTTCTATTATTATTTTTGAACGACCGAAACAAGGACTTTTTTTTTTTTTACTGAAATAGCACTTCCGGTGTGTTCAGGCACAGGAGCCTCGATGTGCAGTAGTGTGTGTGTGTGCGTGTGTGCGTGTGTGTGTCCTTGTGTACGTCAATATTTTGCTGGATAATTGATGTCAGATACACATTGTATATTAACACCATCAAAAACAATTCTGTACATTTAATTGGGAGAAATACTTTTTTTTCTATGGTGAGCGTGCTAATGGCTGCGATGGACTGGCGACATCTTCCAGGGTGTACCCCTGCCTCTCGCCCGATGTGAGCTGGAGACCCTGGGGAATAAGAGGGCAGGAAAATGAATGAGTGTAAATGGGTGCTAACATGTTGAGATCACATTAGACAACACATATTTTAAGTCAAATGTAATGATGATGAATGCTTCCATAGGCGCAAAGAACACTCCACGTTTACCACTCCGCATTATAAAACTTCCCCTTGGATTAGAATTAGTTTACGATTTTCTCATCTTTTCAGTCATTCTCCTGACCAGGTAATGCTACTTTCAGTTTAGTTCAGCTTAGCATAGATCAATGAAGCCGATTAGACCAGTAGCTTTTTTACTTCACAATAATCCATTTTTAAAATGACGCTTTAATTAATTTCAATGAAATGTTGTTGTTAGGAACTATATTTACATTTCAGAATAATCAAGGAAATTTTCCTGGCACAACATTACTGCAGCCATCTCAAGAATTTTCCACTGGCCTTTTAACACAATGCAACCCTGCAAGAGTGCCATTCTAAATGGCAAAACTGGGGAATACATGTGGAAACTGACAATTTTTAACCTGTGACACTATTTGTCCAGTTTTATTTTGGGATCTGTGCTAACATATCCTACAAATAATATAGCTAAATTTAAAAAACTTTTAAAGATGACTTAATATCTTTCGGGTAGATGTTGGAAACAATCTAAATGTATTTGTCTGTAGCATAAATGTATCTGTGTGAGTCTAGAAGGTTTTGTAGCTATCAATCATAGTTGAGCCAACAATGCTTTCCAATAGTTTTCTATTCATTTGAATAATCCATATAATTTCATAAATTGTAGTCAAATTAACGTGAGGTTTAGGTTTACGGCTAATCCCTTAGCTCTCACCATAAGCTTACCCCTTGGCCCTTGAGGACAGGCTGAAAATATATCCCTATACAGTATTTCGCAACCATATGGCTCTGAAGGTATCACTTTAAAAGTAAATTTACTGACCTGTATATGGGACTTAAACCCCCTACTTTTCATGATTTAACATTTGTTTGAATGGCTGAATGTCCATTTCAGTTTAATGGTCATTTTTAACTCCATTCTCAAAAGAATTCCACCTCTTCCCCTTACATGACCATTTTATACTGAGGCGTAAATGCATGGTTGTCTTAGAAGTTTTGAGTGCATAAAAAAAGAACAGGTCAAAAGCCTTTGTTTTTACAGTTTAGCTACAAGTGTTTACCTTATAGCGAACATAATGAAGATCTCCCCTTGCATCATAT
This sequence comes from Danionella cerebrum, assembly GCA_007224835.1. NCBI lineage: Eukaryota > Metazoa > Chordata > Actinopteri > Cypriniformes > Danionidae > Danionella > Danionella cerebrum. Next base: position 600,170 of record SRMA01026584.1, read on the forward strand.
TCATGCAGTATAGAAATTTACCAGCTGGTATTGACACAAAACTACACCATCCACCTTTTAGACAATGATCTCCTCTCCAGTGCCTCTAAGCCAAGCACAATGCTGTCATTGTTCGCCTAACCACTCTTGACCTGTCTCTATTTTTTCTGTGTGATACATTAGCAATGGCCCAGGAGACAAACCAGAGTCCCGTGCCTATTCTGTGTACCACAGGCTGTGGTTTCTATGGCAACCCTAGGACCAACGGCATGTGCTCGGTGTGCTACAAGGAGCACCTAAACAGACAGCAAAGCAGTGATCGCAGTCCCATAAGCCCCCTGGGTAAGTAACTCTGAAACATTAACCTGTTTTTCTGGCCTCCTGGATGGCATTCTCTATAGTTACAAATCACACAAACAAGATGATCATTCATGAGAGCTCTAGGAGATGATGATATCATAGCAAAACACATCATGGTGGTCACTGTTTATTAGACATTTGTGATGTAGCAACCCCTTAAGTTGATTGAAGAAATGAAACAGGTGTTCATTTCTCAGAATTTGATCTTGTTCTTTTGGGATTTTTTTGAAATGTAATCAAAAATTGATTCAGTCGTTTTTGTCATTTGTCTTTGTTTTAAATGATTTTGAATGATCCCGTCCCCTCCAGTCTTCTGGAAGCTGGACATTGCATCCTTGGCAAGTTGAGAACATAATAAACGGTGTTACTATGTGTTTGTCGAAATTTTTAATCATAAACCATCATAGAAGACTCTGGAAGCAAGGTTTTAGAAGGTATGACAGAAAATGTGGTTTAATTTAGATTGAACACTGAAAATGCTATAGCTAACAAACCATGCTGCGTTCAGAAAAAAAATTAGGTTAGAGGAGGGGCTGGGTAAGACCCTGAGAGAGCTTCCCTCTCTCTCTCTCTCTCTCTCTCTCTCTCTCAGTCTCTCTCTCAGTCTCTCTCAGGGTCCAGATCCAAAGGGGCAAATACTCAAAAAAAAAGAGAGAAACTTTATTAAAAGATCTATGAAAAAATGTCTACCAGAGACATCTTCTTTAATGGATCAAGCTGAGTTTACAAAAGTTTATCGCTGCCCCTTGAGGCTGGATGATATTACACACTCTTAAAACATGTCAAACTAAACCCTGGCTATGTTAGCTTTACCGAAGGTATGTTGATGGTTGTTTTGTCTTCCAACGACATTGGAAACGTTTCAGTGGTTGGTAATAAAATAGTTTAAAATGTTTTTTTTTTTTAATTTCAGTTTTTGATTTGTGTCATTTTACTGACCACATTGTGAACATATTACATTTGGAGTGTAACACTCTGCTAAAGATACGAAACATACCAGAAAATTATGTCCACACCTGTTTGTTTTGCATCACACTATTTTTAACCAAATATTGAAACTGTTTATATAACAAGCGATCATGGGAATAAATGGAATTTTAAAAGTTTTGTGACCACACAGCTAAGAAGGCTAGGGTCTAGTTCTGTTTGCATTAAGTCATCTGTTTTACTCTTAAGTGATGGGAAGAGCTAATTTTATAATCTTTCTCGTTTAAAATGTGGGTAAAAGATGATGATTTCATCTGAGGTCCCTTTTAAAGGTCCAATGTTTGTAGTATTAGGTCGGTCGCTGAATGATAGTGCTCACATGCTTTAGAGCCCGCACTAGTATGGTGACCAAGGCCTTCGTTTTGTAGTGTGGCAGAGCTGCACCTGTGCACTGTTTGTGATTTGTGTCTCTGTTGTTTTGGAGCAGCTGGCAGCCCCTCAGCAGAGGCGTCTGCCATACAGAGACTAGAAGCCAGCTTGAACAAAGCAGAACCCTCACCTGCACCGAGCACAGATGCCATCAGAGAGTGAGTACTTCACGCACATGTAACTTTAGCTTGATGCAACTTTCACTTTTGTATTGAGCAGCTTTATGTTTGAAGAAGAGACGGAGTGTGATCAATTGCCAACTTGTTTCTTTTTGCAGAAGTATTCCTTCATCCTCCTTACCGGTTACACAGCAAATGACTGAAATGAGTATTTCTAGAGAAGAAAAAGCCCTGTCGCCTAACTCGGAGGCTGTTGAACCAGGTATTTGCAGTAAAATTTGCATTTGTTTACATTAAGAACAGCTCATTCCACCTCCTCCAGTTGGGGATAAATTCCTCCATAAACAAAAATTGCTCACTTAAGTTACCACTTCAATGTTTTTTTTTTTGTTGGAACAACTTGTTTTACTCAACAAGAACTCACCATAAATTCTTAAATATGTTTTTTTGACATTATTACTGGAAACAATGGTGATCATAGATGATTAATCACTATTGAATAGGCCTTTGTTAAGAATCAGGGGTGGCCATTATCCAGATTGAAGTCAGATTTTGAGATTTGTTAGATTTTTAGGTGTTTTATCATGTGTGGTAATCAACTAACACACTTATTGTGTTTTAAGAGGGTTCATACAATGATTAGCCTTAAATCTGTTACAACACCAAGAAAAGAGAGTTTTGCATCAGATATTCCCTTTAAACAAGGTTTCCGCAGGGTAAAAACCAACTTTTTAGGTCTTTAAATTTAATCAAATTTGCTAGTCTTAATTGGCCAATAAACTTTAGACCCAGGGTCCTTGAGTCAGATTTCCCAGCATACATTGCACAAGCCGGCACATTGGACTGTTTAACAAAGATGGCTGCCATAGAAGTATTTCTGTCATTTACAAAGGTTTTAAAATTATGAAAACAATCGTTTTATTTTTGTTTTCACATAATAAATCTAAATATATGTCTGAAATGTTAATGAAATAAAAAAAGTGCTATTTTACTTGAAAAGCGTCGTTTTTAATTGTTAACAATTGTAAAAAAATTAGGAAATCCATAATTTCCTTTGTTGGATTTCCTTTCACAAGTGTATATATAGGTCTGAATATGTTGTGAGTCAGAAAAAAATGCTAGTTTTAAAGGAAAAAATTTGACTAAGAACGATTAAAAAAATATTATAATACAATATTGCTTTGGATAAACTTGTTTGCCAAATGGATAAATGTAAGCTAATCTAGTATTAAAGGATTGCTACAGTGCAATGAATTCTAAACACTCTGTAATGTAATGTATTTATAGTAAGGACACTGGTAAGCATGCTTAGGTTCTAAAAATAGTAGTACTATTTTTATAAAAGGTTAATTTTGGCTTCAGAGGTAGGTCTAAGCACCGTAGTTGGTTCTTATCCTGGTTGAGTAAGGAGTGTTAAGCAAATGGAAGCAAGACTGATTACAACTGATCTTGTTATTTTATTAGTTTGTAGATAATATTTAAAATGACTCATGAAACAGAATTTTTTAACTTGTATATAAAAATATACTCGCAGAAGTGGGGTAGATTAATAGATGTAACTAAAGCTAGATTTATTTGATACTTCCATTACGTTTCATCATTCTTTCAACAATTCAGGTTAGGATGTGTTTATTTATAGAACTTTCCATGTTGAATGTCAAAGGAGGCACTGTGAGCTTGTGTTAGATGGTTTTCAGCTTTGTTGTCATGTCAGCTGCTCTTCGTTCCGAAGCGAACTGTGCTTCTGAATAGCAAGTGTTAAAATATTCCAGTAGAAGTATGATGGAAAAAAACTTTTTTTTGTTTTTGATAGAGTTGCTTTGTTGTCAGCTCGGGTCTGGTTCACATGAACATTGTGAGCAAAGATGCTCTTGACGTTATTAGTGTATTTAGAAAAAGTTGCAAATATTATGTTATTCAATATACAATATGTTATTTCTGATTTCAATGATTCTGAAAGGGTTCTTTAAAAAAAACAATGCACTCACCTGTTCTGGAGTTGAGGCTGGATCGTAAACAATCGAAAACAGAAACAAGACCGGTTGCCAATTAATACAATGCTGTTAAAGTGTCAGTCAATTCATGGTGTTTTAAAGCGAGTATTTAACATTGAAGTTTGCAAAAACACTTGTGATCAATCAGGACATTCACTACATGCTGCAAGCTACAATAACCACCAGTACACTTGCTGTTGCATGGGACGACAATGACAAATTCCACCCCCCAAAATAAAAAAAACCTGATTTCACTGTCCACATGACCCTTGGGTGCAGAGAATTTTTAATCCATCTTTGTTGGAATTTTCAGAAATGTGCGGTTACATGAAAATGGCGCTGCCTCCAAATCAACTTTTTTTCCAGTTTCGGTTGGCTTCATTGCTAACCCTTGTTCACAGGGTCCGCAACATTTCAGTTGATTGGAAGATTATGAGTATATTTGTGCACTTTATTTACAACCAAAGATATCACACAGACTTTTGAAGCCAAGGCTATTCATGGCCAAAATTCTGTTTCCAAGCAGAGACAGGGAGCTGATGATCCATGATGGAAGGTTGACTGGTCAGGATCTTATGACCTATATAACCAGGCAGTTCGGATCGCTTTTGGAAAGCATTGCAAACTTTGGTGATTATCAAAATCTGTGTGACACATTTTTTTGCTACGACTGCCTTTATTGGTTTTTATTGAAAGCAAAGTGACTGGATTCAAAGTGACGAGATCAGGGACAGGATTCAAACCTGCACTACTTTGCGTCTATGCTCAATGTACTGTCCTCTAAACCATGGGCCGGACACATTGAAATGTTTGGCTTTCCTTTAAGCTATTTCTACATTGTTCACACAGATATTGATGCCTGGTGGATGGTAACTAAAACACTGGGCAAAATGAGTGTCTTCATATGTATTGTTACGGCTCAACTTAATTTTAGGCTCTCCTCAAATAAGTTTTGAGGCTTCTGACTTTCCACAACAATTTGTGTTGGAATGGCACTTCTGGAGGCACTTTATGATGTGTTTTAGGGTCAAGCTGGCATGGATGGATAAACTAAGATTGTGAAAATGCAAATAAACTTTTTTTTACTTACAACTGTGACGCATACATTTTCTTTATCCAATAAGTCGCATTTCTAAATAAATTTCTCGGAACTGGGGAGCGATTGGGTGGCATTAATGGACTAACCAATGAACCGATTTCATTGCACAACACCTGAAATGTTGTTTTGCTCTAAAATGATGACATGACGGCGCAAATTGAGTTTCATCTACGTTTTCTAATATTCAAGTAAGTTATTACATACTAAAAAAGCCTTCCAGCAACTTCTTTTTTGATATTTGGTTGCCATTTCTGAGGAAGTGACGACTTTCCTTCTCTTGCACTTGTTGGATTTAAAATGGTGCTTTGTTTGCAAATATTTTAGATTATGAATCAGTTTTGTGCATATATTTAATTTGCATCTTTGGATGGAAACATGATAAATGTGTGAAGTTTTGGTTGTTCAACAAATGAAGTTAAAAACTGTTTTTGACGTTTTTTTTTCTTACTTAGCAACCGACTCTGTTCCATGCAGCGCTGACAACATTAGGTTTTGTGGCTGAGCCAGGTTTAGAGAAAACCCTGTTACAGCCATGATTACGTTCCACTCAAAGTGCTTCCAGATTAATTCCTGCCACTTGTTATTATGTGTACAGTTATTACCCAGCCCACCTCGTCCTCCTCGCCCATCCTCGTAGCTCAGTGCAACGACGATGCCAAGAGTCCGGACCCCTTCAAACCCAAGAAAAATAGGTGCTTTACCTGCCGCAAGAGAGTCGGCCTAACAGGTGACACTCATTCATTTCTTAAAGAACATCTAAATATGGATTCATGTGTAGATCATCTCACATTTCTTCTCGTTTGGCAGGTTTCGACTGTCGCTGTGGTAATCTCTTCTGTGGAATTCACCGGTACTCGGATAAGCACAACTGCACGTACGATTACAAGGCAGAAGCCGCTGCTAAGATTCGTAAGGAAAACCCAGTAGTGGTTGCTGATAAGATCCAGAGAATATAAGCTCCGCCCCCCCTTTCTTGTTTCAAAACACTGATGGATAAAACGGATTGGTGGAAAAACAGACTTGTGTTTTTTTGAGAGGAAAACAAGAGAACTTCATGAACAATCTGACAGCGTTTGAATTTCTTCTAGGTCTAAACTTTCCGTATTCTTGCGAATTCATTGTTTTCTTAAAGAATTGAACGCTTTTCAGGAATTTATTAGTTTTTTTTGCCTCTTCTTGTGCAATGGGAGTGGCAGATACTCTGTGCCAAACTGTAGTTTCTGAGGGTGAACTCTTCAACCGACTTGTTATCGATGACGGTGGATTCCAAGCGGTGTCTCGGAGAACTCCGTGATGTGGTGTTTGTTGAAGCTGCAGTTTATCATTAGTGTGTCGGAATGTGACACCACCCAGTCGTCGACGTCACCGTTAATTTAGCATTAATTTTAGAATGTGAACTTACTACTGTGACATCACACCTGAGAACATGTACGTTTTTTTTGTCTTGCCGCCTTCTAGATCCAGTATCCTCCCTTCTGTCTACGGTTTCTGGGATTTTTACTTGTGCGATCTTTTATGAGAATGTTGTAGACTTTTAAAAAGATTGTGTGGTGGTACAATGTCTGCGTGTGCACAGGGGAAATATCCGCACAAGTCCTTCTTCCTGTTGTGAGAAGAACTAACCTTCCTCTATCGGTGTATGTTTAAGATAATGGCAGACCAGGGTCTGTTTGACTGTTTAGAAATGCACCCGTCACTCTGTGTGTCTGAATATTTTAATGTGAGTGTGTCTGAGTGCATGTAATATTCGTCTGTAGGGTGTGCGCTTTCCTTTACAAATGTATTTGATGAGAGTCTGTCACGGTCTTATTTCAGCCTTTAGGTGTATATGCAAATTTGTATGAAAAAACACCTTGCTATGCTCATATTTATGTGTCGCATTTAATCCTTTTACCTGGCATTAAAGAAAAAAGTATTGTAAATAAAAATATACTGAGAGAAACGATCAGTGGTGCTGTAATGTGTGTGTGGAAGTTGTTTTATGTGAACTATTTTAGGAATATCTATTAATAGTTGCCTGTAAGTGAGCTGTCGGTGGAGTGTGGCGGTGTTCATCACATGGCTTCACTCAGTGTCAACATTACAGGATTTTTTCATGTACCTTAATAGAAAGCTGAGGATTATTATTTTATTTTGCTCATAAATGTTGTTTTAAAATGCTGGTACCTAACTCCAACCTCCAACATTTGTAAGATATCCCTGTTTGCAGACTGCAGATGGGTTAAATCCCACCCCACTCTGCCCACGTGTCGTCTCATTGGCTGTACTCCCTTACCCCAAAGGCTAATAGGTCAGTCACACTTAAAAAAAAAATTCCATTGATCTGAAATGTGGAATTTGCGGATTGGTCTCCGACGAAGTACAACTGCGAGGAACGGTGACTTACTATTTTGGGGACACATGCTGCGACTTGAGCCTGCACATTGGCGAGGTCAGGGACCATGAGCTCTTTTTGATCACTCATTATGAATTAAACATACATTTTTAGGACTTCAGTATTGCTTTAAAGTAGCGTTCGGTAGATTTAGCGTTGTATAGTGATATAGTTTTTTTTAAAAAATGATGCTGTTTTGAGGGCGGGGTCAGAACGACCACAACCACATGCTTAAAAATTCTGCTTTGATCAGGGGTAGTGTGACCGCCCCATAACCCTGTTTTGCATGCTAGTGGCATCACAAGTCAACGATCAGTGGGTGGGGCTTATCTGTCTGCAGTCAGCGGTACTTGACTTAGTAGCAGTTCTTCGACTGGTCACACAATGCTGGTGTCAGTAGTGAGCAGATTCCCATTGGTTCTCATTTTTACAGCAGAATTAAACATGGTTAATTCATGGGGCAATTAAATTAACATAAATTTCAGCCTTACATTTTTTTAGGGCCTTCATAGGGTTAATTACTAACATTCAACTGAATTGCGCCTACTGTAAGGATACCTAGAGGCTTTGCGTTAATTCATCCCAAATACATTTTATGAAATGGAGTTCAGGACTTTGTGCTGGCCAATCAGGTTGTTCCACATCAAAGGGAGTCATTGATTTCTCATGGACTTTATGGAGTCGTGTTTGAAATGACCGTTTTCAAACTGTTCCCACAAAGTTGAGCGCATGGAATTGTAATCTCTTGGTATGATATAGCATTAAGAGTTATTTTCACTTGAACAAAATGCCAAACCCAGCTCCTGAGAAATTATTCCCACACTATTAACCTTTTAAAGCCTCAAGTCCCACGCAAATTCATCTAATTGTGGAAATGATTGGTACATTGTAATTACGTTAAGACTGCATCTGCAAGTTAATACTTTTAGTAAGATAGTGTTTATGTGACCCAATGGCCCAAATTTTTTTAAATGGTGTTTTGTCAATCACTTGCCTATTTGAAAATGTGAAATATTCGTAAAATGCAAAGCAAAGTGTTAAATATGAAGGTTTGTATCACTAGAGGGCGCTGGCCTACCTCTCACGGCTTTTTGGCCTAAAAATGAATAGGAATTTATGTCGGAAATAAATGAAAATACTTTGAAATGTATGTTTTTAAAGTATCATATGCATATTTAGGGTGATATAAAGTTATTAAGGTCTGAGGTACGTAAATGGCGGTGTCTATCAAACCAAAGGCCACAGAAAAGTTATCAATCAAAACCGCTAACTTTTTATGCCCAGAGATTATCGTAAAAACCTACATTAACATACCACTGCCCATTTTGTTTACTATTTACATCACTGATGTGGAAATATAACAGAGAAACTTGATTTTAACAAGCTTGGACTATATCATCCCAACACGCTGATAACTCAGCATTTAAAAGAAAATATATTCTGCCATTTTTCACCCTGTGGCATGAAAACTTCTTCAGCCGGATGTGGTTTATTCTGCTTTCCTCGGGTCACTTTTAAAACACCAGGATCAGACCCATGACATGACTGGTTTAATACACTTTAAATGCAAAAGGTTTGTGTGAAGCTATTCTTGTGCTTAAATAAACAAATGTGATGGCCTTTGTGCATATTTCTTGCAGGTTTGTGTAACCCCTCTAGCGAAAAGCACCAACACTGCTCTGTATTGTGAATGAGATGATTAAAAGCAAGCTTCCTCCAAACAAACAGTGCAGCTTCTGTGTGTTTCAGCTGTCGAATGTTTTACACACCTGTCCCAGCTGCTAACACAAAGACATCCTGTTTTGGCGGCAGCTGTCTTGACAACGTTTGACACTTCTTTATTTGCAACCTAAGCATCTTTGACAATCCTTGCCTGACCAAGTAACAGCTGGAGAGGTGTGTGAGCTTCGACAACAGGTGCTGGGAGAGCGGGGTCCCTTGCTTGTTTTCTAAATGCTAGATTCATTGTGTCGTGATCCAGTCATCGTATGTTACTGTCAGAGTCACTGATCACGGTCTGCCAGCTCTCTGTCTAATGTGTACGGAGAGGGAGGAACGGCAGATGACATCCAACGATGGGGGCTGACGGATGTAGAAGAGATGACTACATTGTGTTAGAGGGAGGTGTATGCTGAGGGTACAAAGGAGTGTTTAAAAGGCACAGGTGAACAGGATGGTGAGGGGACTTTGAGCTAGGGGAAGTACCAGTTGTTCAGGGGGGGAGCAGGTTTTGTCTGACGAGTAAGTTGTATCTTAAATTGAAGCTGTGGGTGAGGAGAAGATGGAAAGACTCATAACCAGAAGTCATCTTTTGATCTGATTGTGTTTGTGCTCCGATTAATGCATAACAATTCTTTAGAATACTTTATAAATTTAAGGGGAATTCCATAAGTCCTCTTCTATTAGGCTGTTTTACATTTTAAAAGCATTTACCGGCGTATTCAACTGCTAAATTGGGAAAAAGAGCCCAATATTGTAATTTCTGAGAGGAAGTGGTCAAATATATGCTATGTACAGGCCACCTCAATTTTGCTGGAAGAATCTCGTGAGATATTTTGTAAAAGAGAAGAGAGTAAATTGGGGCACTGTTGGAGGAAATTTGGAGAGACCTCTGCGAACCTCTTTCATATATTTTAGGGATGCCCTAAGATCCAACAATATTGGAAGGAAGTAACCGATGTATTAGGTGATGTTTTGGATCTTGACATGATTTGTTCTTTTGTCTCTATATACATGGGGAACATAGTAGACCATTTCACAGGAAGTGATAAATATTTATTAAAGATTCTGCTGGCAACGGCCAGAAAAGCCCTGCCACGAAAATGGATGCAGGCTGAACCCCCATCAATGTCAGAATGGATGGACATTGTAATGAAAGTTCAGACCATGGAGAGACTGACTTTTTCATTGAGACTGAGACAGGACAAATATTTTGAATATAGGGAAAAATGTATTGTGTTCTCATCTATTGTATTTGGTTCAATTCGATATACTGATGACCTGTGAAATGTACTACTCTTTAATTAAAAAAAAAATCAGATCAGAAAGAGTTTTATTGCCAAGTAGGTTTGCACTTACAAGGAATTTGCTTTGGTGACAGAACTACCAGTTGTACATTTTTCAATAGGATTTAAAAATTCCCTCCCCTCTATGTTTTACATTTTATGTAAAGGCAGCATGAATACATACTGTAAATATACATGTGTGTACATTAAAAACAAAAATAAAAACAACATTATTTACCAAGAAAAATGTTGGACATTACAAATTTCATGTACTTTTCACATTTTAAATGGTTGAATACTAGTAACGTCATGTACACACATTTGGGGTGCTAATTGTGGAAATAGTAACTGACCTTCTAGCATCTTATAGTGTTGTTCCCTCATCAAAACAAGTTTTTCTTGCATGTTTGTGTAATCCTGTATTCATATTTTGTGAGCTGAAAACGCCTTGGTGTTCCTTGCAATGCCCATAGTTCTTACCTCCGCCCACTGACCAATCAGATTGATCCTTAATACAGCTCATCTTTATACAGATCAGATCCACTGCCTGACCTGGAAATGAAAACAGCAGACCCACACTGAAGAACAATGCAGTGAAAGTGTGTTTTCTGTCGATTCTTACGTAATAAGCATTATTGGGTGATTTGGGCATCGATAATCGATGAACATTGCGATCACTAACTTAGATTTGAGCATTGCTGCTTAATAAATGGTGACATAGCAAATAAGAAGAAAAAAAAGCACAAAACAACCTTGAATTTGTTTATTCAAGGCTTTTCGATTTCAATTTCAACTAAATAAACCTATCATAGTTTCACTAAATTCTTAAATGTTCTGTTGAAATTATAACCTTTGTGTTATGGTCAGCATCCACCCAGTTATAATAAAGCAATTATAAACCAAAAGTTATAAGAGACATAAGTAAACCCTCCCTTTAACAATAGAGATAACAAAATAAATGAGTATAAGATCCACTTGTGTTCACAAGCATCAACCAAACAAAACACAAACACTTCACTCCCAATGTTCCCAACTCACAGAAAGCCACGGAAGGCTCTCGTGTAGTTCTTTGCTGTGTTTGAGCTTTTGTTCTGTGGGGTGTGTTCAAGAAGATGGTAATCAGATGTGCAATGTAAAAACACCCTCAAACAAAGTGGGTGTGCCTCACAAATCTGCTTGTATTCCTCGGGAAACTCATTCCGTCAGATTACATGGAAGCAGGAGAATGTGATTAATACAGGAAGTTCTGTGATTCACCTCATGAGTGCCAATGAGTCATCTGCCTTCCTGCTCTTACCAGTGCTGGGCAGTAATGAAGTAAATGCCATTCGTTACTGTACTTAAGTAGCTTTTTCAAGTATCTGTACTTTACTCAAGTATTTTAATCTGTGGAGACTTTTTACTTTAACTTCACTACATTTCAAAGTCAAATATCTTACTTTTTACTCGACTACATTGAGAAAGCAGTCGTTCCTTTTATTTATATAAAAATAATTGTTCAAGCATGCGCAAGCCCCCAATCAGGGAACAGCTTACGCTCTGTTTTGAATTGTTTTGGTTGCCACTTGGTGGCATCGACTTAGCGAGAATGCAGTTCAGTTTCTGTTCTACAGCAGCTGAGAGCCCCTGTCCCTTTATAAATGATGGAAGAAACTCCCGAAACTAGTTTCTGTTACAGTATTCTGATATGAGCAGTAATCTCTTATATTTACGCACATTTAGGTGCAATATACTAAAAGAAAACTCTCATCAAAGTGAATAGAAATTCCCGTTTTTCAGGGGCAGGGTTAGGATAACATGGAGGAGTAAAGCACTGGGGACATGACTAAATGTTTTTTTATATAATGGAGTATAGATATTTGTTTAAAACAAACATTTTATATGGAATTACACATCAATGCAAAAGAAAGGTTCTTTTTAAAAGATCGTAATCATTATATTTGAAGGTGAAGTGTAGCATCAGCGACTGGGGACGAGCAAAAATTGTATTTGTCAGTGTCAGTATAGCTTGAATTTGCAAAAAAAAAAGTATGTAGTTCATTTTGATTAATAACAAAATGTATTTATAAATTTTATTTATAAATATTTAATGCTTATTTATACATATAAAGTCCCAGGGACAGAAATGCCACCCATCTTTGCAAAAAAAATTTATAGAATTTGTACAAAAAGCAAAGTGAACATACGAAAGAAATATGTAAATCAATTATTTAATACCAAACAGGTGCTTGTGATCTTCAATGTCCCATGTAAATTGAAACCCAGACATTAACAGACACAGCTGTGTAGGAGGCTTAAAACTGGAACACCCAGACACTTCTACCAAGTTTTTGTCACGGCAAGATTGAATGTTCCATGTACTGTGAGGTTTATTTTGTTTAACAAAATACTCATAAACTAACTCGCTAACCAGGAAACTCAGATACAGCTAGCCTCCGTCTGATTTAACGCTTTCCCGAACAGGAAGAGGCGGGGATTCATTATGACGTCAGATCACCTATGTCCCGCCCATTCACATGCGCTTCTCATGTGGATGTTGTGCTCCTATCATCATCATCTCCCTTCGAGAGCCTCTGTTTATTCGCTCTCCCTCGCTGCTCTGGCAGTTATTTCTGCTGTAAGCCGCATGTCTGAGATTCAAGCCCTTGGGCTAATGCGAGAAAGCACAGCAGATGTTTTTGTTCTGCGTGTTTATGTATCAGAAACCGCTGTGAACGTGCATGACTGCAGCCAGCGGATCTTTTGCAAATCAACCTCAACAGAATATTCGCACAAAATTATTTGAATCTCTCCTACAACAAAATTCAGTTCAATGAATTATTATTTTTAAATTAATCAATTATTTGAATGATGGAAGAATCTAGTTTATATCTACAATGTACGTAATTAATGATGAAACAGTTACAAAATGCTTCATGGCCATGCGTCATATGAAAGTTTACGGTGATGTGATTAAAGGACGACTCGTAAGTAAAAACAAACAAAACAAAAAAAATCGTAAAAGCCTCTAGCGCCCCCGCCTGGTTCATCTGTACAACGCTCCTCGTGCGTTGAACAAATCACTTGTCAAAAGCATTTTTTTTTAATATTTAGTCTATATTATTATTAAAAATATGAATGAGCACATAAAAAGCTAGTGTCAATAGCGTGTTGAAAAATGATGTGCTGTTACTTTTGGTACAGCTGTCATATTTCTGTGGCTTTATATATATTTTTAAAATACAAGTCTAAAATTTCCAAATGAAATCATTGAGATAGAAGCTAAAAAAACTCCTTGTCAAAATGTTTATGAGCCGCAAGTAAACCATGAGGCTCTGTTCTGCATGAGGTATTGTCACGATGGGGAAGTGGGTGTTTTAATACATACAATTTTCTTAGTTTGAGACTTCAAGTTCTGCATGTTTTCCTTCAGTTTTCACTGTACCAAATTCAAAACAAAAAAAGTTGACTTTAAAAAGCACATTTTCACATTTAAACACCTAGCATTTACAAATAATTCATATGAAATGTTGATTTTTTTTCTAGATGAAGCAAAATCTTGAAGACTTCTCGCCCCACTCCCAACAGTGCTGCTTTTATTTAACATAAATCCAACATAAGAACGCCACAAGACTTTAAATTTTTTTGCAACAATCACAGTCTTTGTCATTAGTGTGAAATCAAAAACGAAAACACCAATGGCAGTGGCAGAGTAATGGCCAGCCCCATGTAACTCACATTTTCTTAATTCAAGTACTTTATAAAACATGTTTTAATGATTGTTTATATGTTTCTATGCAGATAAATGTATATTTGTTTGTTTTAATCTTAATTTCAGCGGGTTACTTATCTTAAAAAAATTAAAAATGGTCCTTCGGGCCGGAGCAATGGAGCATGGTATCATGAATCCACCCATTATTGCTTCCGAACATGCGCAGACACCTACTAACTGTCAAATGCTGATCATTTAAAGCACATACGGCTCAATAACAGAAGGTGTTGACATCCCATCCATACTTTTCACAGTCTATGGTTCAGTCCCTCCTTGAGAAATGTCATAAACAGTGAAAAGACAGACGAGACTGACACCAAAGAGGCTCTGAAGAGAGCTAGGTTTCAGATATAGTCACAAACAGTTCATTAATATCTGATCCCGTGAGATAAATGCTGTAAACAAATGAAGCAGGATGCTGTAATATCATGAACACTTAGTTTTATTACTAGAATCACTTTGGATGAGTTACTGTTAATACAGTTACTATAAAGTTAAGTAAGAGCTTTTGTTGCTTTTGGTTCATTATGAGCAAGTGAATCAAATACACTACAGATAAACGTAATTATATTCCAATTAATATAAAAAGATAAGACGTTTAGCACAATTTACACAGAAAATCTGAAAAAGCACTCCTGGCAGATGAGATCTGTCAGAAAGTTCCCACAGAAAGCTGTGTTTCAGGAAACGGAACCACTTGTCTTCCAGCCACATAGACGGCAGAAATATTTCGATCATCACCTAGTTGCAAAAATATTGAAGTTAAATAACATAAAACAGAATTAAAAAGTTTTATCTTAAAAGAGCGTACCCAGGTTTAAAAACTTCTCCAGAATTACCTGCATGGAAAAAGAGGATCACATCAGACGGGGCAATGGTCAACATAAATAAAAGAAAGTGTTAGTATCCATTGGCAATAATATACTTACTGGTAAGAATTGCTTTTGTTTTACTTTCTTATTTCACCACACATTAACTGGAAATTTACACCTGCTAACATTTTGTCTGTGTATATATACGGAAATATAAACATATGTTTTGATATAGGTTTTCAATATATGTGACATTTATAATTGAGTTATATAATTGGCTGCGTTCCTATACTTGCACACACGCACGCACACATATATATGCACATATACTGCACTGGGATAGACTGGCGACCTGTCCAGGGTGTACCCCCGCATCTCGCTTGATATGAGCCAGCAGACCCCCGTCACCCCAAAAGGGAATAAGCGGAAAATACTGCATATACATTTCACATATGCGCATATATCTTCGTACAAGTTCTTTAGATGAGGGGGACGTCAGAAACCATTAAATAACATAGATTGTGAAGTGGCTTTAACCTTGCAGAACCCCAAATCAGAATATACACTAATAAAAATGCTATTTTCATCATTTTTTAATGTAAAAATGCAAGTATTCAGAAGTTTTTAAATCCAGAAAGATCTTTTTGAAGAAAAACAGCAGGTTTATAAACAATTGGACAGAGGTGATGGATAAAAATGTGGAATACTCCATTAGTGCACACTTCATTCAAGCAATGCTCATACGTTACTCTATAACTAGTACATCTACATAATAAACAGAGTTGACAAACAGAGTGTATAAGTGTTCTGTCGTTTTCTCAGAATGAGGTGGAAAATGATCAAACCTCTGGGCCCTCTCCGGGAAACACATCGACTGGCCCATCAGGAACGCAAACATTCACGTGCAGGGCATCAAAGTCCTTCCCAACCTCAAAATTTCCAATCTGATCGTCCAATGAGAGTGCTGAGGGAGAAGGCACACACTTATGTAGAGCTCTGTGCTAATGTTAAATATCAAGTTTGTCAAGGAGTGGAAATCCTGCCTTCGCTGCCTCCGAGGGTAGCCAACCGAAAAACCTCCTCAAAGGTCAGTGTCTGGTGCTGGGGGTCCTGGATGGTCAGGGCTTTAGATGTGTCCAGGGTTCTTCTCATAGCATCTAGCATGGATGGAGAGTAACCTCCAGCAACATCTACAGATGTAATGGACACAACTATGAAACGCCAGACCTGACGTGTAGATCTTTTGTGTATGAATGAAAAATTGAGTTTTACAAAATGATGTTTATACCAAATACAACATATAGCCATGAAATAACCTTTGCTGTTGTCTTGGGTATAAACAAACAAACAAAAACAACTCAATTCTCGTACACAGACTGTAAAATAGAAAATCTTACCTGTTCCTAAACCCAATTTCACTTTGTGGTTCAAAACGTTGCGCACGTTTAGCATTCCACTGCAAATCCTTTGATTAAAAAAAAAAATAAAATAATCCAATTCATCACAATATATCCAATTATATGTTTTATTAGAGATGACGTAGAGTTACAAAAGTCCCCCTGAAGTATGTAACTAAAGCACAACCGTAGGGCTGGGTGATATGGCCAAATATGGCAGATAACAAAGAAAATGTTCAAAACACACAAAAACTTTGAAAAATAATAAATTGAATAATTAAAAGGAATTTCTCTTTTTAAGTCATAAACTGATAAAATAGCCAAGAAGTACTCACGAAATGTTACTGTTAGGACAGTGAGAGATTGCAGATCCTGTTTCATGAAAAGTCTCCAGTTCTTCATCCGTTAAATAGCACCCATGGGCCATTACAGTCTGTGGAGGTTACACCATCATCAGTTTTACGTGGTTCCTTTTCTATTCAGTTAAAAATGGAGTGTGCATGAGAATGTTTAACAAACACTTGTAAAAATATAAAAGTAAGGCCTTTGTCTGAGGCCATTTTGACTGATTTCATAGAGCTGTCATGACGTCATTCGAGGCAGCTTAGATTCTAGCTTAAAAGAGCAAGAATGGGTTTTGCACTTGGTTCTAGATCAGGGAGGGACAACATCTCAGAGTTCATCAATGCAGGCAATGTGAAGCCTCCGTTTAAAGACAATCCACTCTACTGTACTCAAAACCTGAACTCATATTACAAAGCACATGATTCAGAACCTGTCATGCCAGCCCCGCAGATCCGCAGGGAAACACAAAACATCGTACTAAAATAAATATAATACACTTTGGTTCATTTTCTCTTAAGCTTACTTACAGAATTTATTCCCTGCACACATTTCAAGTGAAAATCAACATATTTAACAAGTCCCAGAGCATCTCACCCTGTCTGTGAGAAGGTTGTGCTTGAGGTAAACATCCGTGTAGGATTTGCAGTCTGGAAACAACTTCTTCACAAGATCCACTTCCTCTTTGTTCTCACTGATGTGGCTCTATGAAATCATAGGTTTAATAAACACAACAATTAAAATCTGATGCTGGATAAATGTTTTTTCACTTAATTTAATCGTATTAAAGTCTTTTTGAAGTGCTAATTTAGCGATGCCCTGCAAAGTTTATTGTCAACTCTGTTCAGTGAGACCTAGTCCTGAAGCTTGCAAACAGCCTGCAGAATGTAAGAAGATGCATCAAGTGTGTTTAGTTAAGGTTGCAGCTAAACTGTACAGGGCTGTGGCTTCCAGGGGCTTTGAACCCTGTGTTTCATAGTGACAAGGTTAATTTTAAGCAGCTTGTTTCTTTGTTTGGAATTGAATTCGTCATTTAAATTTTAAATAACTAAATTAATAACATATTAACATTTTAATCTTACTTCAACAGTGTAAAAGCACTGCATTTGTGTTCCTTTTTTTAATCCTCAAAAGTCTGGGCACATTTTATTTAGAATTTTTTTTCTACTTTACAAATTGATAAAATAAAAAACAGTTTTTTGTGGCAATGCAGTTTTTTTTTTCATTGCAATACACAACAATTGTAAATAAAATAAAATAGTAGTACATTTTTACAACATTGAAAAACACAAGCCATCTCACAGGTCTTGTACTTCTTTTCACCAATAGATGGCACTGACGGGAACTGTAAAACGAAACTGAAAAAGATCAAGCATTTTCTCACATTTTAATTTGAATTACCTTGCAAATTTTGTATCTGAACTCTTGAATGTTCGTTTAAAACAAAACTATTAAAACGAATAATAGTTTTGAAACCTATAGTATATTTGAAATCAAAATTAAACAATAGGTGGGTCGCATCATTCCTACTTAACTCAAAACAACCGGTGTTATTGGCAATAATGCACTGGTGGGTGCAGACTTCTAAGGCTTAATATATTATGAACTTCACAAAATCTGAATGTAAAGCTAATTTAATTTTACTTTATTATGTTTATATTGGGAAAACTCACATCAATTAGGTTTTATCCTGTGTTTAGTGCCTTGCAGCAAGTCCTGGTCATGTAAAGTTATTAAAGGAGGATGCTTGAGATGCCCCTCAACCCCCTAACAGGACGCTAAAGTATAGTTTCTTCTTGGGGTTAGCTGGAACTTCATGACTGGTCGATATTCAGAACTATATGCAAGTTTTCATACTAACAGAACTGGTTTAAATATAGGTTTGAGGACGAAGATTGAGATTAGAGTTAGGAAACGAAAAGACAGCTAGCACACGTGTTTCAGATGATAAAGGGCCTGCTTTAGGTCTTTCAAACTGGTGGTAACTTAATTCAGAATTTCGCAATCCACCATATTTAATTATGTTTTCTATATATTTTTGTGTCTGTTGGCAACTTTCTGAAGTATAACATTACGTTCCTCAATGTTTAGGAAATGCTAATGCCTTTTAAACTACCATATTATGAATGAGAACATACCTGAATGTGAAGCTTGTTGTTATTGGCTATTTCTCCCAACTGACTGAGCAGAGCAGAAGAGCATGATGGAGCGAAGCGAGGAGTGACCACAGGCTTTACATTTGGGTACTGGACAGTCAGACACAACAATAAAAAGCACTTAAAAACCAACTCTGAAAAGTTCATTATCATAGAATCAAATGCTTTCATTACCTTCTTCTTTAGTAGCTCTTTTATGAAACTGTAAAAGAAGACAAGCATCTGATTAGTTTAAAAGAAAGAAAATCTCTTGACAATAATATTTAAGCTGCTTCCTATAATCCAGAGGACTGAAATAAATAATATTTTGAAACTTTCATGGAAATAATATAGAAACCATTCTCATTTTGTTTAATGGTAAGTTGCAATCAAATGTGCATACCGCCACCTACTGTGGTGGAGTATGAAAACAATGATTAAGAGAATCTTCCCTCATACCTCATCCAATCTTACAGCATCACCTCCTCCAATGTTACCCCATCACCTTCTCCAATCTTACCTCATCACCTACTCCACATCTCACCATATCAATTCCTCCAATCTTACCTCATCACCTTGTCCAGGGCTCTAGACTAACTTTTTGCACTGGTGCGCCTAAATTTTTTTCTTAGGTGCACCAGCACAAAAGTTAGGTGCACCCAAATTTTCAACCGCATCACATTTAACACCGCATTGTCACAAGTTCACTTTTTTAGTTATCTATTCATTTTTTTTTTAAATCACTGTCCATATAGACAATATTGACTTGTAAATGATTAACTAACAACCTGGTCAAAATAAAGTTCTTTATTTGAAGCACAATTCCACAAGAAAGGTAACTAAAACTTACTGAAAAAGTGTTTAAAGTGCTTTACTGAGCTGAAATTTAAACTTTAAACTGATTTTGGTCCCCAAGAGCAGCAAATGCTTTCTTTGAAGCAGCATTAATTCCTAATTAAACAAATAAAAACGATAATACCATTTACTACCCAGATCAAGAGTTTATAATGCAGCCTATTTATTTATTTTTTCATTTTTAAGTATCAGAATATTATGGTTAATGCAGTAACGAGACGGTAGGCATATTATTGACATAGGCTCCATAACATGAAATGGTTTACCTTGGGCATGAGCATGCTCGACCTCACAGTGTTCAATAATATATTCATCGGTCTTTCCGCAAGATACGACCGTACACAATGACGAATTCCTTTTTGGCGATATATGTGTCTCCGTCGATCAGGAATTCCATGTACGCACTGTTCACAATTTGCACAGACGTCTTTTTTTTTCAATGTATCTGCGATGACTCCTATAAATTGGGTGCGCGCGACATCATTGCTGTACGTCGGGTTAACGTTCAAGCCATTTTTCTTCATAAGAATTATTTCGGACTTGAATTTAGTGAAGGGGAGTTCTTCTTTTGCAATATTGTAGGCAACGTAAAACTTAATTCTCATCTCGGCCTCGTCTGATGATCTGTTTGCAGCTGCCTGCCGCTGTAAGGCAGCGGGGAGAGGGGACACTTGAGCAGTGCATTTATCGCGGCATGTTATGTGTTTTATAGAAAAATTCTGAAGTTTATAGTTTCGATTCTAAATGTATTAGAGCCAGTCACAGGGGAGGTTGATGGCTCCGAGTCAGAGGATTGGTTATGCTTTTCACGATCAGGCCCTAACTTATCTTTCTTAATGAAAAATCTGTCAATCGTTCTTTTCATCTTCTCTCGTAATCCACGGCTACATCCACTGTTTACCTGATGGACTCACCTCTCTCTGTCTGACTGCATCACATGCATTTTCAAACGTACGTTCACACACATACAGGAATATCTGGACCACTGCCAATCGGGGGGTGGGGCGGGATACGCTCTTCACTATCTCTGATTGGTTTAGACCACGATATGTGTCTGTTGTTGAACAACCGGGAGACTCACGGAGTTTCGTTTTTTCCCCTCGAACGACGGGTCGCACCGGTGCAACCTTTGATTTTTTTTAGTCGCACCATTGAGAAATTAGGTCGCATATGCGACCAAATTGGTCGCACAATAGAGCCCTGTTGTCTAATCTACCCTCATCACCTCCTCCAATCTTATCTCATCAACTTTTCCAATATTACCTCATCCAATCCTACCTCATCACCTCCTCCAAATCTCACCTCATCACTTTCTCCAATCTTACCTCATCACCTTTTCCAATCTTACCTCACTTCCCTTCATATGCTCTTCACTTCCCTGCACTCATCCTCTGGCCTCCACAATTGCTGATCAACGGACTTCTGTAAAATCCATTAGTTTCCTCTGTGTCAATGCTCACCTGCAGCACTCCTCACCTCACCAGTGACTGAATGGACTTTTTGCAAGCAGATTCCAGAAGAGTTGAATGGTCAATTTCCTAGTTTGATCCCCAGCACTCTGATTTTAAAACTCTGAATTGTTCATAAAGCATTTTTTTTGTCACTGAATCCCTGGTTTATTGATTTAACAGCATGACACTGTGGATGTTTGAGCCTTTATGGAACCAATAAAGTGTTATTATGGATGTTTGAAAATGGTCTTTCATGAAATGTGCCATGGAATCGATCAGAAGATCTGAATTCTATAATTTGGATTCTGAATACAGGCAAAAGAGTGTACTTGTAGTGCCAGTGATCTGGACTGCAGCATTTAATAATGAAACCCAAACTCACCGATCTGTTTCCTTTTTACATTCATCTTGACTTTCCTTGTATTGTGGGACTTTGGGATTGCAGTCCATGCAAACTTTACCCACTAAAGCCCTCTGTCCAAGCTTATCTAGAGAAACAGAAACACTCCATTTTACGATTTAAAATAATTGATTATCCTTCTTTGAGATAATAATTGCATATCGGACAAACAGGTTTTATGTAACTTTCTTAAAAGTTTACTAAAAAGAATTATTGAGCAATTTTGCCACAGAGAATGACAAATCACGATTCCTGCTTACTGTATGTCTTGTTACATAATGGAGTAAAAGCAAATATAAACGTTGTTACTCAACATACACACAGGAACATGCGCCAAGATAAAGCAAGACAAACTCCAAAGGTCATAGAAAGGATGTTTGCCACCCTGGACAGTTTAGCCATGGTCACTGTCTGGGGAAAAGCTGTCAATATGTGTCTGTTCTTGAACACAAGTTTTTACCTGCAAGCTCTCCAAGCAGAAGGGAGGCATCAGTGTGTATGGTGGCAAAGTAACAGGCTGTGGTAGTGCCATTCTTTAAGGTTCTTCTCTAAAATGGCAGTCATACAAAGGTTAATATCATAGCATTCTTAAAAATAAGCATCGTGTTTACCAAGAAATGTAATAGATTTCAGAGGCCAAGCTTCCATGCGTGCGAAAATATAATCAAACATGAGAACAAAGACATTTCAATGGAACTCTTGTCGAAGTAAAATAAAACTGTGAATTCAAATGGTTTTTAAAGTTTAATAAATTTTGACCATTTGGTGGCACCATTAGCAACTTTTTATTTGGGATCAACTATGGTAAAATTGGTGTCTATTTTCTCGGCTAGACCCAGGGAAAAAGGCAAGTTTACATAAGTTTGGCGTAAATTCTCTAAAGTGTTGCAAAGTTATGGCTTTAAGACCATTTTTTTGTAACGATTCTTCAACAATTATGGGAAAACAATTTGTTTGCACAGTTACTAGATGGTCTTGACCAAATTGCATGAATTTTACATTGCTGCTTGGCAACCAAAAATCAACTCACCACAACTTTTGTGTAGATGTTCCTGGCAAACTCCAAGTCTTTATATTTGGCCTCCACAGGGAAAGTGTATGTTTTGAGCCACTCCAGCAGAGGCAAGTCTAAAGCTGTGCCGGAGTAACTGTACTGAGATGCATGGATGTGTGTATCAACCATTCCTGGCATCAGGAACTCACTGAAGAGCAGAGGATTTGGGTAAATGAGCGCTGTATGGGTGGTTTCAAAACTCTGATCTGATATATACTCACTATTGTTCAAGCTGTTTAATCTTTGAAGTTTCAAAACCCCATATTTTAGAAAGTCTGGACGCATCCTGATCTTTTTCAATAAAAGCAATCTGTTCAGAAAGAAAATTACTATTATTAACAGAATATTCGAGGTCCAACTTGCAGAAATAAGAAAACACTAACACTGAATGAGATTCAAGACAATCGTATCTTATTTGCAGAGGCGGCTGGTCAATAGAGAGAACAAGGGCACCGTCCCACCACTTCTCATGTAGAAATTAGAAGAAAACATTTTTTTTACAAATATGTGTATGTCATCTATATTTATGTATTTAGATGGTATAGAGTTATCAGTTAGTTAAAAACTCTTTATTTCATAGGTGTTGACTATGGTTTCTGATTGGTTAGAGTTACGTGAGTAGCATTGTCTACTCATTGGTAGATAATAGGGCGCATACTTGTTGCGCCAATGAGTATCCCATAGCCCCTGGTATTAACAAATTGAGTCCAACACCAATTTTGATTACATCCTAGTAGAAAGTTTGTATGTCACTGCTGCCACTGTGTCAGATCTATAAACAGGAACAAAAAAGGACATGGATAAAGAGGCACCAAAAATGGTAACATGCTCAGAGGTGTAAAGGAGCTTGGGCTGGATCAACCTGCGATATTTGTAAGTCAGCATTCAAGAGTCAGAGGAAGATAATGCACAATACGAACAATAATGCACAATATGAATAAAAAAATTGGAATGTGGTTAAGTCTGTGATTTAATCTGCTTTCCTTTCCCCTTTTAAAACAAGAACAAATCCGAAAAAAAAACTCAAGCTTGTAAGATTGATTTAAAACACTTTTTATAATAGCAAAAAAACAGTTTTGTTCTTTTTCAGAACAGAATTTTATGTATATAAAGTATATGTTAAGTTCTTTGCATGTTTAAATAAAGAAATGTGCCGGTGATACTACATCAAACATTCCCCCAATAGGGAACAGTGCACCACGTCTGCTGGACTATCATACCAATGGTATTATGGTGCTTTAATTTAACACGTAAAATAATGAATAATTCATATAATGTCATCACAGACTAAAGAAACCAATAATATAACAAAACAATTGTTAATGAAAGTGCCAAACCTTCCCCTCATCGTCGACTCCTAGGAGAGAGTTGGTGAGTATTTCTACTGGAGCTTGACGTGTGGAGTGCACAAACGTTCCTCTGAAGACGTGCGCAATGTGTGGTTCCGTGTCGTTGCGGTTCATTATCGGCCGGAGTTATCAAATGTGACTTGTCTGAATTTTATACACGACACAAGACATTGTTAATGGGTAAATATAGCCATAAACCCGTAATCATTACAGCAGCAGCTCTCCCGCGTCACGGAGCTCATCCAATCAAACTGTTCCTTTGGGACACGAGTGTTTGGTGATTTCACCATCCTCCTGTTGATGCAGATTTTTTTATGATTCTTTCTTCTCACGCAACAACAGACACACACAACATCTAATGTAACAAATTATAAGTCTATAATTTATAATGTGTTGACTGAACTTGCTGTCACTGTCCTCACATTTCTTACAAGTGACAAAAGACAACAGTTCCATGTACATCAGAGATTAGGTTCAGATTTCAAAAGTTGTAAAATGCAGTCAAATTATGTTCGATTCAGACATAAAAAGAGTTTTAAACAGAAACTCTAACTTGATCTGCATTCAGTATCCTGTTAACAGAGTTCTTCGAACAGTCAATTCATGTTTATTGAGGGACGAAAGAAATATCCATAGACAGTCATTTCAGAGCTGGCAATTGGTGTTGGATCAAAGTGTAAAGTGTTGGTTCAAAAGGAGCCAGGTTTGATTTTTTTTTGTTACGATTTTAATTAAACTGGTTTTGTTTACCTCATAAGCAACGTCAAAATGCAATATGTCTTAAAGCAATAACTTTGCAACACTTTAGAGGATTTACACCAAATTTTACTGTCAGAAATCTGAACTTGCCTTTTTCACTGAGTCTAGCCAAGATCATAGATACCAAGTTAATTGAGCTTTTCATATTTAATAAGATCAAAGCCTCAATACTATTTCTTCTCATTGCAATTGCCTATGTTTTTCAGCTTATAATTCTGATTTCTCTAAAATATTATATGAAAAGGGGCAGCATGGTGGCCTTCCAGTTAGTAGGTTATCGGTGCGAGGCTCACCGGTGACCGTCCTGGAAGGAGTTTGCATGTTCTCCCTGTGCTGCGTGGGTTTCCTCCGGGTACTCCGGTTTCCCCCACAATCCCAAAAACATGCGATTAGGTTAACTGACTAATCTAAATTCCCCTTAGGGTGTGAATGTGTGAGTGAATGTTGCCCTGTGATGGACTGGCGACCTGTCCAGGGTGTACCCCTGCCTCTTGCCCAATGTGTGCTGGAGATAGGCACCAGCAGACCCCCGTGACCCCGAAAGGGAAGAAGCGGGTATGAAAATGAATGAATGAATGATATGAAAAGCAGGTGCATTTTTAAACAAGTCTGAATCAGTCGTGTCAGTGGTTCAAACACCCCAGACACAAACATAAATGAATGCAGATTAAGCCATTTTTTTCTTGTTAAACAGTGGCATAATTAGAGCCGATAAGTGAACTGTAGTGATTAAAATAACCAGTCATGCGCTGACCTCTCCTTTGACATTATTTCACTTCACGCATCATCAATATAAATGGAAATATGGGAAATACTTTCATTATTGTGTAATACTTAAGCACACATGACAGGAATCACGCTCTCACAAGGTCAACATAGATTCCAACGCCTATAATACCAATTAATAAATGTAATACTTTTGCCACAATATCACTGTCCCTGCTAATCAAAAACTTTAATTGGTATTTTAAAAATATTAATAATAATAATAAAATCTTCACATTAATCCCATGAACAGTGCATCCAAGTGAACTTTCGGTTCCATCCTGGAAATTATTTTTATTTATGGTAAAGCCACGAGGCATGTGATGATGGTCTTACCACAAAAATCATGACTGTGGCTAAAGTCAAAAGTTTAAAGTTCCTCAAAAATTCCATGAAAAAAGTTTGTAACGGACCTCATTGGATGCCATAAAACTATTAACTTCTGCAGAATTTCAGGTCACAGGTGGCTCGGATGCTGCACAGAGGATGAAACAGACGTTCATGTTCCTCAAACATCACGAGGAGTTATGAAAAACTGGTGCAACAGTTGATAATGATCTCATAGCATTACTTCTGCAATCATACAGTGATTTAACAATGAGCCATTCTATTTGGTTCACTTGTGCTGGCCACAATCTATTTAACTATAACTACAGACAAATTTAACGTCTTAACCTCTAATTTATTATAGATAATGATATATACATTAGTGTAAAACAGCCATCATAAAACATTATCTACAAGAAGTGTCATTTAAATTATTAGGATTGTAAATTGATTGCAGGTCAGTGTCTGACCCAAGTTGTTCTAAATGGTTAAAGACGCCCATTTCTTATGGTGAAATGAAGTACACTTTAAGTAACTTAGAATTTTCTGATCTTTTCAACTTTATAGCTTTGCGCTACTTGTGAACTTTTCTATACATTTGATTTTGATCACATCAAGTGAAGATGGAGTGACATTAGGATCAAGTATGGAGGGAAATACCCATATGAGGAATTTGTGCTCTGCATTTGACCTATCCAAGTGCACACACACACACAGCAGTGAACAAATACACACCAGGAGCAGTAGGCAGACATAGCTGCGCCGCATAGTTGTCACAACCTGGAAAGAATTGTGCTTTAATACACATCATTTTCACTGCACTAAAGTCAAAGCATTTCTTTCTGGAAATATTGTCAAGTAACTTGAAAAGTACTCATGAAAAGCCTGTGACCTACAGAGAATCCGTATACAGCACTGTAAAGTAACCTTTCTTTTAACCTTCTTTCAATCTCAAATTTTTATTTGAACATTTATACAACACCCCACCTCTCCCATGCTTGAGTAACAGATGGCTGTTGATTTAATCTACATCATCACCTGGACATAAAACTATGCGACTCTAAGTTTGAAACTCTTTTTCAAACTCTATCAAAAAGTCTGTCAAGAACAGCAAGTGAAAATCTAAAGTTTGCGATGTCACAAAACAAAACTAACCTAATATTCTTTTGTAATTTCAGATGCATTGGATAAATACAAAACAGATTTAGGTACACACACAAAAAAAAAACACATAAAAACAAAGTAAAATAACAAAAGATTTAATGTTTTCTTCAAAGAGGTGGCAAAATCTTGCAGCAAAGGAAATTTAATACAAGTAATAGAAGCTGCTTCTTTAGCTTTGTACACTTGCCGTATTTATGCACAAATAATATGAACAGAGTGAAAGACATTAAACCAGGCAGATCCTCTTTCTGCTCTTGGATTGTGGAAGCGCTACTGTAGGATCATATTTGGTTGTCAGAACAGGACCATTCCCCTGGCGACATGTACACAACACATGAGTCCACATCCAAGAAACTGCCTGTCGCTTCCTTGGATACACATCTGGGTGACTGACGCCACTGCAAATGTTATCTTTGTGTAGCTGCTGATTCATGTTCACACTCATCTGAATATGCATCTTCATCATCATCATCATCATCATCATCTTCATCATCATCTCTTTTTTTGCTCATTTTGTTGTTTGGCTTGCTGGTACCCGATGTCTCCTCTTCTCTCTCCTTCTGGTCAAAACTAAAGAACCCAAACATTTTCAGGCAGATTAGTGTATAAAAAACAATTTGCACCTGTTGGTAGTTCAATAACTTAAAATATATTTTCGTCACAACTGATCGTTCTGATTAAGTTAGTCTTACTGGAACCTAGTGCAAAAGTGCTATTTTCTACACATGTCCACAAGAGGGCAGATGTGCTGCACTGATTGAGCTTAAGAGTCACGCTCATCTCTGATTGAAAATATTTGAATGTATACCTTGAAGTTTGAAGCAGTTTTTTAATTAAGTGTATTTTCTAAATAAACACATTGAACAATGTTCCTTTATTCAATGACCGGAAACTAAAAGAGAAGAATGTAAATTGACGCAACCATGTCGGCCGGCCTATACTGTAAAAAAAAAACCTAAGGATAAAACAAACTGTAAAAAAACGGATAATAAAAAAAAAAACAAGACTCAAAATTTTAAAAGCAGAAAATGGTGAGCCTGATGTACTTAAAAAAATGACTGCATCTACTTACGGAATGACAATTTCTTCCTTCTTCCCACACTTTGCGCAAAGCTCTAACTTTAGAGCACAACATTTGCACATAATGTGATAAGCATCTTTCACTGTTTTCTGAAGGCATTTTACGCTAAAAAAAAGATACAGACACAAACTTCAGATGTTTCTTCAGGTTTATGGCGAAAAATATTTGTTGCTATGCTTTTGATCCATCTTCATCTCACCATTTGCGCGGCTGTGTCAGGGTCTTGTATTTGTTGTACTTGACTTTCCACTCTAAAACATCTTTGCAGTGCCGGCAGAGACCATCATGAACCTTAGCATTCGCTCTCTGAAAATAAGAAAAATAAGAATAGTACCACTTTTAGTGAACGCACTTGTATTTAACCGTATGGTATTTATATTGTTTCTAGAATTCATTGGTGTTACAAAAACATTGAAAAAAATGGATTAGTGGGTTAAAATTGAATTCAATTGTTACTTAAAACTACACAGGTGACATAGTATGACCAGATCAATTATACCACATTTAAATTAGTTAATTATATCATAAAAGAACATTTTTCCACATTCAAATTCCTTGTTTTCAAATTCCACCACAATTTGCATCTTTAGACGTTGTTTTTTCCTCATATCCATTTGGATGAGGTTATACAAGCAGGTTAAGGCATAGCAAAGGATAATTTTTCAGATTGAGAAAAAAAGTATGACAGTTGATCACTGACTGGTCAGTTGCTGAACTCACTGATTGGCCAGAAGGACTGATCACATGATAATATGTGAAGGTAAAAAAAAATTGAGTGTATTCCACCAAGTAGTACTAGAATGATGTAAGAAATTAAGCGTCTGGGAATTAAGGCCAGTTCACAATGACTCAAATTTTGTAGAGAAGTTGTGTGAGACAACGCGCCAGAATTCGTATACGAATAAGATACAAGGGACTAAGTGGCTTGGGTAGATACCAGTTTAGTCATCTAGCGGAGGCCAAATTGGAATTTTGTTGTAATTGTTATGTTTTGTATGTGTAATGACGTTACATTTTTAATTAATTAATAATGGACACTTGAATAGAATAATTGGCATGCATTATACAAAATAAAGGGTCATGGGTGGGAATCAAACGTTTGTGACATCACAAACAAGTTTGTGAAAGGCTCGTTTTTTTAGAAAGCGTAAAAGATTTGGGTGATGATTACCTTTATGGTTTGCTTTATGGAACACACTCGAGTTCACGGTTCATACCTTTAGACAGTTAAAACATTATAAAACGTATAAAGTGCACCCAAAAATATCAGATACATTTTTAAATAAATGTAAGATTTGTCAATGCATCTACTTAGCAGCTGTATGAACGAATAGGAACATGTTTCGTTGAACGCAGTTTGCTGGTATTAGCACGCTCTTACCTTAATTTGTAAAGATGCTCCGTGTTTATCGTTTCTATAAGCAGTTAGATTCTGGTGTTTCTGTCCCCGAGACCTGGAAAGATTTCCTTTTTGACAGCTCATTTTTAAGGACTATAAAAAATGCGTGTGGTGTTAAAACGCCTTAAAACCAAACAGCGTGGTTTTCAAAGTCAACAGACTTCTTCTGACGCGATGAGAAACAGCGGAAGTAAATCGCAATTGGTTAACGCTGTTCATGTGAAAAAGAAATTCACGTCAAATAACTCAGAAATGGTCGCAAATAACGACATCATACAATTAAATCGTGTCTAATCTTCAGCTATGCGCAAAACAGAGATTTTAGAGATAAGCACTTTATTTTTCTTTTGCATGTAGTAAGGACGCGCGTGATTGGTTGAATAAAATTAACCCTTTATCTGATTGGTCAATGGAACAATCAATATCGACGTCAACATCCGGCATTCCGCAAGAAATCAGAAGAAAGACAACACTCTGCAGGCGCACTCGGCTCTGTAGGATAAGATCACTCGTAGCGATTCGGATTAGTGAAAAAATCGGGTTGTTTTTAAAAAGGCACGCCCTTTTCAACACGTCTAGAGTTTAATTTCGTTTGGAGACCACATGCTGACAATACCAGACGCAGTAGAAGTGGGTTTTCAATGGTTTGGGCAGAGTGAGCGTTTCATTGTGCTCACACTTCCGAGTAATTTTCTGAACCTAAACAGACAACAACCCGGTTTAAGGCTTCACTGACGTTTCCAAGATCAAGACCTAAACAGGTAGAGTACAGCTTTAATTAGCTAATCAGCTGGTTACGCTAACTAACTAAGTAAGTTGAGTGTTAACGTTAGTTACCCTCTGCCAGATTTACATTAAGTTGTCTAATTAACAATGTTTTTGTTCTTAAATGCAATGTACATGATTAAGTAAACGTTTTAGTAGTAATATTTTTACATTCCTAAAGCAGGTTAAATACAATGTACCTTGGAAAGTGGTCACTCAGTCACTCACTCCAACAAATGATGCCCATCTTCTGTTTGTCTTAAATCTTTATTTTTGTGTGTTATATAGTACTATTGTGTTTCCATATGTGTTAATTACTGAATATTTTAATTATGTTGAAAAAAATCATATCATATAATTAACATGCATCAATTCATTTGGTTTTCTCCGGGAAAGCATTAATAAGATTTTTAGCAGAATATTTGCTCCCTCTTCATTCATAAAGCACAAGCAGTGATTGACACTTAAGAGTCTGAATAACAACAGTCGGTCTATGATCTGTTTGTTCCTCATTTGGTACCCATGGTCTGCATGGATGCCATACACAACATAAACATCACG
The DNA here is from genome assembly GCA_007224835.1 of Danionella cerebrum. Taxonomy (NCBI): domain Eukaryota; kingdom Metazoa; phylum Chordata; class Actinopteri; order Cypriniformes; family Danionidae; genus Danionella; species Danionella cerebrum. Next base: position 630,823 of record SRMA01026584.1, read on the forward strand.
TGTCTAGTGGACTAACACTCATTAATCACTCACGCGTGCATTTAGTCCTATGGGCAATTTAGCCTAAATTACATTTCTATTACTTACCCTACACCTAAAAGTATTAATTTTATATTGCTCAAAAAAACCAAGAGATGTATACTGACCGCCGTCACCGTGCAGTCATGTGAAAATTGAGCAGTGGTTTGGTCAGAATAAATTAACTTTTTGCAATTAGTGCTAGTACTTTACAAGGCAAGACATAAAACAGGAATACTCCTTCAATGTCAAGAAAAAATGTACTTTGAAAGACTTTGAATAGAGCCTTAAAGTGCCTTATTTTGAAGTGCCTTTGAAACATGTTTTGTAAGGTACACTACACACACTTCCCCTTGATTTAAAAAAAAAAAAACAGGGGAGCTCACACCTCAGTTTTTTTTTAGAAAAAAAGCTAGGAAAAAGAATATGTTCAGCCATTAATTAATGAAACCCCAGGAAGGATATTTGCATCGAAATAGGCAGGTATTATATATAGATGAAACGTTAAGTTCTGTTTCTACCACTGATTAAATTAACACAACTTATCAATCTTTTTATAGAAAAATATTTAGAGTACCACTGTTCTAAGATAGAACAGGAAGTTACATCAGAAACAGGATGTAGCGTCACAGCTAGGCTCTGTTATGGGGTGGTCACACTACTCCTGAACAATGTGGAATTTCACTGCATACGATTGTATGCTGAACTTTCAATCGGAGCGAAATCCGGAATTGCACTGTGTAAGTGGGAACTTTCGCTTCCAAATCACTGCATGCGATCCCATTCAGTTCAGTGGAATTAGTACAGTGTGACTTCCCCACTGGTCAGAGTGTTGTAGATCTCGCTCTTCTTTTCTGAACCTTGAAAGAGCTGCTTTACTCTACTTTCACTCCCTACTTCACTATTTTCCCTCCCTCTCCTTTGTTCTCAGTTAGCTGTTTAGCATTCAGATTATTTTAAAGCTGACAAAGCTGTATTTTCTACCATACCTCCTTAAACCGTGATTCCAGCATCTTCATAATGAATAATATTATAGTCAATAACTTTACAGTTACCGTATTTTCAAAAAGCTCATCTGGTAGCAACAGACAGCATACACCTTCAACTATTAAAAAATGCTCTTTCAAAAGGGTATCCAGCCTGATCTGTGTGAGTATCGCCTATGAAAGAAAATAATACTTCCATGGATTTTTATGCTATTTTAACACATTCATGAAACCAGTGATTGGCTAATTCTCAACTGTTTGTAAAAATGCTAAATGTTGAAAATAATGGAAATGGTTCAGGTTACAGTGTTCAGAGACCAATTATACATATTAATATCTCAAAAAAGGGTGTTACATGACTGCACAAGATCAAGGGAAATGGAAAAGAGGTAGGGGCTAAAGAATGAAGTGTTTTGGACTCTTGGAGAAAAGCCTTGGATGGTATTTGAATAGCAACAGTGCTAACAGCTAAACAACCGTTCTTCCCTTTTCAAGACCATGCATTGGAAATGCACCTAAGGGGATATTTTGTGCTTTTATAACAGTATGGTTATATGAAATTTCCTTGTTTCAAGACTAATCTTTAGTGATGCTGTTTTTTTTTTTACCACTTCCTTACTCATTTCAATGTGATGTGCTCTTCTTGTGAAGGATGAATCATCTCTCTTTGAGTGAGCTCTGCTGCCTTTTCTGCTGTCCACCGTGCCCAAGCAGAATAGCCTCCAAGCTGGCTTTCCTTCCTCCGGAGCCAACCTACACCCTGATGTGTGATGAAAGTGGTAGCCACTGGACTCTCCACCTCACTGAGCGTGCGGATTGGCAGTATTCGTCCCGGGAGAAGGATGCAATCGAATGCTTTATGACCCGGACCTCTAGGGGCAATCGGATCTCTTGCATGTTCGTGCGATGTTCTCCCAATGCCCGCTACACCTTGTTGTTTTCCCATGGTAATGCTGTAGACCTGGGCCAGATGAGCAGCTTCTACATTGGCTTGGGCTCCCGAATCAACTGTAATGTGTTCTCGTATGACTACTCGGGTTATGGAGCAAGCTCTGGGAAGCCTTCGGAAAAGAATCTGTATGCTGATGTGGAGGCTGCATGGCATGCACTACGAACAAGGTGAGCCTCTACATGTTGAGTGTCTGTGTGCGTACATGGAATTAGTTTTGTGTTTGTTTGAGTTGCTTTTGGTTGTCTTCCTTACAGCTCTGCTTTACAAATGGATGACATTTCTTAAAACATGTTCCGTTTAAAGCACAAATCTCGAGATCCGCTGGATTCATCAAAATATAGGGCATCTTTATCAAGACCCCTGCATTCAGTTGTTTACGTTTTCTCATGGAATATTTTTTTTTCTCGTTTGACATTTCACTCTGTTTTGGATTTAATTTTTCCATGTAAACACACACGTCCTGGATTTAGTGCTTTTGTGAATTTAAAAGTAACTTGCATAACTTTTATTAACCATTTTATGATGTATTTAGCCCTTATGGTCCGTACCTGAGATTAAGAGTCAATTCTGCCTAAACTTTCCTCCATTACATAGAAAAAAAACTCAACCCATTGCGTTTGGAAACAAGGATGAGGTTCTCAAGATGAACACTTACCTTGCCTAAATGCCTCTACACACCTGTCCAATATGAGATTCACAAATCTCCTGTTGGCTTCTCGGCAGGGTGCTTTTTGTTATTTTAATGCAATGACGCTCCCTGCCTGAAGATGGCGTTTGGGCTCAAACAGACTCTCACTGCACCAAACGTTGAAATAGGAAAAAAAGAACAACAAAAAGAGAATTCAAAGTACACATCTTGAACAGTTTATACTATTGGTATAATTTGCAACGAAAATTTGGGGTTGATGTAAAGAGGCCTTAAAGGTCAAATAATTAAATTAAGGTGTAACTGTAAATGCTCCTAATAGGGCTTTTAGGATTTGGGCTGTGTGATATATGAAATTGATTCACGATTTGCAACAACGCAGTATGTAAATCTCCCCTTGCACAAAATACATACCTCAATTGTTAAAATATAAATACAATGCTTTGTAATGGGCCTGGAATGACAGCAGTTCTGTTTTGATGCATTTTTTTACAGCATGACTCACTATTTTTACAGTGGTTTAGACTCTTCAGACCAGAAAATTATTATTTTTTTCTCATAAAGAAATAATACGGGGGATGCCACAATACTTTTTTTTATGAAAAAAACGCTCATACCTTTCTCAATTTGGTACGTGCTTGTGAACTGCGGTTTTTCGTTTTCTCATTTCAATAACTCCTGTATGTATTATTATTAGTCAGGAAATGAAAGTCATGTCCGCGAGCAATCAATGAACTGCTTCTTAATGTAAAAATCAAATCAGTGAGCGCTAAAGTTAGAAGAGGGTGGGACTTTGCGTGTTTCACTCGAGTAAAGGAATTGTCGGCCACTATGAGGAAACGCGTCAACTTTTTTGCTGATGAATACGTCGAAGATGTCAGCCATCAGAACAAAACCAAAATTGGCGTTTTTGTGCACCGTTGCATCCCAAATATATACTCAATGGTCCCACTGGATGTCTTTCTGTAGTTGGGGGTCATGAGAAATCGATTTGTTTTGTACTGTGTAAGAGAAAAAGTGAGTTAAGAGGTTTTTGAGATCATCTGAATGGTGGAGTTGAGCGCATGTAACAGTTTTCTTAATGGTGCTACCGCGTTAGTCAATGTGTTTTTGCGAATCTGATTCTCTTGAATGCACTCAATTCTCTTTGACAAGTTATGCTCTTGAGGTGAACCTTGTTTAGCAGTCCTGTGCTGTTCTTCTGGGCAGTCTCAATGTTTAAAATCAACCACAGAAGATGCCTCAGCCTGGAAATACCCACACAAATTCCCGGTTATATTGAAACTGCTGATGAACCAGTCCGACTGCTACTTCTCTTTTGATCCTTTGTGTGTTACTGTGTATGAGACGACTAAAGAGGGCCATATATACAAGATGTTCAAAACCTCCTCAATGTGGTGCTGGTCCAATCCACAGCTGCAGAAAGGAACTAGTGGAGGTACTTGATACCAGGGGCAATATTTCTGTCAAGGCTAGCATTGGTGTAGTTGTAGACGCCTGTGACATAATCTGCCATGCACCTCCAACAAGTTGAAGCCAGATGAAGGGTATACGTGGACCTTAAGCTCTGTGATTGGTTTCTAGGGTGATGCTGTGCATATCGTCGCGTCTTCACTATGACACAGCAACCAACACAGGCCAAATCGCTGAGCAACTGATCCAAGAATTGTGGTAATATAGCCATCCGGAGCTGATTAAATCAGATATACTGCAGAAAATCAAAACACGACCAAAGATGTCAACAGAATGGAAGTCCACACAGCAAAACTCTGCTCTGTAATGTCTTTGAAATCATTACTGAAGCAGATACTTTGAAATCTGATTTGTCAGTGGCCGATATTTCTTTGATTGTCATGAGGATGTAGTAGTAATTATATTAAAGTGTTAGGTGACATGGTGGTGCAGTAGGTTGTTGGTTTGAGTTGAGTTTGTATGTTCTCACCATGCTTTATTTCCTCCCTCTGCTCCTGTTTTCCCTATAACTATTTTGTCAATCGTTTAGTAAAACACACAACTTGTAATTAATTCAAAAACTGAACCTTAAATGACCCTGAGCTGCTTCTGACACTGCACCCTCCCACATGAAATGGAGCTAAACCTTTACAACACACAGTACTTGAACACATTTGCCCGCTATTACCATAGTAATACACATTGCGATCTTTTATTGATGACAGATTTCGTCATTAATGTTACCCAACTTACAGTGTTGATTTATGTTTGTAGAAGGGATAGGCCATTATGGTCTAGGGGCAGTTTTTTTTTTGTGGTCAATTATATGCATTGGATTACAAAAATGCATACTCCATTTGAAATAATTGCATATATTATGAATGTTGAATGTTGGTTTTAGAGTTAAAAACTTTGCAATTGCCCTACAGTACCTCTCTGAGCTCTGTTACAATCATGCCTGCTCAGGTCATGCTACCATCTGCTCCTTCATGTGCCAAGGATGCAGTGGAGTCTATGGAGAATGCTGCAAACGGTGGAATTTAGTGTGCTGCATGTCCAAGATGCAACCCTACTGTTCCAATTATTCTTTCTGGATTTTAACACATTGTGATATTTTCTTTTACTTTATTAATCTCTTTGTTTTTAAGGTTGGCAGTTATTTTATAGTTTGCTACTTTTATTGTTTTAACTTATTTTTATGCACTTATCGACTTGTCCATTCACCAATTTTTATGGTCATTCTGGAATATTGCATGAAAAATCTCTGGATACATTTTGGAAATGCGGATTAAAACAATATGTGCACAATTGAGAAGGATCAATTTTTATAAAAGGAAAAATGCTCATAAACTGCGATGCAAACGCATTTACAGAATAAATCCCAGCGTACAGCACAATGGCAATGCATTGGAACTGGGGCTGGACTAATGGACTAACAACGAACCGATTTCATGGCACAACATCTGTTGTTTTGACTCAAAAATTCCTGAAGTCTGTCATCAAAGTGGTTCGGGATGGATCACCTCCCAGAACTGTTGACTGGCTGCGCTCCCAAAGAGCAATCTCCTGCCTCCAAAACCAAGATGACTTGACTGCACATATTGCGTTTCGTGTACGTGTTCTACGATGCAACTAATTTCACCAACTTCTTTTAATATTTTGCTTAAAATAATGGCTTATCTGGAAGTGACTATTTTGTTCTCGATGAATGGAAACAGTGGTTATTCGCAAATACTTTATGCGATACTTCAGTTTTGCAAAGGATTGGAAAAAAGTATTTATTAATTTGTATTTTTTTTTCCCCGTTCAGGTTCCCTTTCGATGTTTATTTATTTTTTTTTTTTTGGTATGGATGCTTCGAATCCTAATGAGTAGAAAGGCTGCACCTGCCTTTAGATCTTTACATATAAATATGTGCTTTGGAAGCTCTCCATCTGATTTCAATTGAAGAGAGTGCTCATCAGACCACAGTGAAGGATTTCGAGAGGCGTGTAACAATAGGTTCTTTCTCCTCGCCTGTTTGTTCAGTGGCCAATGCATTGGTTACAATCAAATCTGGAAAAAAAAGCTTCTAAATTCTGATTGCCCAGTGAGGGTGTATTATGAATTATGGTGCTTTGCTTATGAAGTGAAAATGAACAATTCTTTTGAACGGTAGTGATAAATTATTAGTAAAAACGAACTTTTTCCAAGTAGAGAATTGAAATGATGTCGAATAGATTAAATGTGAAGTTTGCATGTAGAACTGCTGGATTGGAAGGAAACACAGATATGCAGATAAAAAAACAGATAAATGAGAATTCGATAAGGGCTGTGTAAAAGCTGGCCGGGCCACACCTTCCTGTGTGCTCAGCCAGGTGAGTCAGTGTTGAAACATCAGGTGGTACTGACGCATAAACTCAGACCTGCTTACTGATACTGGGAACTCCAGTGGAATGTTTTTGTACATCCTGTATTACTCTTGGTTTTGGTTCATGTCTAAGGGCTTGGTTCCGGATGGTACCATCTGTTGGCACAGTTCGCTGCAACAATATCTTCTCCTTTGCATGAAAATGCTTTTCAAAATAGCCATTTGCTATATTTCTGTATTATGCTTCAAGTGCAGTTGTCTGGGATGATTCTGGGTAAAGGAAGAAGCAAAGGAAATGCCTATAGCCAGGGGGAGGCTTTTCCCACTCGTAAGCCGTTGAATGTGATTTCATAAGGGATGTGCATCCACAGCCAGCTGTCACAGCTGTTTTGAATAAGGCTTCCTTCACAAGTGACATAATGTCTATTGTGCTCGAGTATTTTTAGGACGAGAGCTGAGGAGCTCTATTCTAATTTGGTTTCGTTAAGTGCTGATTTCTCCTAGGGGGAAGGTGCCGGTTGCTGGTTCTCCCAGTCAAATATTGATTGGTTGCCTAGCAACAGATTCCCTGTCAGTTTCTGGGGTAGCCATGATTTGCGACACGAGTCTCTGTTGTAGTAAAGGTTGCAGTTCACTAATAAAATAATCAAAATGACTGGTGTTTTCTACGTCAGGTTTCTGATTGGTTTACTTAGAAATCTGGCTAGAAATCTGCTCCTTACTTGTGATTTATGTGATTCATCAAAGTGGCTGCCAATGTGTAGAATGAATAGTAATGTTACATTAGAAATGTAGAGCAAGGTTCCATTTTCTGTAGATGTCGACCGATAAATTGTTTACAAGGGTGGATGCAAACTTTTTGTTGAACAAATGTCTTTCTCCATCTGTGCACTTATAATATAATTCAGAAGTAAATATTATATAATATGAATTAAATAAAAATGTAGATATACAAATATGTTAAAAAGTAGAAGCATTTGAGTTTAAAGCCCTGGACACACTGCAATTTAATCTCGCCAATTTTGCCGCATTTCACCATATGTCTGTCCGTTATGAGCCCACCTACAAAACATTATTGAAAATATTAATCATAACCTATAATAGAAGACTCTGGAGGCAAGGATTAGGAAGGTTTAACGTGGCTTTATTTAGCTTTAAAACTCTGAATATGCTAACAGAAGATCCCATGCTGCATGGAAGAGGGACAAAGGAGGAAGGGAAAGGGGGACAAAACTGAAGGATATGCTGGGAGGTTAAATATGGGAATAGAGCTAGAAACAGACAAGGAAGGCTCAAAAGAAATTCCTGAGCTGGAGGAGGAACTTTTTACTAAGAGAGGTGCAACATCTGTTTTGTGGGTTTGGTTTTGCAAAATCTGTCATGCTAATGTACTCCCTAGCAACTGGAGCACTAGGACTCTGTTTCACCACTTTAAAATGAAACACCCTCAAGAATAATCCTTATAAGGAAGTCACGTCATTGGCAGCCTCCTTTCTTTCCATCTTGAAAAAGCTTTATATTAGTCTAATGATTGTAGGCGGTGTCACACGTTCATACATATATTTTTTTATTTACATAGTTCCAAGCACTTTGCTTTTAGCATAGCATTGGTTTATGAAAAAAGCTCAAAACAGTGTAAAGAAATAACCAATGCAAAAGTTTCAAAGATATGGCACCAGTCTACCCAGTGAAAAAGAATTTGTAAATGTATATAAAGCCCCTTTGTGTATTTTCTGTAATAACTACCTATAGAAAAATAACTACCGGTATATTGTTAAAGATATTGTTACCGTGAAAAAAAAATTAGTTTGTTCATTGATTCTTAATTTCATACTAAATGGCACATTGTAGGGTTAGAAGGGCCAGATGAGAGAAGATGGAACTACTGTTTCTAGTCCGGATCTGTTCATTAAGAATGAAAGGCTTGTGGAAACGCACCCAATCACATGTTAACAGAGACTAATGAACAATCATGTGACTTGTCCGGAGGACAAATTAAACGAGCAAACGAGTTTCAAGATCATACAACATGTCACATACACAAGACACAAAAATGTCAGGTTCGAACGGATGTATTTATTTTTGTCCTGCGTAAGCAGCTTTCAGTTTCATTCTCAAACCAGTTCTGTTGGCACACTACTGAAACAACCAGCCGGGATTGTTCACACTGGAGAGAGGTGATGTTTTCTGTTTCCTGCGCCGACCGTTCAAGACCAGTTGAGCTGAAGCTCTGGTCAGCTGACTCAGATCATGCGCTCGATGATAAGCCATGGAATGTGCCCACACTGCCCCCTAGGATAACCAGGATATAAATGTCAAGTTCTAAACAGATTAATAGATAGTAACACACTCTCTGGCTTCTAAATTAGCTTTCCTCCTTACTATCAGAATTCCCTGATTGTCCACTGCATGTATCATACATAGTGTTTTGATTTCCTTAAACCATTATTGAAAAAAAAATCCTGGAGCACTACATGGTGACTGAGTGTCTCTTCACATTCAGTGACTATTGGAGCTAGATGCTGTTCTCATCTTGAAAGAGGCACAACCTCATATCCTGTGCTGTGTGCACAATGAATTTGGTCAGGGGTTCCTCTCTGATTGGTTTTGGGGGTACTCTACTGGTACTTTTTTTCCATTGCAGTCTTTCTGTCATATTGGTACTTTCTTGTATCCAATTTTGATGCGTTTCGATTACATAAATTGAGCTAAACTAGGGCTTTTTAAATACAGACTTTTAAAGCATGACTTTATGATCTCGGGGTCTTACCAGAGCGTTTTCCGGAATTTTCTGAAAAACAATGTGCAGAATCAGTGTTTCCCCTAGGATCATGGCCTTGGGAGGGGGTGGGGGGGTTGTGGTGTTATGGGTGGTGCGGCAAAACACTCACACAAACACTTCATAGTGTTTATATGTTTCTTTTAATTGCAGTATACCAATATATTATAATGTCTGAACAATTACTGTACAATAACTAAACAACTGTACACTGAACTAAACACTAAACATCAGATTTATTTTAATATGTTAATTATTCACAAAGTGTGCAGATTTTGTCACTGCAGTGCATCTTTCTGGGCTTCTGAAAGAACATTTCCAGAGCATCTTGGTATGGATAGTCTGAAACTTCTGGCCCATTTATTGAGATCCGCATGCAGGCTGCAAGATGGTCCCCTTGCAGCCTATTGCGAATGTCTGTTTTGACCTGTAAATACATTAACTGTTAGGCTTTAAAAGTAATAACTGATAGTAACAACAGTAAAAATCAACTTAACATAGTGATAGTTTAAAGCAGGAAATGCCATTGTATAACTAACTAGCTAGCTATTAATTAAGCAATTTATTTATCAATTCGTTCATTCATGCATGTGTGTATTTACTTACTTACCAAGATCAGTCTTGTACAGCCAGGGGGAGTATTTCCCCTCTGACAGCCAAACTGGGTCAAAAACTGTCGTTCTGTGGTGGCTAGACTTTTGCTGCTTGTCAGGGGCAGGACATGCAGCACTTGGGCTCTTTTCTGTACTTTGATTCGGAGTAGGAAAGCTACACCGGCTGCTGCTCGCAGCAGAACACGTGTTGTCCTCGTCACCACCTTGGGAGCATTTAAAAAACGTGGATATTTTTGCCTGCTGCGACATACTCTCCGACATGCTGTCTCTGTCCGCTGATGGGTGTGTGTGTGTGCGCGCATCGGGGCGGAACTCCGGTGTGCGCGTGCATCGGGGCGGAACTCCGCCGTGCGCGATACGGAGGACAATTGTAAACGCGCAAACGTTGAGACAGAAATTACGTGCCATCGTATAAATAACATAATGCTATTTAGTTTAATAAAAGAAAAAGGCAAAGACCTGTTATATATAAATTACTTCTGTTGTTATTCGACGAAAATAAAATAAAATGAACTTTACCTTCAAGGGCGGGGGGTGCCGTTGGGGGGGCGGGGCGCCCCCCTAATATAATGGTAGGGGAAACGCTGAGAATGAATGTTAGTAGTACTTATTACTGTTTTTGTACTGATTTTTGAATGCTTTCTTTTAATGTACAGGTATGGGATCAGGCCGGAGAACGTGATCATTTATGGCCAGAGCATTGGTACAGTTCCTTCTGTGGATCTGGCTTCACGGTACGAGAGTGCTGCTGTCGTCCTTCATTCCCCTCTGACTTCTGGCATGCGGGTGGCTTTTCCCGACACCAAAAAAACCTACTGCTTTGATGCTTTTCCAAAGTGAGTCTTTCCTATTTCCTATATTGTGCCATTAATAATATACTTAGATGTGAGTCTGGAGGCTGCTTTCTAAACAAGACTGATGCATTAATGATAAACTGCTGGGAAAAAGTTCTAACTTTAAATCATGTGTAATCTATTCAAAACTGACTATTTGGGTATTTGTCCACTTGAGTGTTGATCATGTCGAACCTGTTCAATATAGTTTAGTTGATTGTGATGCTTTTACTCTCGTTAAAAGCAGTTTTATTATGTTAAAACTCTATAGAACTGTTTTTAGTCAGTAAGTCCTTAAGTAGTTTTAAACTTAAACATTTTAAACAACTTGTTTAATTTATTTTTCACCATAAAAATAGCCTTAGACTTGCCACCACAAGATGGCATCATGTTAAAAAGAATGACTATAGAAAAAGATTTGAGTCTGGATTTAAACAGACTTGTTACACAGGAGGTTCTTTTCTTTACTCAGAATGTTATTTTGTGCCCTCTAGTGTCCAGACTTTTTTTAAGCTACTTTGTCAATAAAACTAGTGTAGTTTATAGTTAGATTTAAAATGAAATTCAAAAGTGGGTTTTAGCTTCGTATTAATGTGAGCATCTTTTATTGTTTTGTGGTATTGTGTTACTTTTATACGCCCGTTTATGATTTTTATTACATAGGTTCTGGAATAACTTCTATTGAAATGAGTATGTTGAGATAAATGACAATTATGGAGGCTCATGAAATAACATCCTGGCTATTCTTGAACTAGAACACGTACAGGATATGTTTGTTAAAATATAGAAAAATACAATAAGATATGAATTACTTAAAATAAAGGTGGCTTGAGATGCTTGAAAACAGCCACTATTTTTTGCTCGTGTTATGAATGTAAATTAAAATGCTATATAATATTGTTACCACATATACAATGTATTACCAGGTATCTAGTAGAATAGAAATAGTTTATTCTTGTAGTTTTTTTTTTCCTAAACATAAAATATGTTTATGAACTCCATATTTTGTGGTCCAGTATTTGTCCCCTTTTTTGCGGTTTTCTTTTTTTTTTTTTTTAAATAAACAGGAAGTTGTGTCTTATAGGAATAGGCTGTAAAAAGGAATCTTCCATATCAATAATTACCAGACTGTGAAAAGTATCACAAAAATATTTGAGTGTAGACAACCCTTCTGAACAGTATTATGGCTTTGTTGGCTTGTCAAAAAACTCTTGGGATCTCCTTCAAGAGCATTCAAGTTATACAGCCACCAAAATCTGGCAAGACAAATTACTGAATATGCTGGGAACCTTTTCACTGACTTAACATGGGGTACACATTTGGAAACTTGTAACTCAAACTGAGAACCTCATAGAAACGTCAAACTGACCCCACCTGTGGAGGTTTCCAGGTCTGTGCAAAGTTTTTTGGGGATAAAGGATAATTATTTATTTATTGACTTATAATGACCATTGGAAATAAATATGACCACAAAAATATCTTCAAGAAAAACAGCAGAAAGAAACTCCCTAGCAACTAAACTGTTTACCCTAGCAACCAACATTTCTTAACTCTATCTCAGCTTCAGAAAATGCTAGACATATGGCGGTGCTTTATTTCACTAATTGTGACACTTTTACAAGCCAACATCAAACTTTAATCGAAACTATTTCCATGTCATTTTCAGTTAAATTCAAGCAAAAAATGCCTTTGAAGAAACATTTCTCTTTCTTTTTCCACAGTTTTCTTCAACATGCCCTTACATAATATGGTTAATTCACGGCATCCATGTATGATATTAATCATACTTGTGAGTTTTTAGGAAATCATTGTTTAATTCGTACATAAAGAAAAACGGTGTTAAATCAACACTACTGGTGTCAATGGTGTGTCCTTTATAAACACCGCCATAGAGTTAAATGTAACACTATGTGCGTTGGATTAGCAACCTAGTCAATGTTAAAAATGAATCCAATTTACTTAGTGTTACCTTGACGAAATGGCTTGGTTACTCAACCCAGTGTTAAATTGAACACAGGAGCAGTGTTAAAGCAACACTACCGGTGTCAATGGTGTGAACTTGTCTAAACACTGTGAATTTTGCTTTGGACGATGTGGAAAAAGCTAGACAGCTGGATAATACTGGAATGAATTATGCTAATTGCCGGAAACTTCCATTATGATTGGGCGAGACTCCAGATCTATATACACTACACCATCCTGAAGAGAAGTGCTCTCATGTTTTTTGTCTTCTTTCCTCAGCATTGATAAAATCTCTAAGGTCACCTCTCCAGTGCTGGTGATACATGGCACTGAGGACGAGGTGATTGATTTCTCTCATGGGTTGGCGCTGTACGAGCGCTGCCAGCGTCCTGTGGAGCCGCTGTGGGTAGAAGGAGCAGGGCACAATGACGTGGAACTCTATGGACAATACCTGGAGCGCTTGAAACAATTTGTGGCTCATGAACTTGTCAACTTATAAATTAGCCTCAAGAACTCTGATCACGTTACTTGAACATACCCCTGGTGCCCGGCTGGAGACTGTGAACTTTCTTGCATTTCTCCTCACAATTATTTAGTTGTTGTTCTAATTCATTTTGCACTTCTCCCTCAGGCATGAGTGGGTTTTGTTGACTATTAACAACTCTACATCAAGTTCATTCCATTCTGATCTAGATTTGTTTTGCGGTATGTTTTTGCATGTTCTGTTGAATCATGTACAGTACTGTAACCCTTGCCACCCAAGAGATGCCAAATAGTTAAACATAGATCTGCTCCTTTCAATGTGTACGATTCCAAACATCTCATCTAACTTTAAGGTCCTTGTATCCAGCTTCCATTTTACATACATGTTAATATTGTTAATACAACTGTTTTATCTTTCAGATTAAATAATTAATAAATCAATTCTCAAATGAAAACTCGTAATAATTGTGAATTTCTATAGTACAACCAAACTTTTCTAATCAAAGATCACATTTCCTGACTCTAGAGAGGTGTATATCTTAAATTAATGGACCTGCTACAAAGCGTCATACATACAGTCCATTAGGGGAAATAAGTATTTGATCCTCTGCTGATTTAAAAATACTCCCACAGGCAAGGAAGTAATAAAGCCTTTTTCACCCAAGAAACTACAGAAAAACAACATAATTAGACATTATAAACAGATTTGCATGTATAAGTAAAAGCATGCCTTAAACAACTGTTTTTTGGCAAATCCAGAATGTTTCTTGTAGGTTCGCACAGACCTTAGGATAGATGTTGCACACACCTTTTTGGAGATCCTGCGGCTGTTGTGTGGAACCTTCTGCTCCCTCCACAGATTTTAAATCAGTTGTCCTCTCAACTAAGCAGAAAAATATTCCCAAAGCACGAAGTTTCCATGCCCATGTTTCACCATAGTTTTGTGTTCATAAGCAACACTTCTCCTCGTCTAAATGGCAGGATCTTAATCTTTCAGTTGGCGAAACAAAAGGTTTTCTTGTTGACTACCCTGCTGCATTGAGTTCAATAACAAAAGCCTCATGTATGTGTTTATTCCTAAACGTTCTTTTGATCATTGACACTCCCAAGGGAATCAGAGAAACGACGAAACATTGAATATGTTTTCTAATGATTCACATCTATTATTTAAAACACAAATTGGATATTTTGTGTTGTGAACCTTATCAAATGCAAGACTTCTTCTAATCCCCCAACAGATTTGAAGTTCTTTCTCCTTGGCAAAAAAACCCCTAATATTCCAAAAGCATGATATTTCCACCCCCATGTTTGACTGTGGGAGGGTTTTATGTTCACCTCTTGCAAATGGTGTCTTTCAATGCTTTTTTTTTCTCTGAGATCCTTAGACAAGTGTTTTTTCTGAAACATGGTTAAGATTTTGAATTTTTTTTTTGCTGCTTCATAAAAAATAAAATAATCTCAGCTGGTTACTGGAATTTAAGATGGTGATTAAAGGTTGTTTGGAAGAGTTTATTAATTTATAACTTCTCAAATACATTTGGTCTCACACTGTTGGGTCATTTAAATGTAGAGTCATTTTATCTTTTGTGGACCAATAATTAAAAGCTGGGTGTCAAATAGTTTTCTTTCACTGAATTAATTTTCTTTCTTTTTTTTTTCAAATTTACACTCATTGTAAATGATTTTCATGGCATCATCTTTTTTCGTGAAGCTACACCATATGTTTTTTTCTCTAATGTGCCATGACAAGGCTGTTATTTTGGCCAGCAGAAATGATCCTCTTTAGAGATTCTTTGAACTTTTATATGCATTTAAAAAACTGTTTATAATTAAATAAAAAGAGCCTACTAATTGTACAATGTTTAACACTGTCACTTTGTAGTTAACCCTTTATTTTTATTGCCTGTATGAATGCTGTAAACTGATATATTGTTGTATGTTTGATTGAAGCATGCCACCTGCTTCTTTTTCCAGATCTGGTGGTTTTCTCTTGTACATACTCGTAATAAAAGATTTATTATATTAAAATAAACAAAGAGCATCTAAAACATGAATGTTTTACTCATTTAGAAAGAATGTGCGATGAATAGTAAACTTGATATAATCTATTTACTGTCTCGTTTCATTTTTGAATGAATGACAAAACCCTTCCACCATCCCTTCAGAGCCTACTCCAAGTCTGAAACCTACTGGAGAACCTAGACCTTCTGGAACAGACCATGGTTTCCAAAGCTGCTTATACTACTGCTAACAATATCTAACCCATGCAATTTGTTGCGATCATAGAATTCATAAGTTGATCTGTCTTGTTAATTTTCGAATGGATGTTTATAGATTTATATAGTGACCTCTCATTGTCATAATTCAACAATAGTTTTCAGAATGGTTTTAAATGGACTCCGAGAACTGTCAGGTGACCTTATCTGGGGATTTGTTGAACACATAGTGCTGAATTTGTTAAATAATTGTTGCATTTGTCATATCAGACAGCCACTTGCTATAAAATATCTACAACTTTTGGGAAAAAAAAGCATTTTGCATCATAGAACATGATTAATGACGGTCGTTCAACAAGTAAACAAGATAATCGTCAGTGTTAAGCCACAGCATAATGAAATAAATACACTACTAAATACACCTTAGTTTAAACCTTAGTTTGTCTCTTATTATCTGTAAAATCATCCCATAGCTACAGATTTTAGAAAGTGCACGTTTGTAGAGAGAATGCTCATCGATTCTCATGATGTGAAAACAGATCAACTGCATCTATATCAAAAGTTATTTTTAATCTTTTTCAGATTTAGTCATAAGCGGCACAGAAGGGCTGAACTTATCTTCAGTTTCCTGTCTTTCTGGAATGTATGTGTCTAAATAATTTGCAGACTTCGCATAATTGCTTCCTACAACGACACGAACCTCTCATGTGGGCTGTTTAATTTTACAGCCTTGAGGTCATCTGGCATAAACTTGGAAGTTGAGAAAACATGTGACCTACTCTTATTTTTTAAGCTCTGGGTAACTGGAGGGCCTCACTTTAAAGTATCTGAGACAAAACAAACAAAATAATAATAAAAGACCTAACGCAATTTGTATTGGCACTCTAATTGATTTGTCCCTCTTTCAAGAGTCACATCTGATCAAGTCGGTCCTCTTGGTTTTCTCAGCCCTTCCACAATGGCTTTGGGAACTTTTGTATTTTACCATTTTAGTGAGAAAATATCAAAAGCTCAGAAGACATTTAGAGTTGACTCTCAGTGGCCTAAAAAGTCTGATAGAGTACATACTAATGTTAATGGCATTCAATACTATTCCACGATTCCACCAGATCATGCAATTTAATACTATGCATATCTAGCTCTTAAACAGAACTGCCACCTCATCTACCTCCCTCCCTCTTTTTTTGCACTATTCTAGGCATTCTATTCTATTCATCAAAAACTGCTATTTTCAAATTATTGTTTTGAGGTCTTGCCCTTTAAATGGTGGCAGAGCCTACATGGCCTGAAGCCACATTTGTTTCCTTGAACCACATTCCATAATATAATTACCATAAGATGAATAATTGTGATTTTGAACGTGACTCTGGCACCAGTGGCGGCTGGTGCAGTTTTCACTAGCAGCACTAATCTAGAAAACTGTCAAAAAGGGCAACAATTTTCTACTATCACAATCACATTTGCTTATTAAACTTATGGTGAACTTTGCATCTAAGTCTCTTGATGTTTTAACACAGGTAACTGGCTTGTTTACTGCTGTATGTCCAATCAGGTACATTGACACTACAAATATGCAAATAAGAACGTTAACCCGAGGTTTTAGAATGTGCAGTGTGAAATGTGATTACAGAAAACCTTGGATTCCGTTTACCCGGGGTTTAGGATTACCCAGGGTTAACAATTTCAAGAGTGAAAACTCTAGTGAGAGGTGTGGGCGGCGCCCTAGCGCCCTCTACTGTACAGACACAGCCTGGTACAGAAGTTCAGCGGAGTCGGTTCCAAAAGAATCGGCTCAAAAGAACAACTCTAAAAAACAAAGCTCACCTAGAAGATGATTTTACTGTAACGCATTGCATAATAATGATTGTGGTATATTTAAAAACACCGTGAACACTCGTTCTCTAAGCCCCGCCCACAAGGGAACCCATCTACTGGTGGTTCCACGCGGTCGGTCTTCTGTTTCTGTGACGCTCCTCGCCCGCGGATCACGCCTCCTATTTCACTTCCTCCGCGAGCCGCGCCTGGGACGGGGCTGGCTGACTTCAGCCCAGAAAAGAAAACAAAAGAAAACACCATGTAAATATCTTTGTAGGCATTGCTTGAGATTCTCCCGGTTACACCGCCGCTCGGGTTGAGTGAAACGGAAGAGGACGAGCCACGCAACAGCGAGAAGAGGTCGAAAGGTAAGAGCAGTAGTCCACCTCCGTCTCCTTGTGAAGACCCCCAGTTTAGACCTCTGGTGTCTGCGGGAAGCTCTCCTACAGGGTTTCGGCAGTGTATTGTGCCTTTACGTCTACTGATGGAATACACGAGTCATGTGTAGGGGAGGAATAAAGATACTCTGATGCATCTGAATTCACTTGGTGGGCATTGTGTAAACTTTAGAGGGGGTGCGATGTCCCAGTTATGATGGCAGCAAGATTCTGCTGAAGACAAAACAAGCTCAACCTAAACAAAGTGGTCAAGCTCAAACCACTCGTTAACAACGTTCTTTATAACAAAACTTGATTCCAAGAAAACCAGATTTGTTGTTGCAGTGATTTTTGAGTTTCAGCTAATGTACAGTTTGGACCAAAATTTTATGTTAAACCATTTATTTTGACATCAATAACATTGACAAAATAAAATGCATTCATATTTTTACCTGATTCCAATAGCATACATAGTTAAGTATTCCATCTTAAGTAACTTATTTAAATGTTTTATTAGATGTATAATCAAAAGATGTTTTTTTTACTTTTGTTATTCTTTTTTAAATAACAGGAGTTTTTAGCAAAGAATAAGCAAATACATGCTAAATAGCCAAATAGTACATGTGATTATAGAACCAGGAAATTATGCAAATTCAGTTATTTACATTTTAATCTAAACTAATTAAATCTCAGAAATAAATTGAGTGACAGGAAAGTATTTTTAAAATGACGCTCCAGTATATCATTCAAAAATAGTCAAATATGTTTATAAAAAATGTGCCTTTGAGAGAACTTGCCTTTGCTTTACCCATGGCCTAAAGATTCAGGTGATGTAGCATAGTATACTTTGCTTAGTATTAAAATGTATTTATAAAGCAATTTTAATTCTAAGATGGAATGGCTTAATAAAACTGACTAGTTTTTAGTCTGTGGCCTATAAACCTTTTATTTAGGTTTAGTTTTGTAATTTATATTTGAGTTATTTTTTCTTTGTATGTGTTCATGAAAACCTTTCTTGAAATATTGTTTTTCTTTTCTGTAATATTTTTGACCAGCTACACACAGACAAAGGCAAGTCCATTGCTTTCCATTGTCCATTAACCTCTTTTGACCGCTGACTGCTCACCCGGCTTTCAAATCTCATTTCATTTGTGCTAAATGTAGCTGAGTGGGGGTTGGAGACATTAAAAGGAGAGGGTATAGATTTTATACACAAAAAGAAGGGGGTTGGTGAAAGTCCGCCAAGTTTTATTGACTGCTGTTCCCATGCGTTTACCATTCCAATGGAAAACTCAGCAAGGGGTACAGTTATGTGCAAAAGTTTGAAAAAATGCAATAAATAAAGAATAGTTTCCAAAATAAAAATAATGATAGTTTATTTTTGTTAATTTACAAAATGCAAAATGAGTAAAATTTTTTTTGAGTAAAAAAAAAAATACGGTTACTTCCTTTGGCCTTCAAACCAGCCTCAATTCTTATAGGTACGCTTGCACAAAGTCGGGGATTTTGTAGGATTATAGTTAGGTGTATCAACCATTTGTACCAAAGTGAGGGACAGCTACAAAGTGAGGTTGAGAAAGCAACAAGGCACAAGGTAGTTATTATGGATCAACAAAGTCTCTCCCAGACAAAGGTTTCAATGTTGGGGATTCAAGTTTTTTTGAAGAAGCATGTACAAACTTTTCAGGGATAAAGTCACCAGCTAAAATAAAAAAAAAAAATACTTAAATAAATGCAATAAAAATAGCAAACGTTGACTGTTGATGATGTGCCTTTAATTATATTGGAACAGCAGTTATTTTGACCTCTTTCGTATTGAAAATATGTTTATAGAAGGTATTTTCTTGTGGCACGAAGGGGCCATGGGTTGAATGACTGAGCACTTTTCAAGTAATTGGTGCCATGTGTTTTGGAAATGAGGAAAAAACAAGGAAGACTTACACCTCAAGGAGTTTAGCCACCATGAAATCTGACCAAATTTGCTGTTATATACCAGCTAC
Source organism: Danionella cerebrum (assembly GCA_007224835.1). NCBI lineage: Eukaryota > Metazoa > Chordata > Actinopteri > Cypriniformes > Danionidae > Danionella > Danionella cerebrum. The sequence continues at coordinate 650,306 of SRMA01026584.1, forward strand.
ATCGGCCCACAACATGTTCAAAGTGATGCTGGCCACTCTATTCTGTTTTGAAATCTTTGGTAGAAATGCATTATAATGGTCTGCCATTGAAATGAGCTGAAGAGCCTACCTTTCCTCAACAAAACTTTAATGAACGTCACAAATTTGTTTCCCTTTTTCTTTTCTCACTGCACAAGGCAGAGAGCTATACCATGCAGGTGAATGATGGCCCCATTTTTGTGGCTCCTGTCAATGGCAGTGCTCAGCGGTCGTCAGGATATGTTCCTGGCAGGATTGTCCCAGTTCGCTCTCCACCTCCAGCTAAAGCACCTCCACCACCCCCGCTGAAGCCTCCAGCCCCGCCCCCTGCACGGCCCTCCGTGTTTAATCTGACTGAAGATGGGAACAGTAGGCAACGAGCCCAGAACAAGCAAAGGAAAAACACTTATATTTGTGTTGGCACCTTCTTTGCTATGTTCCTGCTGATTCTGATACTCGTCCTCAGTCTTACCTCTAAAGATGTTCTGGATGGTAAGACCAATTTAACTGAATACTTTGACATCCAATGATTAGTAAATTGACCATGAAATATTAAGAGAGATAACTTTATGTTCATTTCATTTAAAGTTGTATTTAAAATGTTAATAAAGTGTGTTAATGTTGGACCAATAAATCGACACAAAGGATTAGCAACTAGTACCTCATCATCCTACTCAAAAAAAGCTATTTAAAGCGGACAAACTTCTTTGATAGTGTATAGTTGAATGATATTGAAACAGAAGTGCTTCAAAACGGCAATCATTTGTTGTGTTAAAGTGGTATTTTTTTATAATTTTTCTAAAGTGGCAGAGATCTTAGATGTATATAATGTTGATATTATTTTTAATATCGATGTATATAATTTGTGTTTTACATCTAAATGTTTTCCCTTGCTTTTCAATGAAGTGTTAGATAAAATGGAGATTATAAACATATGTGCTTTTCCAAACACTGGCTTGCTCCTTATTAAAAATTAACTTTGCCTAGTTCATGAATGTCTGATTATATGTATGTAGTGATATTTACATCAAAACATTTTATCACGATTTTCCATTTAGTGTTTGATGAAATGGAGATTATAAACGTATATGCTCTTCCATACACTGGCTTGCTCCTTATATAAAAAAAAAATATTATTATGTGTGATTTCCTTACTGCTAGTGTCATTAATACATTAAAATACTCACACATACCTTTCCGATTATTGTTTGTAGAGAATTGTCCCCATCACAACTCTGCGCTGAAATCTTGGAAGCCAGGCCATGATCTCAAGAAGGTGGTGGTTGTACGTAGAGGAGAGCACTTTCGCTTAGATGCATCTGCCACCTTGTACTCGCTCACAATTCAGGCTGGAGGTAAGATCATCTCTGCAGTTTTAAGTAACATTGACTTGTGCCTTCTTTAAAATATATTTTGATTTTCTTGAAGGTTCAGTTGTCTTTGCGGATGATAAAAACGGCTCCAAAAACATTACGTTGAGAACGCGGCACATTTTGATCGAGGATGGTGGTGCCCTTCATATTGGGGCTCCAAAATGTCGATATCAGTCCCTTGCCACCATCACACTCGTTGGCCGATCAGATGAAACCACTGTGACAGAGATTCCTGGCATGGGCCGCAAATTTTTGGGTGTAAGTTCTGGTGGAACCCTAGAGCTCCACGGATCAGAGAGGCTTTCCTGGACCTTCCTCACCCGCACTGTACCAGCTTCAGGTTTGGCTGGTGGTGGCCATACCTTCCAGAAGAACTTCAGCCGTGGAATTAACCTGCGAGTGGTTGATCAGGACACAGCGGAGGTGCTGAACAACGAGCGCTTTGACACACACGACTCTAGAGATGACAGTATTAGACTGAGTCAGCTGTTAAAGTCTCTATCAAGTGGACGCATTGTTGCGTTGGCCACCGGCGATTCAGCCGTGAAGAGCCTGCAGGAGGAAACAAAGAAAACCATACAGGATCTTCTTGGAAGTAACTTTGTCACCAATCTCAGATATAGGTAAGTTCAATATTGAATTTCTTGCTAAATTGCTACTTTCATTCTAAATGAGAATTTGTGTTTGTGTTGTGTTGTTTTTTTTTTGTCAAAATCGTAGATTAATGAGTATTGTCTGGGTTGCAAAACAATAATAAGCGATTCTACTCTGCTCAGAAGTTGACAGATGAAAGTTGGAGAAGAGTAGAAGTTTGGAGTTGGAGATGAACAACTCCAACATAAGTTTCTACATCATGGTACAAACAATAGACGACCCCTTCCTTAAATACCTCGACACACCGCTCCAAATTTTCGATTAGAAGTTTCGTGTGCCAACGTGCCTCGAATGAAAACCACATACAATTTTTATTCATTTTGTCACTTTTCAGTTGATGAATCCAATATATATTATTCAGATAGTTTGAATATTTCACCTCCAAAGGTTTCTTTGAGCCTTTAAGTGGTTTCTCAGTCTGAATCAGTTGGCTACAAAACCATAGGGAAGATCTTCTGTAGTAGAAGTCCATAAGACAGTCATTGAACCCATCCACGAGAAGCCACAGAGGTTATTGCTGCAAAACAAGTGTTAATACAGTGTTGCATATTCATAGTTCAAAGTTGAGACAGTTAATTAGCCTTTAATTAATATTTTGGGAATCTTGGGAATGGCATCGTTTTAGAAACACCGTTGATAATGGGTTGATGAAAATAAAAGTTTCACTATGAGCTTCTGTTTTTGACACTTGCTAAAATGTTAATATGCTGCTCCTTCCTTTACTTTCTGTCTATAATGTTTCACTCCAGTACAAAGTGAAAATTCTGAACGGATAACAATTTTTGAAGTCGAAAACTGAGTGGATTCCTCACTGTTTTTTCTGTCTCAGTAGTCTGAAATGTTTTTGTAGCTGCAAAAGATCCTCTGGAGGCTGAATGCAGGAAGTAAGCTGTTTAAAATGTGAGGTTTTTGCTCTGATAACTCCAAGGTCTGAGCACAGCTTTGAAGTTAATGTGATTTTGGAACGGAAAGTGTCCTCATGTTCCATAAACACTGTCCTAATTCAGACTCTCCCACTAAAGCTACTGAATCCCAAAGATAGAAATATTGTAGTGACCTTGTGAGCAAACTGGAGAAGTGAGCCAGAAAAAAAGGTCACTCATATTCCATAATGATATAATGTTGGGAAAAAATGTTTTTATTTTTTTGGAAAGTGGTTCTGATGAGTTTTTAATTGAAGTTCTGCAGGCTTGGAATGAATGTTTGAGGTTATTGTAGTTTTGCATGTGCCTTGGGTAAAGATTCTATATTCTGGGGCCAGTTCAAATTCAGTGGCACAATATTAAACTGTGGTTAAAGCAAATATTAATCTTTCTATTGGTTCAGGTTTGGCTGATCTTATACCAGTCTTTGCATTAACTGTGTAGAATGCAAGTGATCTGTTCGAAGCTAATAGTCCATAGCACTCTTGGGCGTAATCTCACCAGTTGGTTGTTCCACAGAAGCATATGTTGATGGCAGTTTTCAACAGGTAACGCCAGTGAAAGTTTAAACCGCCATATTTCCAGGATGTGTGTAAAACAGCTGACTGTCTATACATGCTTTCATCACATTGTAAGCTTTTTTTTAATTGTTAAAGTCTTATAAAAAATAGTCATAAAAAATGTAAGTCTTGTTTTTAAAGGTGATGGAAGTTCAGACTGACTGAATTACTTATATTTTCATTGTTTTAAGGCTAAACTTAACCTCTTAAGCCCGAGAGTCCCCGGTACCGGGGACTTGCCCCCTTGTGCGTTACATTTTCACTCATAGCTCACTAACCCTGAGAATAACCCACACATATTAAATACTGTTGTGTTCAGCGGAAACTCCTCTAAAAACGTATCTAATTCAATTTCATATTCGTGAACCACAGCTCGAACGCCATGCAAATAAACAACAACATGTCCGGAGTATAATTCATGACCACGTTTTTGTTTATGTGCGATATGTATCCACAATATAAATGGAAACACCAAAACCATGGCATCAAATGAAAGCCAACAACCAGCTGAATCCAGCGATATGCAACTCATTTACATTGCATGAAGTATTTCAGAGCAGGGAGCGAAAGTTCCACGAAAAAACGCCAGCGAAAACCAAGCAAGCATGTAAATCTTGTCTTACCTTTGCCGTTTTTTCAACAAAAAGTTATTTCCATAGTGATAAAAGTCCGTTTGTTGTTATGTCCGGTCAATAGCTTCGCGAAAACTCCATTTTGGATTTTTTCTGTTGCTCCGTGCTCTCATTACGTCACCAAATATGGAATGACTCCCTGTGCGTAAGAGGTGGTCTCTCCACGCTGCGCGTCGTGTGATTCGTCGGCGATGCTGTCCGTCTCAAAATGGTTGAGCTTATTGGCTTCCTTAGAATCAGAGCTTTCCAGCGATATATAGAGCTCCCGGATTGGACAGATGGCCGGGGGGTAGGGACACGCAGAAGCTCAACGTCGAAAGCGTTTGTGAATGAAAGGTTCCCAAAAGCGCAGCAAGATGGGGTAAATGAGCTTCCACCCCCTTTTACAGCGTTTCTTTAGGAGTTTTTTTTGCTGAAATCATGTCCCGTAAGCAAGAAAAGAAGACTATGAACGTAGCTGAAGCTTTGGACAAGATTTTTTCCATATTTCAATTATTGTGCCAAATTGTGCCAAACTGTGCCAACATGGATTACGCCTGAACTTTGTTCAATCAAAACCTTTACAGAATATTAGTTTCTTGTAGTATGAACACCAAACTTGCTACAGATGTTCTTGACATGTAGTGGTTACAATTGATTGTGTTTATTTGCTTCGTTATAAGTAAAATAAGGAGATATTGGAGGAAACATGTGTTTTTTTTTTTTTTTAGGCGGAGTTCATTTTTTGGCCATTCCAACATCAATTACTCTTACCCAGTGTTCTTGACTGTCAAATTAACTCATCCACACCACTCCCCAAGAACCTATCTTAATTTTGATACCAAGATTTGCAGTTTAGGCCTTGTAAAAGCTGAGAAATGCCTCAAAAAGTAAAAGTATAGGATATTCAGAAAATAGGCCTCAGGGCTTAAGAGGTTAAACAGACTTAATGACTTTTATTTCATGCAAAAGTTCCATTGAAAAATAGAACAATGCATTATTGTTGAGTATGCATCACACTTTTTTTGCAAAACAACTTTTGTGCATATAATTAAACCTGAAATAAATAAATAATAAAAAAAGTTTATGTCTGCTACTGTAGCTACTAACGATACGCTCTGGCTTGATTCATTGTGCTGCTCAGTTTCACCACTTGCATGAAAAATGCTAACTTGGCAGCACACTTTGCAAAACAAAATAATCTGGCACAACTTGAGTGAAATGTTGTGTAACATTCACCAGCCAGCTCAACTCTTATCCCCTATTGCAAATAGACACTCAAGGAGTAAGTGTCTGTCTCATCAATTCTGTTACATGAATAAATAGATTAAATGATTATTTGGCTGATGCTACTTTTGTTTTTGGGCTCTGCCAAACTCAAACTGAGCTGGAAGGAAATTACGAGAAGCTCTGGAATGAAAACATAGGTGATTGTAAAGATTGGGAGTGCTGTTATTTAAGAACTTATTGGGTAAGGGTTTACATTTGAGTTCAGACCTTTTACCAAAAAACTTTAACCGATATCGCCACCCCCCCCCCCCAAAAAAAAAAAAAATCCCACATTTTTTAATTACTTTTTTCACAAAACACTGGGAGGGGACAATCCATGAATATTTCTGAAATAATACACAACTATCCACAAACCCATGAAAGGAAAACTACTTCTTCTTTTAACTCGAACTCTTACCTATATATCGCCATCTACTGAGTGTTAACGTGACAGCTGATTGTCTAGCTATAAACCATACTATAAAAAACATTTATGTGTGTTTGTGTGTTGCGGAAAAATAAATAAATTTGTTTTTATGTGAGCATTGACATAACTCTCTTCTAAATCAAAAGTTCTATTGATAATATAGCAAATAAAAATATTGGAAGAACTGGAAGTCTCTGTGGATGCAGGGATTAGTATTAGCTCATTAAAATGGGAATCCCTTCCATCTATATTTGCCATTTCCGTTATTGGAAATACTTTTTCATTGTGCTGTCTTCTCAAACCCCTAGGCAGGCTTGGGCTTTGGTCTCAGTAATTGGAGGAGGTAACAAATCTTGTACAGAAGATGTTCGAGAACATGAAAACCATGACACGGGGGGCAAAGCGCTGGCTCGGCGAGACTTTTTCACTGTAGATGGTGTTGGCTTCACTGTTACCGCTCACAGCGAATGGAGTAATGGTAAGTTTGGGACAGCGTTTATTAAAATTTTCAAACATAATCAAACGTTTTCCAGGAATGGCTTAAATGGCTTTATATTTATAATCATTCTTTTCTTAAGGTTTAGATCCATTTTTGTGATGCATTTAAACCATTCCTAAGCAGATTTATCGTCTATATCTGGAAGGTAGAACTGATAAGTATTTAAACCACATAAAAAGGTTTGTTAACTGTTCCTTGACAACAGAGACTATACGCCACATGCCTTTTCTGGAATGTAGACAAGGAGTAGCCGGTAATTTGCCTTCAAAGTTCCACTCTTTTGCTTTTATTTGAGCCGTAAAAGTCTGTGAGATGCTGTAATTGCTTAATTGAGGGCCTAAAAAGAGTATTGCAGCCTATTCTAGGGGCAACATTTGAAAACCCTATGCTTTGTGAAATTCTCCTAGGCTACCCTACAACAGGCTTCCAAGTGGATGCAGTGGATAAAGTGGTTCTGAACCTGCAAGATGACGTCAGCAGCTGGAAAGCAGGGGATCGGATTGTGGTGGCCAGCACGGATTACTCCATGCATCAGGCAGAGGAGTTCATGCTGCTCCCATGCCCCCAGTGTAACAGGAAACAGGTTCGCATTCAAGGTGAGATGGTGGTGGATGTTGTTTTAAGTTGCTCGTGGCAGTTGTTTGTGGTGTTGCTGTCCTGAATTTTTAAAAGGGCCAAGTTGACTTTGTCACTGAGATTTGGACAGGAAAGAGTGAGTCTTTTATTTAGGGTTTCTGGGTAGATATACTTATTCTCCACCTTTTAAATATACAGTATTTTCAGCAATTGTTTTTAAATTACGGTATTTAAACTGTGGTTTAGTGAATTAGCATTAAAATGAGACAACATAAAATTTAAAACCAATTCTTCCAAACAACTTCCAAATGTTTGAGGGTCAAATTCAAAATCCAGAGTTTCCATGACCCCAATCAAAAGTTTACACACCCCAGCTATTAATATTTTGTATGTCTCCCTTTAACATCAATGGCAGCCTGAAGTCTATTGGGGTAGTTGTTTTTGAGGTTCTGTATCTTCTCTGTTGGAAAGCACCCCATTGCTCTTGGCAAAAAGCCTCCCACTCATCTTGGACAAATGAGTTCTCCCCAGAGTGGTTCAATGATAGAGACTTAGATGGCCACACGGATCATTGTCGTGTTGGAATGTCCAGTACTATCCCATGCGCAGCTTCCAGGATGATGAGTGGAAGTTTTTCTCCAGTAACGTTTGATAACATGCAGAATTGATCTTCCCACCAATTGGAGCTCAGACATCCCCAAAACATCAGTGACCCACCTCCAGATTTCATCGTTGGGCCCTGTTGACTCCTTTGAAAATGTAGCTTTCATGGTTGTTGCCAAGAAGTTTCAAATAACTTTGTTCCAGAAGTCTTTGAGCTGTGTAGGATTTTGTAAGCAGGCTACTTTGTGGTAATTGTGTTGTAATGTCTTTCTTCTGTGGACTAGCCCATGCAACCCAAAACGTGTCCTGCCACAAGTTTTTTTTTCACATTTTTTAAGTTATTTGTGGGTTTTTTTTGCATCACGTACAATTTTTCTGCCAGTTGTAGCAGAGATTTTTGTTGGTCTACCTGGTTTCAACAGAATCCATGAACAATACTTTTGTGTTATCATTCATATTTTCTAGTTGGCATGTTTAGCATGGTTTCACAGAGGGTTTCGAAAAGTTTACAAAGCGAGTGGACAGAGGAAGAGCTCCAGGTACAGGAGATGACCGGATCATGTCCTAAATAAATTTTAGTGTAAAGATGGGGTGAAGGTTGGGAGCTTTTTAATTACCAATGAAAAAAAAACTATTGAGATGTTTAATACAGCATCATTAGGCTCCACCTAAGATCATTCCTAACTTTTGTTAAATAATAATTAAATTCTAACGTTAAATTTCAGATGTATTTTACAGAAGATTTAAAATCTTGTATAACCCAAAGCTTGTAAGTCACATAAAATGCCCCGAAAATGGTTGTGCTTTGTCACATAAGACCCATATAAACATTTGTGTGGAGACTTGTGTAACAATCACAATAAGGTCATTATTTCCTGCAGTCCTTGGAATTACCTTCAAAGTGTGGCCTTTATTGAAAAGGATGTTGTTTAAATGTCATCTTGTGCATTGTATCCTGTTGGTAAAGCTGTTGCCAGACCTTATCCTTCCGGGAGGTTACTGGGTGCACTCATGGTGTGCGTAAAGGGTGGGTTGCCTTCCATCCTGAATACTTTTTTATAATTAGTTATATGTAGTTATTATATGGCCATTTTAGTCCGAATTGTGATTTGTACAGAATCTATGTTAAAATTTTTTTTAGATTAAACCTTATTGGACTTTAGAAGGAAACTGCCATGTTGTGGAAGTGAGTGTAGAAAGCATCACTGTAAGCCAGCAGTAAATGATCTTTTAATTAATTTAATAAATAAACAGGATCCATGTTAGGGGAAATCTCTTTAACTAAAAGCATTAAACAGGAAGCTATAGAACCGGAAAACACAGTTAAATAAACATGATTCTCAGGGACAAGACTAAACAAAGTAACAAAGATGAGCACATGGCCAATCTGGACTGAGGAGTCATGTGCTCAGACTAATTGGTAAAACAGGAAAACATGAAGAAGCGGATTACATGAGAAAACTCAGCATTACAAAGCACGCAAAAAATTAAATTACAAAATAACAAAAAAATTTGTTTGATAAATTTGCAGGTATAAGTTAGAGGCATCAATCATTCTCTTACTATCTCTTTGAAGAGCTTTCACTACGAGGGTAGGGGTAGAAGTTAACTCGAAGCACATAAAGACAAATAAAGACTTGCTCTTCAGAGAGTTGTACTAGTTTACAGTTTGCTCTAATAAATTACCTTTAAAACAGTTTTTTTTCATTACGTTATGCAATAATTCCACAACAAACCTGAAATTGTACAAAAATTACAAGTGTTAAATTTCATCAGTTTTTTACTGCAAAAATAAAAAAAATGAGAAAGAACAGTTTTCATGTTTTCTAATAAAAATCAAGACAAAAAAACAATAAAAATCAAAACAGGTAATAAATAAAAGGTCAAAACAATGAAAATATTGTATAAAAAAACCAAGCAAACCTCTCTAAAACCTTATGCTGTTCCAAGCTCTTTTTTTGCTCCAGAACTTTGAAAAGCACAAGCCATATCACTAGTACTTCAAAGGGTTATCCCTTTTTTTCTCCAATAGATGGCACTTATGTCACCAATTTGGTGTCAGTAAAATGAAACTAAAAGACGATCGTGGATTTTCGCACATTAGTTTGAATTACCTTGCAATTTACTGATAAATCAATCTTCAGACATTGATCAGTGCTTCGAAATCAAATTGACAAAAACCATTTCAATAAAAAATTACGTTTTTGGTTAAGTTGCAAGATGGTTGTGAGAGAATTCTAAATTGTATAAATGCCGATGAACATTTTATTGGATTTTGGTATCCCTGGGAGTTCAATATTGCCATTACGTCATTCATACTATACCATTTGCAATAGAAACATCTTTACACGGAGTGAATTTTTATGTTCTGTGCATTGTTAATCCTCAGGAAAGCCTCAGTTCAGCCATGTGGGAGAAATCCTAGATGGTGTGGACATGCGTGCAGAGGTGGCTCTCCTCTCAAGGAATATTCTCATTCATGGGGAAATGGAAAATTCCTGCTACGGAGAAAACTGGTGCCAGTTCTTCAACTACGACACCTTCGGGGGACACATCAAGGTCTGTTCTAGTGTGCACGCGAATGCGCAAGTGTGTTTGATTAACACTAAAGTGTCTGGAGCTATCATCTGGAGAAATCACAGGATTACTTTACTGTTGAAAAGGGAGAGCAGCTCTTCTTCAAATGGAGGGGGCTGGAAGCATAATATTTTGTGTTTGGCAACAGATGGAAAGGGTGCATTCATTAGCTCTTGTATATGTATATATGCATGGATACAGGGGGACAAATAAGTATTTGTTTCCACCTACAAAGAATGGAGTGTATTTTTATCATACACACCGCTCTGAACTGTGAAAATCAAGAAAAAGATGGAAATTCACATTGTAGGAATGTATTTGTTGATTTTTTTTATGACCACTTCCCCCACCTCTGGATTATCAAGGGGGTCTTTGCAAACTTTATACAGGCCTGGGCATGTGCTGGCTTTGGTAGGCGATCTTGACATCCGCTTGTAGTCTATAACTAATTTTAACCATTGAGACAGTGTTACCAGTTTACTTCAGTTCTTTGAGCAAGTAGTAGTTCAAGGCTGATTGGATCACCTTTCTCAGTCATTTTAAATTTCTTCCCATTTCTAAAATTAAGCCAGCAATCCGATTGTTGTGCCATGACGTCGTGGGGTGCTTCCGGGTCCTGGCTCTCCACTCTCCCCTTATCAGACAATGATTATTACACCAAACGCTTGAATCCTGAATATTACATTTATTAAGTGGAATGAGTGGCCTTCCAGTTAGAAGGTTGCTAGTTTGAGGCTCGCCGGTGATCTTTCCGGAAGGAGTTTCCATGTTCTCCCCGTGCTTGAGTGGGTTTTCTCCGGGTACTCCTGTTTCCCCCACAATCCCAAACATGCTGTTAGGTTAATTGATAAATCTAAAATCTCCCTTAGGTGTGAATGTCCTGCGATGGACTGGCAACCTGTCCAAGGAGTACCCCCTTATCTGCTCTAGAGATAGGCACCGGCAGACTCCCGTGACCCCAAAAAAAGGGAATAAATGGTTTGGAAAATGAATGAATAAAGTGGAATGTGCCAATTGGTAGAGCATCTTCAACATTTGTTTCCGAACAGCAGTTCCCATTTTATAAATGTTGACACCTTGACTATAACTTTTGTTATGGCACATTATCGGTAATCTACAGGTTTCCCTCGATTTTTAACAGATTTAAAGCATTTTTGGTGTAAGGATCGAAGTTTCAGCGCCTACCATCTACCGCCTTCTCTCCATGGGAGAGTGGCGCATCATAAACAATTGTTTTCTCACCAAGCTGTTTAATACTGTAGGCTATCCCGTTCTTGGGCAGGTATACAGTTTTGTCCTTGGTGTCCGCTGACAGCTTGTTGGTCTTATCCATAGTGTAAATGCTTGAGTCTGATTAAATGTGTTGTATATGTAACAGGTAGTAGTAAATCTCTAAAAAAGTTTATTTGAAAATTAATAAAATCTGAACTATAACTGGTTACATTTTACACCATTTTGTGCATCTTTAGTACCAGTCAACAGGCAAGTTTCCGTCCAAAGATGCAAATTTTTGTGCAAAAACTGGAATATCACACAAATATTTGCAAATAAAGCACCATTTCCATCCATTGAGTCCAAGAGAACAAAGTCGTCACTTCCCCATAAATGGGCGCCAAATATCAAAAGAAAAATGGAAGTTGCTGCGTTAGAAGAAGGCCTTTTTTTTGTATGTAAGACTTACTTGCGTCTTAGAACACGCTGAAGAAATGCAATGTGCGCAGTCATGTCATCTTGTTTTTTTTTGCGGTAGATTGCTCCTTGGCTACGCAGCCGCTCAAAACAGTTCTGGAAAGTGATGATCCTGAACCACTTTGAATAAAACAAAACAAAAAGTGCAGTGAAATCGGTCCATTGATAAGTTCATTAAAGCCGCCCCCTTCGTGCCCCAGTTGTGACAGAAAAATTAATTGCCATTGCGTAAAGTATGCAAGTAAAGTTAAGCGTATTAAGTAAAGTTATGCGCATTTTCAACATGTATGCGCACCTTGGTGTTTCCATCCAGGTTTACATCCAATTTCCACAACACACATAAAGATATGTGAATGGAAACACAGTGATCCAAGTGCAGATTTATTTGTATTCTTTCTTCCATCCTAATGGTTCTTGTTTGTTTTAAACAGCTAAACGCATAACGAAACATTACATATTGCATCTATTAACCCAAACGTTATATCAGTTTGTCAATTTTGCAGCATTTTTTCAAATGCAAATGAAAGAAAACGTATAAAATTGCATTTTGAATCATAAACACATCTTTCTTTTGGAAATACAGATTCTGGGGAACTTCACATCAGTCCACCTGTCTCAGGTGGAGCTTAAACATATGGGTCAGCAGCAGGCGAAGGGCAGGTATCCTGTCAACTACCACAGATGTGGAGATGTGGATCAGCGCGGGGGCTACTCTGAGCCCAGTTACGTGGACTCACTCTCCATCCATCACTGCTTCTCCAGATGTGTGGGCATCCATGCCACCAACGGCTTGCTGGTAAGCAGGAGGGATATAATACAGAGAAGTGGCATTAAAACATTCTGATCTCTCTTTAAGAAAATGTGCCATTAGCGTAGTATTTATTGGAAATTACTCATACGTCATAATATTGTTTGATAAATTTAAGTCAAGGCGTTTGTCGTATAAATCATTGTCTTGTCATGTTTATAAAATAAAAAGAGATGTTGGCATGTTATAGCGGTCAGCTGATCTGATGTATTTGTGGTTTCTGGAGACTGCATGGAACTAAACCCATGTTCTATTTGATTGTAGGTGAAAGACACAATTGGCTACAATACTCTGGGACATTGTTTCTTTCTGGAAGATGGAATCGAACAAAGGAATGTGTTCTTCCACAACCTTGGCTTGTTGACCAGGCCAGGAACCATTCTACCTACTGACCGCAACGATAGCATGTGCACGGAAATCACAGACAGGGTTTACAAAGGATACACTCCCTCTGCTGCAAACGAGTGCAAGTAAGTTGCTGTCATGCCTGGATCTTTGTTCTACTGCAGGGTAGAGCTAATATTAATGAATTAATTTAATATAATTTAAAATAATGTAATTGTAGCATTGCTGGAGGGATAATGTGAGTAGTGTATCTGAATGTAAAGGTGTTGATAGTTGTAGGAACTGCTGTTTGTTTAGATAACGGGAGAAAGTGTAGGTTTCTATTTTCCTGCTGCGTAGGGGTTGGGGTTTGGGGGGCTTTTCCGGTTATTGATGCAGTGGATGTCAGGTGATGGTGTTTTCCTGTGGTTCAGTCAGTAGAGGATTGTGCTAGCAATGCAGAAAACATTCTCTGTTTTATCCCGGGGAATGCAAGAACTGTGTTCATTTCTTGAAATGTAAGTCGCTTTGGACAAAAGCATCTGCCAAATGTTTGTATGCAAATAATAATGGAGAGCTTTGTGTTATATTTACTTTAGCACATTTGCAGATGTGTGTGCTGGTGTTCAAAGGATGTGAAGGGACCAAGTTTGCTCTTAGAAGTTGTAACTTTTACAAGAACAAAGTCAGTTCCATTATGGATAATTGACTTTTTGTCAAATATTTAAGTGTTCAATAAGAATTTTTACTCTCTTTTTTAAGTCTGGAGATGTCATTCAGTTAAGATCCTATGTAAAATAAATTCTGGAAGGCGATCAGTGAGTTAAAGTTTAGACATTGCCTTAAGCTGTTTTTTTTTTTTAAATATATGTTTATGTTTATTTAGTAGTTTAAGCACTGAATAATGCAATGTTTTAAATCAGTACATTTTTATTATTTATTTTTTGCCTGATTTTTGGAGTGTTACACAATGACAAGGTCCTGCACCATGTATTTCAGGGCAGTGTCTTCGTTTTGGATCACTCATCCCAACAATCATTTGATCAGTAACTCTGCAGCTGGATCGCAGGTGGGATCAATCTTTAGTTTTCAATCTTTTTAAAAGTTTACTCTGTAATTCTCAAGGCTAATTGTTTCATGTCGATTGGTCTGACACTTTACGATGCTATGAATTTAGACTCTTCATTATAGTCATTTATTAGAGATACACTTGCCATGAATCTTCAAGTGGTTTGGGGACACTTTGATCTTTTTTGATTAGTCTACATTAAATTAATAAAATAATAAAATCTCATTTCATATTTCTCTATCATTTATCAATAATAAAATCTCATTTCATATTTCTCTTTCATTTATCAATAATAAAATCTCATTTCATATTTCTCTATCATTTATCAATAATAAAATCTCATTTCATATTTCTCTATCATTTATCAATAATAAAATCTCATTTCATATTTCTCTTTCATTTATCAATAATAAAATCTCATTTCATATTTCTCTTTCATTTATCAATAATAAAATCTCATTTCATATTTCTCTATCATTTATCAATAATAAAATCTCATTTCATATTTCTCTATCATTTATCAATAATAACATCTCATTTCATATTTCTCTATCATTTATCAATAATAAAATCTCATTTCATATTTCTCTATCATTTATCAATAATAAAATCTCATTTCATATTTCTCTATCATTTATCAATCTAAATGATGCATCAATATTTTGCAACATAATTTTTAACCAACTATTGAAAATGTTTCTATAACAAACCATCATTGGAAAAAATGAAATGAAAAGCGATGTATTGTTATACCTCTATTATTACAAATAAACACCTGGATCATGATTAAATCTCATGTAGATATTTTTATTGCATCCAAATTATAATGTAAATGTATTTTTCCAAACAGATAATAGTTGAGTGCTTAAGACACGTAGGAGGATTATAGCCTATAATATGTTTACAGTCAACGAAGTTGTGGATTCAACTAAGTTAGGTCTGGGCTGACCTGGCTTTTCGTCCTGATTCGGACTGGAGTTCGGACTTTGGGAAACCCTGATATAGAGTTTTCCAATTACGGGCCAGGCACTTTTGGTGTATATTTTGTTAAAACGTAAACATTGTCTTCCAGAAATCTCCTACCCTGCTTGCAATTAATGTTACAGGAGGCACCAATTTTAAGTAGGGGTGCCTCATTTCTGACCTTTTTTTTGCCTGGCTAATCAGTTTCTTCTTTTATTTGTTGCTGTGTCCATCTCAGGATGCAGGGATTTGGTATGTGTTTCACAACTCCTCAACAGGTGACTCTCATGGACTGATTTCAGAAACAAAATCAGAGCTCACACCTCTGGGAACCTTCTTTAACAACCGTGTTCATTCCAACTTTAAGGTAATTAGGTTTCCCTTGTGTGTGTTTCATCTAGCAAAAAATCAAACAAACAAATTTTTTGTCTGAGAAAAATGATTTTTAACTCTCTGATATTTTGGCTGTGGACTGTTGTGGTCAGTTATTGTGCTATTTGCTGAATTGTCCACTGACAATCCACTAATCTGCTGCGATATTTGTTGTCGCATCAGAATGGGCTGAAACTCACATTAGATTTCTCATGAGAAAGGAATCTGTTTAAACGTGTAATGTTGGAGTATATGCTCCTTCTAGCTCACAGCAGTTCATTTCAGATTGCAATTTGTTTTGAATCTTAGAATTGGAAGACTCTCCAAACTATGTGTTTTGTTTTATTGCTCACAAAGACAGAGCTTCTCTAAAATGCTTCATTGTTTAAAGGACAGTGCATGGGGGTGAGAGTGTGCATAGATTTTCTCGATACAATGGTTCTCTGTTTTCAGCTTGATCAAATATGCTTGTTTGGTTTCCAGACCATCCAGGTGTAGAGAACAGACAGGCCTCAGTTGTGACACTGTGTTTCTGTAAAGCCAGATGTGAACCCAACATTTGAAGGTGTAGATTGATTGCTTCTCTTGTTCCTTGTCAGGGTGGACTCTTTATTGACAGAAAAGTCAAGAGCAGCAATGCCACAGCAGCAGACCCACGCGAATACCTCTGTCTGGACAACAGTGCTAGGTGAGTGCGGTGGCAACCCGAGACTATAGATTCTGCTCGTCAAAAAACAGATCTAACAAAACAACTAACTGTTGTGTTCATCCAAAATGGTACAGCTTCTGTCAATTGGAAATATTGGATTTACTGCACTGTGCAAACAACATTTTTAACAGAACTTCATGTACACACATAAAATTTGAAAAATTACTGAATTAAGATTTAACAGAAAATGTGGCTTTATTTAGCTTGGACACTGAAAATGCCATCAGTTAAATTAAATGCTGCATTGAGACAGAGAGAGACAAAATGAGATGTGGGGAAGGGGGAAGAGAGAAAGGAGAGAGGCCGAATGTCTCTCAGCAACTTAATTTAAAGAGCTTCTAACTTCCTGTTTGAGATGTAACTTCCTGTGAAATTAACCAGAAACTATTTATAAAACATGCATTTATTTTGCTAGGTATATGTATATTAAATACATTACTATTAATTAATCTTTACATGTATTTATTGCTTTCTCCGCGTTTGAATGCTTTTTCAGGTTTAGGCCTCACGAGAACTCTGATCCCAACAAGCCACGTGTTGCCGCTATAATAGACACACTCATCTCGTTTAAAAACAATGATCTGGGCGCCTGGATCCGAGGTGGTGACATAATCATACGCAACTCAGGGTAGGACAATATTTTTATTGTTTTGTTTGTTTGTGGTTGTGCATGTAGACCTGATCGACAACGTTTATATTAATGTGACTCTGGGTGAAGGGCCTTTTTTCCAAGACTTACAAAACAATCACAATAGAACATCAGGAGGCAGCTTTGTGTTGACTTTAAGTTGGCTTCCAAAAATATTAAAGAAGTTGGAAAGTTCTTTTTTATTGAGGTTCACACAGTTTTAAAATAAATCACTTTCACAAAGCAGGCTGTTTTTGAGCCTTGTTTACATTTCAGTAAACAACCGATGACCCGTTTAAAGTATTACTTTTCAGTGTTGTATTAAATTCTGTTTCCCCAAAGTTCTGTCAAAAACATCCCGGTCATGGGTCACCAAACTGAGAATCAGTGCTCTCTGCTCAGCTTGTTGTTGGAGCTAGTTTTAAAGCTAGTGTTACTTAAGTTTGCCTCCATTGTGTAACCCCTTTTCCCAGAGTCAAAACATTTTATCTTCCAATACTTTCAGATTGTTTTGTTTCAGCAGTTGTTTTGTTAAAGCTTATGCCTTATTTTGTTTATCAGATTCACAGCTTTAATTTTGAATGATTTATCCATTACATGTAATATAATTATTAATAAAACATGTTTGTTGTCTGATAGATTCGCAGACAACGGTATTGGATTGTCATTTGCAAGGTAACTTTATTTTTCACCTTATTTGCTTTAGTTGTTGCAGGGTGTCTTTGGCGTTCTAAAGAGCAACATCTGCAGCCATGTTGCAAGTTCCTGATTATTATGTGCAGTTCTTAACAATAAACACATAAAAATGTACAATTTGACTTAATTAGTGAAATTTTAAATATCCTTTTAACATTTTATACCGAAATGGTTTTCTCAGATTCAATGATCGATGCTAGGCTATGCTAAAGTGCTATGCTAAAGTGCTATGTTAGGCTATGCTAAAGTGCTAAATAGTTTCAAAACACAGTATAAATTATTACTGCAGTCAAACAGATGCGATTAATTTGAATATATTTAACGAGTAAAAAAATGTATGCAATAAACGCAGTTGCAGGTTTTTTTGTATTTCTGTGTGTTCGCCGTGCAAGGAAGTATGGATCAGACAGAGGAAAGACTTTTTATCACAGTCACTTATACTAATGATTTAATTTTTAGCTTTTTTGCCTATTTCATTGTTTTCCTTGTGATGTAATCAGAGTTCCGTCACATTCTGTGTTTCACTAGCCTTAGGTGTGAGTTTGTGAACAAATCCTGGTCATTCGTTCATTTATTTTAGTTTATTTCTCCTCCTTTGGAGAAGTCTTATGTTATTCAGGTTTTCCCTACAGGGATCTTTCGTGTTTCTTTTTGTGTTTATCTTAATGTTTTTGTGATCAATGAACTATAAAAATATGGCTTTCAAGCCAATAGATATTTTGGGCAATATTGATGGTTTATTGAATAAACAATAAAAAAGTTTTATGTTGTCTACATGACAATTCTGTTAAACAAAAAAAATCAATAAAGAATCAGATTTTGAAGCTTCAGTCTGAAGTTTGAAGTTTTAGTGTTTTTATCGCTATTAATTGCAAAAAGTTAGTTAATTTGTTACTTTTTTTAATTGATTGACATCACTAAAAATATATGTAATTTCTTGGTGGAGATAGAGAAGGGTGGAGATGAAGAACCAAATCCATTCTAAAAGTTTTACTATTGAGAGTTTTATCCAAAGACCTCAGATTGGCGTTTACATGGCAAACCTTGTGTATTAAATATTAAATAAAAGTTACAAACAATTGAAATAGTTGGTTGTCTCAGTCAAGCTTATGTGATTTGGTTTTGGCTCAGACTCCAGCCCAATGGAACCCAAATCTGATTTGTTTTGCTCATATGTGACTTGTATCCTATTTGGTCATGACATTGCATCAAAAATCTTCCTCGTCCAATTTTCATTAATATTAATTGATAATAATTGGATAATCGAGATTATCGAATTTTATAAAAAAATGTGAATCGGTCATTGACCAGTGACGTTTTTGTATGACCTAAAATCGAAGTGCATAGTGGGAACTGCAGCCATTTGTAATGTTTTTCTTTCTCAAGTCACCTTAGTTGTGTTGTATGAGATATCACACCTCAAACATGTAAGTGAAGGATCCAGTACTGGTCATTGCTTTTATGTCTCATCAATATTATAAAGGGTTTCGAAAAAGTTTGAAACTACAAAATTGCATCAGCCTTCCCTTGTGTACATAGAGTTGAATAAAAATCTGACCTTCCAGTGCTTTAAAACACTGGTACATTTGGTAATTATTTAAATTCAAAAGTGGGGTTAGTAGTATTTGTTAATGGAAAAGTTGGCAAACAAAATGGTCTGTTATGTGATGTTTATTCTAAAGTCAGAGAATTTGGGTAATAAATCATTCAATATCACAAATTATCCCCTCACATAAACATCTTTTTGTTTTTTCTGGCTCACATGAACATGTGTTTAAAAGGAAAAACAAAAGAGTATTGATTCTTCTTCATTGCAGTGATGGAAGCTACCCGAAAGATGAAGGATCCAGTCAGGAGGTGTCCCAGTCTCTTTTTGTCGGGGAGAGCAAAAATCGTGGCACAAATGGAGGCCAAAATAAATACTGGGGGATTGGTGGAGTAGATGGAAAAATGAGGACTTTACCAAGAAACAAGTATGTGAAAGAAGAAATAAAGAGAATTTTGTTATCATACCAAAGTTATGAGAAGGGTCTGTCTCCTCAGGACATTTCCGATACGAGGATTTCAGATAAATGATGGTCCAGTGAGACTCTTGGACAGCACTTTCAGAGCGTTCAGTTCTACAACAGATCGAGTCACTACGGCGGTGGGCTTCAGCCTGAAAAACATCTGGCAGCTGACACCCAGAAATAACCTGTCTTCTCTTGCCTTCCATTCTAGTGTGAGTGCTCATACGCTTTTAGACTTGGACACTGTTCAGATGCTTCTTACACAAGACATTACTCAGAGTGAATGTTTTCCACTGTGCGTTTTCATGCGTTTTTATCTTGAGTTTGTTTTTGAGAGCATTAAAATGTCAGTATATTACGCGTTATTAGTGCTCAATGTCAGAATTTACGTCTTACTGATTACACAGTGTCACTAAATTGTGGACATTTCTTAATTTACCAGGTTTGTAAATTAAATACTCAGTCAGTATTCTTTATTGTAATAACTTTAGAGGATTTGCGTTAGTGTCACATTGGGAGACGAGTGGCAAAACAAACTGTAAAATGGCTGTTGCGGGCAACTGTGAGCTATTGTGATGACTGACTACACGCTTAAGTAAAAAAGAATTGGATATGACTGTAAGTACCAATACTTACAGGATGACAAGTTTTCAGTGAAAATACAGATTTGGTCTGAAATTGGTTTTCCTGATATTTATATGTTCCTGATTTCAGCACTGGGAAATTTTAAATAAAGTTCAAAGGTGTACAAAGACCTGGTCGTGGGATTTTTCAGGGACAATAAAGCGATGAAGACTTCATGTTTATTAGAGAAGCTTTTAGAAGCTAAAGCACAACATTGCTATATCGTAATAGCGCCACAAGTTTGCTAACAGTGGTAAATTCTCATCAATGGTTCGCCAGTCGATTATAATATGCCAAAAGGTGAGCTAAATAACATTTTAATACTGGAAAAGTAAGTGGGTAAATTTAACGTTAAGTGCTATTTTTGAGCGAAACATTGCTGATCCCGTTTAAATCCTGTTTGGCTTAGGGTTGTATTTTTAAGCAAATTGCTCATCGTGATGCCATTTAATTTACGATATGCAAATCCAAAAAGTCAGACTTACCAGAGACAAAATGGTGACCACTAATCCAGGTTTTTCTTTGAATCGAAGCAATTCATTTGCTTTTTTTTTTTCTTTGTATTTCGAATGGTGTTCCTGAAGTTTTTGAAAGCCAGTTCGACCAGTCAACCGCACAACCCTTATTTTCAATGTTCACACAGGTCATGAAATCTCATCTCATAGGCTTTTTAACACTCACTCGATGACTCCCTGGTACTGTGATGTCGTGTGACACTCTAATAAAAACAAAACTTTTTTTTCCTGATTGGTCGCTATCTGTTCTGGTGATGAGCACATCTTTTACTGGATCATAGTTGAGCTTTTTTCCTCTGATTTGTTGAAATGTGTGCTTATGTAATTCTGATTGTACTTTTAACCGTCCAGGTCACACTGAGAGCATTTTTTGGACGTCCAGGGGAGTGGTTTGAGCAGAATGATTTGGACGGAGATAAAAATTCCATCTTTCATGATGTGGATGGTTCAATCAGCAGTTATCCGGATACTTTTGTGTCAAGAGCTGACAACTTCCTGGTTCGGCATCCTCAGTGTGTCGATGTTCCTCAGTGGAACGGAGTAGTTTGCAGTGGAAAGTACGGACAGGTAAATTATTTTTAGCCAATGACAATGTTGAGACATAAACATATCTTGATTCAGTTGTTTTTTTCCCAGTTCTTTCAAAATGAATTGAACAGAAATGTGTTTAAATATTAGTCTTGTCTGTGTGAAAATGCCTTTGAAAAAAATAAAAAAAAAAAAAAAAAAAATATATATATATATATATATATATATATATATATATATATATATATTCCCGATCCTCCTGTGATGGCGGTTGCCAGGTGTCCGCAATTTGTGCCAGGACTGCGATGATCGGAATGGACCTCCGTCACAATACATATATACAATAAACAATGATGTTTTTGTATAATTAATTTGTTCATTGTAGATTACTGACCGCTAACTAGCAACCAAACTGTTTACCCTAGCAACCAAATTTTCTGAACTCATCTCATGGTAAAAGATAAAGACATGGGGGTTGGTTTATATAACTTGTAGTCATAATGGAAATTAATATAATTATTATTATTATTGAAAATAATATTATTGTACTCACCCGTCCATACCAACCACTCCATTTACCTTTATAGAGACATGGGGTCGGTTTATATTACTAATATGGGGCATGTGGAACTGACTCTTCCATAGCAACCACAAAGTTGCTACCTCGGCAACCATTCCATTTTTCTTATAAAACTTTTAAACACCACCTTACATCAAAGTTTGTGCACAAACTTTAAGCATCTAGTTTATTTTAAAATGCAACAACATTATATCTATTGTTACGTAATCCTGGCAACAGTTAGATTTCACACATAAAAAAAGACATTAGAAATACAATGATTTCAGTTTATTTTTCAAAGTTTTACTGTAAGATTTAGGTTTTCCTATGGGAGAAGAAAATGTTAACCAGTCCAAAAAAGTGCTAGTGTTCACCTACGTTAAAGGAAAAATACATAATTTCTTAAAAATACAATATTCAGTTTTCTATGACAAAATCATCGTTCCGCAAGCGAAATAATCTTCCACTGAAATTTCAAATTAAAACTTATTGGAATAATATACAAAATAGTCTCTTTTCTCACCATGCTCATTTTTTATGACCGTATCACCAATATCTTTCTTACTGACCTAAAAATTTATGTTTTTTTTTTTTATTGTAAAATGTTGTCCGTGTTACGTCTAGGTGTACATCCAAACACAGGGTGCATCTAACCTGAGCCTGACTGTCAGCAGAGATGAGTATCCTGATAATCCCATGGTTCTCAGAGGAATTAGAAGCAGGACGTCTCCATCTCAGCAGTACCAGCCGGTCCTGATGATGAGCAAGAGCTATACGCTGCACTGGAATGGACCTGCACCCAGAGAAACAGTCCTGTCTCTTATTAATTTTGAAAAGTAAGCAAAAAAAGGAGACAATAGAAATCATAATATCAGTCACTGAACTACTTGATCCTCAAATGTTTCATTCTCTTGGATGCGTTGCTCTCACAGAGGTGACTGGGCTCTACTCGGTCTCTGCTTCCCCAATGAAACTGTCTTCCAGATCACTTCAGACATCTATAACAAGCAGAACAATGGCTTTGAAGGAATCGAAGACTACGGCCCTGTCTCATCTATTTCAGAACTAGAAAAACGACAGCAGCAACGCAAGTACTTCTTCGACAAATCTACCGGGTAGGAAAACCTGTTTTACATCATCTTAAATAAATAAATCACAGGTCACAATCATTTTAAAAGAGTTATTATACCTTCTTTTTGAGACATTATAGACAACGTCTCCTCCTAGATCGTTTGAGCTACAGCCACCAAGGTTTCACTTGAGTTTGTTTTTTCAATTGAGCTGAAATTTTCCATTGACTTTGAATAGGGTAAAGCTGTAACTCAAACTGAGATTCTTGTAGAAACTTCAAATGCACCACAATTGTGGAGGTTATCACTATTGTGCAAGAACATACCAATCACTGTGCAAAAGGGTTTACACTCTAGGCTCAAGGGGGTCAAAGGTCACCAGTGACTTATATTAGCCATTGAGAATGAATGGCAAAGGGCACATCAAGAGTAAATGTAGTAAAGAAATGGGTGATTGATTATGTTGAGCATAGTAACAAATCGCATTTGTTATGACATCATAGACCACTCCCTAGCAACCAAACTGTTTACCTTAGCAACTGAACTCTTAGAAATATGTCTCAGATTTGGAAAATAATTAAGACATGCTAGTTGGTTTATATAAATTGGTCACAAAGGAAACATTATATAATGTCACTGACCCCTCTATAGCAACCAGACTGTTACCTCAGCAACCAATTTGGTTTATCTCTATCTCATCTTAGGGAAATCATAGAGACATTGGGATTGGCTGGTTTTACTCATATTGACATAGGGAACAATACTTTATGTCACGGACCCCTCCTAAGTAACCAGACTGTTTAAAAAAGCAGCTGAATTGGCATATCTCTCTCAGCTTCAGAAAATGCTAAAGACATGTTTGGGGGTTGATTTATTTCACTTGGAGTGACATGGGGAATATTATATAAATTCACTGATTCCTGCATAGCAACCAGACCGTTAACTTAGCAACCGATTTGGTGTATCTCTCAGGTTAGGAAAAACATAGAAACGTGGGTTGGCTTATTTTACTTATATTGACATGGGAAACAATACTTTGTCACTGACCCCTCCTCAGCAACCAGTTTAGTGTTTACTATAACAACTGAATTGGCATATCTCTCAGCTTAGGAAAGTACTTAAGACATTGGCATTGATTTATTTCACTTTCAGTAACATGGGGAATATTGTCACATACATAATATATAACGTCACAGACTCCTCCATAGCAACCAGACTGTTTTCCATACATGCAAGCAGTTTGGTAAATCTGACAACATTTTAAAAATTGTATTAAACATAACTAGAAAGGCACGTACACCAGCGACAAGCAACCACCAGCAGTGGATACAGCAGATCCCTTGGCGCAAAACTCTAGACCTAATTGTTTTAAAGGTTTTCATCGCATGCATTTTATGGGATAGCTGTCCAGTAGGTATGAAGCTTCTGGGGCAGCATTGAAAAAAATCAGAAGGTGTGTTTCTCTCACTGTTTGAATGAATTCTTTGTACCAAACAGTGCAGTGAAGTGATAAAAAAGCCTTTTCTTCACTCTTCCCATAATGTACTATTTTTTTTTTTATCTTAAAGAGCAGTAAATGCTTGCTTACAGTGAATCCCGAGGCATTAATCCTCTCTTTAACCTGCAGTTTGTTGTGGCTGTATGCACTCGCTCAACACAGACGTGAAGGCCACAGCTACTGCTCGACCGCCGGCTGCGAGAGAGTGAAGATCATCGCCACCATCCGTGCCAACCAAAAGATTGAGACCTGCAACTGCGCCGCCAATGCCTACCCCAAATACAGGAAGCCTGCCAGCAGCATAGTACCAATGCCAAAGCCCAACACAGATCCCTGCAGAGCCTGCGGGGCCTCACAGGTGAGTGCGATCCAAGCTCCCCATATGAGCTCATTTGTGTAACACTTCCCCATTTATCCATCTGCTGTTTTTACCTTTCTGGGTCTTTGAACATGGCAAAGACTAACATTCCTTTCTTTTAGATTGCCTTCTCCAGTGACCCGTGGAACAGGTACATTGAAACCCAGATCAAATCACTTAGCGTAAAAGAAGAACAGGAGAACGACACGCACGCCTTTATCACTGTGAGTTGGTTATTTGCGACAGTGAGGTGTTAAACTAACTGCTTTATTATTGTTGAGCTGCAATGTGCTGTTTGGAATAATTACTACTTTTTTAAATCATTTTTGTACTGAAAGTTAGGGTGAGAAATTTTTGGGCCAGTGTTCCATGCATTCTTCCGACCCATGAATTAGGGGTGGGCGATATCTCGATATTTAAAATATATCGAGATTTTTTTTAAACTCGATATGAATTCTGGCATATCGCATATATCGATATAATGTCTATATTTAATTTTCGCCACTTTGCTTTGCCTTCTCTGTGCTGCGCTCGTCCCCGCCTCCTTGCTTTTGTTCCCCCTCCCCTTGCCTGTCGTCTCATTCAACATGGCGGCGCCCGCAACCAGCCCGGAGGCTACAGAACTTGTTGCAAAAAAAGAACAGCTGGCTCCAGTATATGGAAATACTTTGGTTTTAAGTCGTCAGACGAACAACAGACAGATGTCTACTGCCGTGAATGCCGTGAAAGTTGCTGCCAACCAAAACTCAACTAATCTCCACAATTCTATAACGCGGAGTGTAGAATATGAAAGACAGAGCGCAAGGTGGTGTAACATCACAAAGTCCGTGGCATTTCACATAGCGGTGGACATGGCACCCATATCCGTCGTTGAACAACGTGGCTTTAAACGTATGCTAAAAACACTTGATCCCAGTCAGATACAGTTTATCTAGTCGGCATTACTTTTCGAGACAGGAACTCCCGCGACTGTACACTACAGAGAGAGCGCGGCTTGCTGCTGAATTGGAAAAGGTTACTTACAACAGAGGTCCTGCAAAGATGAGCTTGAGTTGAGTTGTTTTATTTTTGAATGAAAAGAAGGCAATGTGTAATATTTTACAGTTAAATTATTATTTATGTTATCAGGGATTTTGTTTATATCCTAAATGTTACAGGAGCACTTTGTTCCTATGCACTGCCTGTTTTTTAGTTGTTTTATTTTTGAATGAAAAGGCAATATGTATTTCTTTATTGTTTTATAATATGTATACAAGGATTTCTGAAAGAAAATTTGCAGAAGCACCTCTGAGCTTCAATAAAAAACGACTTTGACATTTGTATAATTTTTTTTTTTGCAGTAGGGTTTTTTTGGGGGGTGGGGGGGGGGGTTATAAATCCTGTAAAGATATCGAGATATATATCGTATATCGAGATATAGCAAAATATATCGAGATATATTTTTTGCTTCATATCGCCCAGCCCTACCATGAATCTTTGGTAATTTGGTAATTTTTGGTAATAGAATATTAAAATATCTTTGGATGGACCGGTGTGATTACCTTGGATAGAAATATCACGGTTTCACAGTATCACAATATTGTAATTACTGTTATGCAATGTTATATTTAAATATCTGGGTAAGAAAACAACTTTTTTTGTATTAATTATTTAATTAAGTAAAATTACTATAACTTGTGTGAGCCTAAACCTGCTGCTCAGCAATAATCAACATATCAAACATGAATAAAAAAATTCAAAAGCAAATTGTTCTAAATGGAAAAAATGCAGTCACTAATCAAAACAGTTCCAAAAATAAATAAATATAAATAAATCATTAAATGTAGTCATTTTAGCAGCTCAAAAATTTTTGTAGAGATGCCCGACTTGCATTCTACACATTCTTTCTTCAGTCAGTCGAAGCCTTTGAGATCTGTTCAGTGGTGCCATCAGCTCAAGACTGGAAGAAAAAAGTGGGTACACCCAGTTACCGTCCAGAGAAGATTAATTCTTTTTTTTTTTTATCGTGCATACATTTCAGACATAAAATTCTATGGTTCGTGTGCAAAAACCTTAAATGTTGACTTGCGGAAATTGGCCGCCCCGCCTTTAAAGAGACGTTGTAATAATTGTACAAATGTTGACCTTTTTTTTCCACCATTGCTTAATGGTTTCAGCTTTAGCTCATTCTCTTACCTTTTTTATTAATCTACTATCTGCTAACCTCTATAATATGAATAAGGTGTTTGGTCTCTTCATTTAATTTAGCATCGAATGCCTCAGATGTTTTGCGTGTGTGGATAAAAATTTCCCCTGATGTTATGTAGGTGAACGCAGAGAGATTTGACCTCAGCCAGCCAGGGTTCCTCGTGGTCACTGTCGACGCTTGCACCGGGAAAGTCACAAAGAACTTGTTGTTTTTGAAGCTGGACACTCAAATGGAACAGTTCTTCAAAACTGGAATTATGAAGAGGTGAGGGGGAAAGTTACTCATGGGTAAATGATTGTGCAATGTTTTTTTTTTAAATGTTTTTCATTCATAGGCTTCCATTTCTACCTAGTACCTAGCTTCTATTAATTGATTTAGTAAAATACTTCATAATTGTTGTTATTGAAAATATTTATCATACCCATTACAGAAGACTCTGAAAGCAAGGTTTAACAAAACACTAAAGATGATGGCAGATAAAAAAAATCCCATGTTGCTTTGAAAAAAGAGAGAAGACAAAGGTGGGGGAGGGGAAAGAGAGAGAGAGTGGAATCAAAGAGTCATGCGATTCTTTAAAAGTTCAAAACAGGCAAGAGAGAATTTCTCAGAAACCTCATTTAAAGAACAAGTGCATTCCTAGTTGTGATGTAACTTCCTGTTCTATCTCAGAGTAGTATTTTTTTTCTATTGCATTGTTTTAGCATTTGTTTTTTTGCGAACTATAATAATAATTTGTTTTGGTTCAAGGTCAATTGTTCTTCTGGCCACTAGAGGGCAGCCTTCTGGCTTAGCTGCTGTCGGTCAATTGCTGACTGTTTTAGGATGTGCCAAAACACCAGACCTTCTGAATAAAGGTACAGTCTTTTAATAAAACCCCCAAAAAAACTACAGTCAAGGTTTTTTTTTCCCCTAACGTTCTAATTGCTATCTGTACAGAAGCCATTGCTTTCTTCGGGTTCCTTGACCAGGGAGGCTCTTCTCGTCAACCGTGGTCTGCTCTGTTGACCTGCCAAGGAAGCAAGGTGCTGGGGCTACAAGAAAGATTTATTCCCCTCTCCCTGGAAGAATACTCCTGTCCACCACAGAAAGACTCTTCCACACGAACAGATCTGGAGCTCCTGAGAAAAACTCTAAACCAAAAGTGAAACTTTAACACATGTGAAGCAACACAACCAGCGAATGAATGTGAAATTGTGAAAGTAATTTATTTCAGAAAGTTGACTTTGAACAAGTTTTTTTTATGATGTTTAGTGTGTTTGTCATTTTTCATACGTTTCAGCACAAAGTGATGCACTTTTTGAAAACATGCCAAACATTTTTTATTGTAAACTGGATGAGACGGGGCAAGCAAGACTTCTACCTTCAAATTGTGCAAGATGCTTCCTCCAGATTCTTCTGCAGATGTAAAAAGACACATTTTTCCTATTTTTCCTTGTGATTCGATAGGACTTGTTTTTACTGAATGATGTTATTCAGGGTTTCACTGCTGTTCCTCATGAATGGACACTACACACAGTATTTTCACAGCTATTTTCAGATAAAATATAAGTGAGTCTTTAACATTTATTTAAAAGAAAACATCTTTTTTTTGTTGCAATTGGCTTTTGCTTCAAAAATGATAAAATTAAAACCTGAATCAACTGGATTTTTGTTTATTTAATTAAGTTTAGCCACTTGCTAACCACTGTGAGATCAATTGTTAGTTTGAAAGAGATTGCTGTGTCAACGGCTCTCAAGATAGTTTTCCAGTTTGTTTTACTGTTTGTTTTTAATGTTTCTTGTGGATTGTTTCTTTTTCAGAAATGCATTTATGTAATTGACACTTCGGAACTCACAGGAATATATTACAAACATCATAAAACAAAAATGTTTGCATTTCTTTCAGTGTAATGCAAGTTCCTCTTTTTTACTTTCTCAATGTGTCACTTATACACTCATTGGCCACTTTATTAGGTACACCAGTCAGACTGCTCTAATTTCTAATCACATGGCAGCAACTCAGTGCATTTAGGGACGTAGACATGGTCATGAACATTTGGAGGGTAGGCATAGATCCATCCTGCCTTATATCAATGGATCAGGTTGTTGGTGGTGTCAGTGCCACAGTCTACAGAGTATTGTTGCTGACAATGTCCCATCATTTTATGACCACAGTAGGATAACGTGCCATGTCTTGAAGAGTAAATCATCTCAAACTGGTTTCAAACATGACAATGAGTTCACTGTTCTCAAATGCCCTTGACAGTCACCAGAACCAAATCCAACAGAGAGTGGTGGAACGGGAGATTTGATGCGATCACATCATTATGAAGCAAACTCTTAAGAAAATGTTTCCAGTACCCTGCTAAATCTGTCCCCCAGCGAGGTGTACCTAATAAAGTGGCCGATGAGTGTATACCAAAACAGGACTATATTTTAGGCCCCATAAAGCCTTATAAATTGTTGTAAAACAATTCAATTTTCACAAAGTCTGAACATTTTTCGTTGTAGCTCCAAGATAACTTTAGTGAGACTGTGAACACTAGAGGGCAGACAAACACTGAATGAAAGCTGGAAACGGTGTTTTTCACAACTATTCTGTTATTTGACATGGAAACCCAAGCTTTAAAGGTATTTGGATTTCTGATAATTCTAATTTTAAGTGTGTTTAAGACACAAATACATTTCGTTTGGGCCTACGAGGACACGTTCCCGCCTAAATCTTCCCTTGAGGGCATCATGTCATCCCGACCAAATTCTGTTTTCTTGACGCGTTTGGCAGAGAAATGTCTTGACAGAACCGCACTAAAGCAGCTTTACTCCTACTCAAATGCTTTCAAAAGATATATTTTAGATTACATCAAGTCTGGAAAGCCAACACAGGTAAACTTTGTCCTCCAGGTAGAGGCCTATAAAGTATGCAGCCAACGTCATTAACTGTAGCTAACCAGTAAATGTCTTAGATTGGTACAACGTTATCATTTTAACATAATGCTTATCTTAAAAATCATAGACAAATCATAATTAAATCGGTGTATTCTATGTAGAAAACATTTTTGTTTATTCATGAGGTTTTAAGTGCATTACTCTTGGTCCCTTTCATGGTCACTTATGTCGATCACTTTTACTTGTAAACAGCCTTTAGTCAGGATTTATAGCCTATACCCCCTGTGCGATCTCTCAATCTTCTCAAGATTTGTTGGTCTTCTAGCACAAACTCTGGAATTTAGAGTGCACCACATGTTTTCTTTTGGACTCCATATAGGCTTTGTGCAAGCTGGTCAAGTACCCATGATTTGTTCATCTGGAGGTGTTTTTTCGTGAGAAGTGAGGCACCAAACCGAATTTTCTTGCCGACTGTCTGATGCTGTCTTCCTATAATCTTCCTTTTTTGGTTCCTTCAACCCAGACAAGATTTCCAGTACCAAAAGCACTGAAACACACCCATAGCATTAAACTCTGACCAATATGACTATTTTATTCTATATTATTTTAGTGTACTCTAGTCTAAAGAATACTTTAAAATTTATTTGTATGATCATTTCCATTGCTGCATTTTATAGACAGGTTGAAGGAACAGCAGTTAAATAGTTTCCAAATTGAGGCCAATACTGTTGGATTGGCACCAAAATGTGTGCCATACATTGTCGTGCAACAAGCTATGGATATTCCCTCCAGTTCAGGCATGGGGTTATCAATAATTAAAGACTCAGAAAGTGACATAGAGGTATGCTACTATGGCAACATCCTCCCCCCACAGAGATGGCACTAAGTGGGGTAGTGTAAATGTCGACTCCATCTTCTGTCAATGTCTAGGACACCAAACCCGATTTCTAGAGATTGAACCCAGGTTTGTCTTCGGGTTTTTTCAGTTGGTGAGTCAAATAAAAACTTGAGTTTTTGAACTTTCACATCTCTGTTAAGGGCACTTACCACCAGAATATTTCACTGTTATCTTCTAAATGTCAAACTAATTGAACCAATATTTTGGTCATTAAAATTTTACTTATTCATTGTCAGATTCTTATAAAATTTACAGCTACGCCCCCTGCTGACCAACTCTCACCTATCAGTCAGAATTCAGCTTACAAAAATGCAAACAGCAGTGTTTTAAAATCAGTTTTATTGCATATTACATTATAGTCGACACACTTTTTCTGCATTGTTCGTCAGCATGGATCTGCTGCTCCCACCGTTCTGGCTCAGAAAGCACGCCACTCTGCAAAGAGATGAGTTGAACAAGCGAATAATCTGATTGGTCAGTGGGCGGTGCTAGGAACTGTGGGTGGTGCTCGGTTTTTAGCTCACAAAACCTGAAAATAAGATTACACATAAATGCAATACCTAGGTTGAGGCGATGGGGTGGAAGGAGGAGGAAGGTCTGACAATGTTGAGAAGGAAATTGTTGTATTGGCTTATATACATGGGAGCCGTGCGACTTAATTGATTGACTATCAACAGACATCTGGTTCAATTCTATATCCAGCTGTTTGCATTTTGTATCTACAATTGCTGCGTTTCCATCCACCTTTTTATGCGGATCTAAAAGAAAATCTAGAAAAATCTCATTTAAAACCCTTGATGAAAATAGACTATGATGGAACCGCATTTACAAAATAAATCCCAGCATATTTTGTGATGGCAATGTTTTTCTTTCGGAATTAAGTCGCGATGGAGCAGCATTAATGGACAAACCATGTGACTGATTTCCTTACAAAACATCTGAAATGTTGTTTTGGTCATTGTAAAAGTCTGTCATCAAAGTGGTTCGGGATGATCACCTTCCAGAACTGTCTTAACCGCCTGTTTCCGAAATCAACATGACGTGACTGCGAATATTGCGTTTCGTTTACGTGTTCTAAGATGCAACTCACATGAAAAAAGGCCTGAAAATTGCATTTTTCTTTTGATCTTTGGCGCTAGTTTATCAGGAAGTGGGTATTGTGTTTTCTTGGAAACGGTCCCTATTCGCGAATATTTTATGCGATACTCCAGTTTTGCGCATAAATATAAATTGCCTCTTTGGATGGAAACATAGCTATTGTCCAATAATTTTGTCCTTTAATGCCTTTACTTCCACTAAAAACAATGAGTCGGAAACAGTTACCGATGGGTAGGGGGTGGAGTGATAAGTCGATTGTACAAAATGTACTAATGAAGTGGGTTTTAAACAGCTATTGATCGCTACTGGTTCTGCTGATCCACTCACGCCGTGGACCTCTGTTTTAGCACAGTCTTGTTGCCATGGAGCTTTTTAGTATTATTAGGATCAGTGATGGCCCTGATGGATCCAAACATATGGGGCCTCTTCTCAGTATAATCAGAAGCCTCAGATGTGCTAAAGAGTTTAGATGGATATAAACAGCTATGCTCACAGTGCTGATTGCTTTTCAGCTCTTTAAACGAGGATATGAACCCATCCCGTGAGAGATCAATCACAACACCCCTTCTATCTCTCTGCCACTCTCTCTCTCTCTCTAACCCCATTCCCCTCATCTCTTCTAATTGACTCATCACATTATGGCTATTATAGAGCATGCCCATGGCTGGTTACACTCTGTACTGGTGATAACCCTTTAGAAATGGTGTAGCCTTTGATGGACTGAATTTGAGAGAATGCAAGTGCAAAAAAGAGTTCAGCTTGACCCTGGTCTGAACAATTCTAAAGGATACTTTTTACAGTACAGGCAAAATATTCTTATAACGTGTTCATTTTGGTTGGGTTTTTGGTTATCATACAAGGCTGTTGGATAAACTTCTCGCATCAATAACGATGATGTTCATCTAAATTTGAATCATTTTATGATAATAAAGTTTACTCTTCTCTTTTCTTATAGCACTAGCATTAAGGAAAAAAAATCCAACTCTCTTTCTCACGGAAAAGCTGCATTAAAATTCAACACATCTTTAATTGGTCGAAATTCACACGCATGATGTCATGAAGGGAAACAGATGAAAGAATCTCCCACATCAAACCCCATGCATCTGTATAACACACTGACTTGTCATTCCCCCCCCCCCCTTTTTGAAACACATACCAAAATATGACATTCGTCTAAAATTTTCTGTAGTGTCAATATCATTCACTTGGTTTCTTCCAAATTCTTATATGGATCACCCATTAGAGCTGGGGGAGAAATACCATCCCTGATGATACTGTAAAATTTCCAAACACAGCACAGACGGCATTTTATTTAAAATGCATAGGATCTGTCGAACGCTTGTACAGAATTGCTGCACCAGAGAGGGGTTAGGACATGAAAAGAGAGCTCTTACTTAGTTTTATACTTCACTGCTAGAGACTGAATGTCAGCTAGGTTATGATCATGGACTGTAAAAAATAATGTCATACCGCCGACTGTATTTGGGCCAATTTGATAAACACAATTATGAGCACTAAATTGTGCCATTCATTACCTGCCAAAATAGGGAGAACAAAACATCAAAAGTGTTGAGACAAAATAAAAATTATGAAATCCTCCAAAAAGCAAAAAAAGTCAAAACAATGTGAAAATTGTATAAAAAACCTCTAAACCTTATACACTGTTCTTGTTTTTAGTGCCATTGTGCTTTTTTGTGCCAGAACTTTGAAAAACACAAGCCATATCACATACCTTCTTTTCAACACTAGGTGGTGCTGATGACACCGATTTGGTGTTTTCTCGCATTTTACTTTGAATTACCTCGCTAGATTCAGTTTGTATTTATATTACTTTTTAATTTAAAAGTATTTCTAAATATAATATGCATGCAGATATATCCATATAACAGTAGAAACTTTATTAATAGTTCATAACTATTAACATTTGTTCACTATTAACTTTTGTGAGCAAACAGGATTTATTCTGTATATTCTGTTTGTTTTAAACTCTTTTTTGAAAAGGCAAAATAAGACCAGTTGTTCAAAATGTATAAAAAGTAAAACATTTCTTCATTCTTTCTTCATTCATTCATTTTCTTCGCCCACTCCTTTTCTTTCGGAGTCACTGGATTCAACTCACTTTGGGTGAAAGGTGGGGGAACACCTTGCGGTCACCAGTCCATCACAGAGGAACACATTCACTAATAAAATTGGCTCAAATTTAATTCACTCCAATGTTCTCTGGGGGTTCTCCCAGGAAGTTTCGACAACCTTTTCACTGAGAAGCCGCAGTGCTACTCACTGTACCACTGTGCTGCCCACTTGTATGTTTAAATAAACAAATGTGATGGTAATAGTTGCCCCCTTTTCACCATTTTCTAAATTACTGTAGCCTTTTCATTGCGAGAATTGCACCAACCGCCACTGCTTTTTACAGAATGCTGCAAGTCAAATATAAAAATTTGTCAGGCCTATTTTCTTTTTGTATTTTCTGTGTATTGAAATGTATTAAGAAGCATTGTGTCACCTATCATCCATATCATCTAATGATAGATGTCATCGTTTTCTGTACGTTCAAATGTTTCACATGACCTCTCCTTTGATCTCCATGAGTGTTTTTTATTTGGTGATCTTTCAAAAACTAATTCCTCACTTCTTTCTTCCTTTCAGTTTTTTTCCTGCTCACTTGCATCCCTTTGATGGAGAAGCATGGAAGCAAATGTGTTCTGTTCATCCGGATCCTTCCAGCCATGACAGCTATCGAGACAAGCCAAATCAAACCACAGCACCTCAGTCCAAACCATGCAAATGTGAACGATTAGAGAAGCTGAGGAAGAGGGGCATTATGATGATGGATTTCAAAGCGTCAGTCTTGTACTTTAGACTACAGACCTACTAGAGAGTAAAGCGATTGAATGAAGAAGAGCAGAAATGTCAGTGAAATCTGTAGATCCGTGGCCCTTGATCTTTGCAATGCAGACCATATCTTGCAGTCACCATTTCTATCAGTGGGGTGCTCGTCATTAATTCATTACGTAGAGCATTCTAAATTAGCCCTCGTTAACCACCGACTGTTTGCTTTATTTTATTTGACATCATTAGCCCCTCAATAAGAGGGCATTTATAGCCCTTTCACCTAGCAACCGGCATCTCTGAGTGAGCAAGCAAGCAGGTTATGCTACCCTCGGCCCACACCCCTTCCCAGACCCCCCTGCCACCCTGTGGTCCACACACCTCCCGTGTCTTGTTCGAAGAGTCAAACGGATGTCTATGGCCCAGGTGCCTCCCCTGATGACGTGTGTCATGCGTTGGTGACAGGGCAAAGACATAAACTCTCCCCTTCCAGCGCTCTCTCTCGATCTGTAGACACAAGTTCAGACACTTTTCCCCAAGCTAATGACATTTCAGACTTGAAAATGGACGTTACAGGACTTTAAAAGCACCTTTGTTAATGTGCTGGGGACTTAGACACACGGATAACGCACGGGAGATCTTAACTTCCTGTTTCTGCTGGATGCCATGACTGCTGGGAACCAACCCAAGGGAAAGGCATTGATATCAGATGCGTCACAAGGTCAGTGAGGGCTCTGACCCAGTGACCACTTTTGCAATTTTTTTTTTAAACCCAACAATACTTTGTCTCTCAGTAAAAACATTGATCACATATTTTTTTGCGGCTTCATCAGCAGAACATCAACTCTTTTGAAGCAGCAAGAGAAATCTACCCAAAGAAAACCAACAAGACTGGTAAGGAGATACTGTCAAACTGGTAAGAGACTAAATTATCTTTATTTTTTTTCTACTTATTTTTTTGTGTTTTACACTCCTGGCATGAATTCCCTTCCCCTAATAATCAGAGATTTGGTCTTGTCTCTCATTTCCATGTAACAATGTTGTAGTTCAGGTTGGAAAAAAATGGCTGAACTTCACGCTGATTTATAATAAGGCCTTTAGGTCACCATGGTGTGCATTTGACTATCATGGTAAATAAATGATAGCTGTTACTCTATCACCATCTGTTGCAAACTGGATTGAGCACAAAGCAAGAAGGCTTTCAACCATATGTTCCCTCTAACGCTCCTCTTTTGGATCGGTGCCTTTCACAGATTGTCCAAGAGCAGATTTTGACACTTTTAAACAAGTTATATGGTAAACCTAGAGCTATGTTTTAGCCATTTACAGTAAAGTTGAGAAAACGTTGACTGCAGTTTGTACATTTAAAAGATTTGTTGTTGGAGATTGATATTTTTGGTTGGGTGAGGTTTGGGGGTGGTTTTGAGAGCATTGCACATTTAAAGTGATTTTGAGACTATTGTAATTATAGTTTTTCATCATCAGGGAAGGCTTTTACAGTGTGGCTTTTGACCAAGTTGTAATGAGCGCTTGCTGTTTTCATCCAAATATGCATCACTATTTTGATAATGATGCTATTATCAAGCTGTACACTTACACACGTACACCTACTGACGTTGTTGTGGAGCTTGAATTATTGATGGATCCAGACTGCTAAAAAATGCATCCACAACCTTTTTATCATTCGACTATCAAGAACCAATTAGTTGAGCAATCTGAAGTCTTTTTTTATTCTTGGCTGAGCGAGTGAACGATGTGTAATTAAGCTTGAAAGGTAGACTCTATGCTTTGAGAATCGGTTTTAGAAGAGAGCAAGACTTTGCATATATTACTGAAATTCTCAACTAGTGTTTATTTGAATCCTTCCAGCGGTTTGTTTCGGGGCCTGACGGATTGTAAATTAGTTCATTCAATGAAGAGCTGTAAATTATAGGAGAACATGTTTTTAGCATGCATTGTTTTTGATTAGAAGCTCTATGATTTATATTATATCAGTGAAAAGTTTGGAGTCTCTCAAATGTCTTTATTCTGGATGCATAAATTGGTCTAAAAATAAAAAGAGGAAAAGGACTGTTATTATGAAGATAAAAACAGTAAAAAAACAGTAATTCCAAACTGCAAGACCACAAACCTTAGCGGTTTCTGAAGATAATAAGGGACTTTAACCCTTAGAAAGCCTTCTTTTAGTACAATCCAGCTTCTTTTTAACAAATATTCATAAATTACATTACACAATAATTACACCACAAGCATGAAATTGTGCAAAATGCAATAAAATTTTGTCACAATTTAATTTGCATTCCCTTGCAAATAGGTGTCATAACCTCTTGTGATGTTCGTTTTAAAAATAAAGATATCAAAAATGTTAACCTTTTTGACAGCTACATGTTAATTTGCAACATGGCGTTGTGATTGGCACGTGCACCGCTGCATCAAGAGACTTCTAAGGGTTAAGCAACAATGGCTGACAGGACAGGCACTGGATTTATGAATTCTATGGGGCATGTCTGGCTTAAAGGGGTAACTAAATTTAAAGAGGTCTGCTTTACATTTTTTTGGAAGCTAAGGTCTTAACTATTGTAGTGCCATATATTATTATAGATTGTAAATATATAGATAAATGTAGATTGTAGAGTCTTATTTACTGCAACATATTATTACGTAGTCTGCGTGTAATCAACGCTTGAAAGTCAAATTAATTCACTACAATTCAAAAACCTTTTGACAAATGTATTATTATTTAACACATACCATATATTTACAATGTTATCTAATTTAGGAAAAGAACACAGTGCTTTAAATAGATTTGAGTGGGTATGTATGTTTAAAACCTTTTTGTCTCATAATGCTGTTTGACAGTTTGACACTTTAAATAAGAGCCAGTTTCTTTTTTTTCCCAATGGGTAATTTTTGTTTTCATTTTCGGTGTTATAATAAAGAAGATAAATTACTTTGTATTAGGAAGCTTAGCTAACTGTAGCATTAATAGCTGGGTTACATTTCAAAGTGTTAACTAATGTGTCGCTTTTAATGCCATTTATTTTCTTCTTTCCATTATATGACAAAAATCAACGATATAATATAAAGCAACCACAATGGAATCTCGAAATTGTGCAAATTTCATCCATGTTCTGCACAAAACAAACTAACAAAAAGTTTAGCTCAAATTTTAGTGGAAACAGACAGGTGTCCGGTGTTTTCCCCATTGTGGCAAGTTGGGGCAAATGTTCTGCCCTCCTCTGTTTCTGATTGGTCGGATCGCGAATATCTTCCAGGGAGACGAGGGTTAATACCAAGTTCAGGGTCTTATATTATTGTTAGAATGTACAGTCAGGATTGAACCAGTGCTTCCAAAAGTGTGATTTTCACATTGATGTAGACAAAATCTATTTAAATGATTGCCTTTGGCAAAAAAATTTATCCAAAGAGACTAAAATTTCAAGGAACATTCATCTTTTCTTGGTTTTCTTTGTATTCAAAACCATAATCCTTAATTTGCAAAAGCAATGCAGTATTGACTGAGCGACAAGCCCTGGGAAATGTCATTTTAATTCAACTATTTAAGTACTTTAGGCTTGTTTTTGCTGACATTTTTAAATGAGCCACCTGTTGGGGGACTTAGATTTCTTATAATCCCATCAGATTATTCAATGCTAAATGTTTTTACAGTTGTGAAATTTTAGTAGTAGAATCATAGCTTTTTATAGCTTTCATTTTAAGATAAAAAAAGTTGACTTAAAGAAGGTGGGAGGGGAGAAGAGAAGGCTTCAAGGTGAGCTTTACAAGGAGGAGGCGCAGTGGACCAGATCTTGGAAGAGGATGAGCTGCAGTAAGGTTTTCATATTAAAACTGTTGAGCCTTGTGTCGTATTAACACTTGTGTCAGCACTAACAGCCTGTTGTGAGCTTGTGCTGGTAACTGATAAGCAAATGTCAAAATAGTATTTTTCTAAGTAATACATATGAAAGGAAAAGAATACATTTTCTGAGAAAAAAAATGCATTCTATTTGTTAGTTTTGTAACAATATATCATGACGCAATCTATCTCAATTCAAAATTGTCACAATACATAACATGGAAATACTGAGAGATATTATCTTGAGAGTAATTGCTTTATACGGTGATTGTGTTTCTAGTCACTTCTGCAACTTTTTTATGTAATATTTACCAAGAGACATAATATCTTTTAATCACATCTTAAATGAGAAGTATTATAAATCGAGCTTTCTTCATCATCACAGCAAAAGAGATGACTTGTTGCAGACGTTAGCACTGCCCCCTTGTGGATGGATGATATTAAATGCTCTAATACAAATGAGCTTTTTTAGCTTTACAGCCTCAAAACTTTTTTAATTATTATTTTTTTTAATGATGGTTATATATCAAGGCTCAAAAAGTGGTTAAAGTTAGTGTAAAATATTGTGATATATTGCACATTATATGTATCGTATTGTGAGCAGAGTGTAACGTTACACCCCTATTATTTATTTACAATCCTGTAATTTATCATCAAAGTTGAGTCCATGTTTATTGTATTAATTTTTCACTTGCTTTTAACAATATTCTGTGTCAATCTCTGATTGTTCCTGGAGAAAAAAAGCATAAGATGCTTTATATCATTCTCACTTACAACAGTCTTCTCTGAGCAAAACAAAGTTAGTCAGTGAGAGTCCATTGAAATTTCTGAAATGGAACTGCTTTGAAAGTAAAAAAAAATTGAACCTGTATTGAATCGATTTGTCTTTTTTCAGTCAACCATGTTGGACCTGAAGGTGATTTATTTTTAAATGATTGTCGTTCATTGGTTTGGATGAATTGAAACTGGCTTTTAATCAAATGAGTAGTTTATGTTTTCCAATGTACGTCACCATAATTGAATCATTCAGCTTCAATGAAATAGGGATCTTAGTACAATGAATATATCTTCCTCCCTCAACTGCCTTTATAGGCCTGCAGATATTTAAATGCTGACACATATAACAGTTTTATTGCTCTGTAGGTTCAAAATAGCCACATTTAACAATAAATGCTAAGCTTCATCTTCACCATGTTATTTAACCGCTACATCATCTGAGTTAAGTCTGTCTTGTTCAAAAATGTTATGTCCATTTATAAATATTTGAAAGCAAATTTGTGTTCCTTACTAAAGAAACGCTCTCTGTTTTCTTCACTTAACAGAACTCCATGACACGGAGAGTTCAAGCGAGGAGAGCTTTGCAACCTCTCTGCTCGGACATGAAGGTAAGGCTTTGACTTCCCTGAAACATGAATATTACCCTAAAAGAGATCATCCTTCTCTATTCTCTATGTGAATTATGGGAAATACTTTTACTGATCAAATCTGTAGGGAACCCTGTCTAACTGATATGAGCCATCACAAAATTGCTGCACCGAGCATCTATAAAGTGTATAATGGATGAAAAAAGCACAGGGAGTAATTGAGGATGATAGAGGTGGTGTGTGTCAGATGTCCACTGGTTTGGGGCAGATTTTTCACATTCTCCCAAGTCTAAATAGCTTCACAGAATTCAAAATTTCAAAAGTAAACGTGTGAATGAAACAATGTTAAATAACAACATCTCAAGCAAAACTTAAATAGAGATGTATTAGGCTCTAAAAGTAAATTGTTCTTGTTTTCTGAGATTTTCTAACCACATTTTTATTAAAATTAAGCTTCCTACGGTGATGACTCAGTGTGTTGCAGACTTTACACACAGTCACATGCAGGGTTTTTTTTCTCCTAGATCCTTGGCTTCGCATTTTAATTAAAGATATTGGTTAAGCCTTTAGAAATGAGCATCATGCTGATAATCAGGTGAATTCTGTTGAAATTTCCATGAGCCATCAACTCATGAATGTTACTCTTTTACGTGTGTGTAAACAATGCAATCAATTCTGCTGTTCTTGTCAACTGAAGACGATGAGCTTTTTAAATGTTACTTTAGCAAATGACTCATGTGTTGTACCTTACATTTAACCTTGACTGGAATGCTAATGAAACAGGATCTATGCTGGAATGTTTTTAGGAACCTTAGCAAGCATGACTAACCAGGGGAAAACACAGTAGTGTGCAATATATCAGTTGTTTTTTGGGCGAATGATTTGCCAAATTTCACCAATAATATTGTATTCAGTCTAATATCACTTTCTCGTAATTGTAATTTGATAAAGTCACTTATGTGTAAAGTGGTTATTTCTACCTAGCCAATGATGAAGGCATCATTTTTATCAATGCTAACATTATCCAGAGGTCCCTAAAAAGTCTTAAAATTGACAGTGCTTAAAGTCTTAAATAATCTTAAATCTGTTTAAAAATTGCTTGCTGAAAAATTGCCAAG
The DNA here is from genome assembly GCA_007224835.1 of Danionella cerebrum. Taxonomy (NCBI): domain Eukaryota; kingdom Metazoa; phylum Chordata; class Actinopteri; order Cypriniformes; family Danionidae; genus Danionella; species Danionella cerebrum. The sequence goes on from SRMA01026584.1 coordinate 691,034, forward strand.
TGCAGGCATTTTCTGCCAATAGCAACTCCCTCACTGTTTGGAAAACCACAACAAAAAATACAATAGTGGGACAAGCTTTGGATCCACGTAGTACAGCTCATGTGGGAGAAAAAATAAATTATTATGAGTGAATAATAGTAAATAAATATGAGTGAAAACCTTTGTTTCCCACTAAAAGTTAGTAGTTGGGAGAAGTCATTTATTTTCAACTTTCCTAATGACTCTGATCAAAAGTTTACACACCCCAGCAATTAATATTTTATATTCCTCCCTTTAACATCAATGACAGACTGAAGTCTCGTGAGGTAGTTGTCGATGAGGTTCTCTGTTGGTAGTTGGTAAAGAAACCCAGTCTTCTCGGCAAAAGCCTCCAACTCTTAACTGTTTTGCAACGGTTTGAGTTCTCTCCAGAGTGGTTCAATGATATTAAGGTCGAGACTGAGATCAACTTCAGAATCTTTCACTCCACTTTGTTCTGGTGGAACCAATGATAAGTGGAGCTACTCACACCCTTTTCATCGGGGTAAATTTAAAACAATTCTGTTATCATGATTTAAAAAGAGCAAACATTTTAAACATTTGACAACAAATGGCTTCACCCAACCACTGGAAAACCAACCACAGTTTTTTTTATCATTCATTTTATGAGCACAGATATTTGTGTGTATAAAAGACAGATGTATGTGTGTATATATGTGTATAAAACCTCCCAGTAATGCTCAAAATACTTTTTCTTTTCATGTTGAATTTGCAAGATCTGAGGAGAAACGCTAGGGTTGCCAGATATTGATGAACCTTACCTAGACTATGGGAGAGGTGCCAAATAATTAGGCTGTGTTCCATTTTTACCTCCTGTTCCATAGGTTTATATTTACAGGGCTTCACTTTCATCAGCACTCAGTTTCAAGGGAAAAGGGAAGGTGTAGGGAAAACAGAAGGACTTGAGAAAAGGGGACAAATGAGAAAAATGAAACTAGCAGTGACAGGGCACAATCCCATTAATTTTCAGTGGCCACCGGTGACGAGAGCGTGAGCGAATGCTGGCAACACCTTGTGGGCATTGCCAGAAATGAGTGACAAAATAAAAAAATGCTTAACTTTTAGCTAATGAAAAGCAACCATCGTGAGTGACATCCAATGGAAGTGAAGTATTTTCCACGTGATTCCTGAAATCAGACTCAAGAAGCATCTTCTGGTTTTTTTCGTGAACCCATTGAGCTCTGTGTTTACGATTTTGGTGCACATACAAAAATGCACAAAAGTACACAGTTCCTTGTTTTTGACTGATAAAGCATGTCATTTGATTGCAGTGTTTATACACGGACGCAGTTTTCCCTCGTAAGTTTACATTTCGAAAAGTAGGATCATTTAAATTTGGGAAAATAACAGATTTGTTGCAGATTCGACGTCGCACGAACTTCGCAACGAGAATTTGGGTTGATTGGCCTCAAAATAAGTCTCAAATTTTAGACCATTTCAGATTTATTATTTGGGAGGCAAACCCATATTTTTTACCCATATTTAGGCAAGATTCAATAGGTTTGTCACTTACACATTAACATAGTGTACCACTATCCATGAAACGTAAGATGTTTAACTGTGACAGCTGCAAGTTTCAGTCACAAAATACTATACAAAATATGTTCTGCTGACGTGCTTTCCACATTCCTCTATTGATTAAACCCATTCTTGGACCACTGGAGTGAAGAAGCAGGAGAACCTGCAGAAACCTTCTGTTTCTGTACCCAGTAATACTTTAATCTCCACGAACGCAGCTCTACGAAAGCGGGCGACTTGTGAGAGTGAACTCTGATCATGAAGCAGATGAGAGAGGGAGGTGTAATGAGCAGGGAGGAAGGGAGGGAGAGAGTGTGAATGAGGGAGGGGAGAGAGCGTGAGGATGAGAGCTCAGTTCCAGAGTGACTCTCTTTGCCTTTGCCCGCTTAGTTTGAAGACACCAGGAGACCAAGAGCAGAGGAGAGCCTGAAGGCGGGGCTGCGCTGACTACATTTAGATTTTTTTTCCCAGTCTCTCTCCTTCTGTTTTTCTTTCTTCGTGTGAAGCTTCTTACATTAACTGAAGCTGTGGAGCCGCATGCAACAGGGTGTAGAAGCCCAAATTTCTCCAATTCGTTTGTGGCTCTCTTCAAGAACAGGGCAGAGATGCCTTGGTACTGGTGGTGAAGTTTAGAAGACGGATCATCATAGATTACAGTTTTATTCGCTTTTTTAGAGAAAAAAAAAAGTTATGACTAAAAAAAAATGGGAGGGGAGAAGAGAAGGCTTCAAGGTGAGCTCTACCAGGGAGGAGGCACAGGGGCCCGGACGCCCTTCCACCAGAGGGCGCTTTTCTGAATCTTGGAAGAGATTGAGCTCCAGACAGGGGTCTACCAAGAGGTCAGGACTGGCATCACAGCAAGCCTTGGTAAGAAGCATAAATATGTGAACTCTTCCTGTGTGCTTACCTTAGAGCAGGAGGATAAGCTCAAAGGAGCTACTGCTGGTGAAAGAGAGGAAGTGCTGGAAGAGGGATGGGGATGAGAAAGGGGGTGTAAGAAAGAGTGTGAAGTGTTGTTTTTAGAACTGAAAAGTGTCAGTAATGTGTAAGAAAATTCCATGAGCGATATAGTAGGTGGGGGGGGGGCAGGTTGCCTGGATATGTACCACAAGCAGGTCTTTGAGATACTTTGTAATGGCATCTAGTTATAGCCTGGGTTAGGTTTTGGGAAATCAGATTTTTGGGGGGCAGAAAGTACTAGAAAAACCGGCCCGTGTTTGGAAGTCAATAATATTTGGAGCTCTGTGGGTCAGCTGTTGCTAAGTCACGAATCATGCTCTAAACCATTTGAATTTTTATGACATTTGTGGTTTTTGTTTGTGTAAGCTTTCATTGAACTATATCTATATAGTTTGAATGTGTTTCAGAGAAATACAGCATTCTTAATAACTTGATTCGGCATTAATGGTTATCGTTTATACCTGTTTTACACTGAACTTGAGCAGCTTATGAAGTGGTGCCAAAACTGTTCACTTTCAAACCAGACTCCCTTAACTTTTGCACTGGGAAATTTACTTTACTTTTGTACTTTTTTGTCAATAAGCTCAAGCATTTTTCTCTTTGTGAAACAGTTGAAATGGTGGAATGGTGGAAGCTAGGGGTGTAACAATATTTTGTGGCACACAATGTTTAGTCAAGAAACTACAATCTGAACACAATATGAACAAGAGAAACAGCAGAAGAAGCAGTTTTAGCACAATTATCTGGTCATTTCTGGTGCTTCTAGTAATTTCTGAAACTTCTTTCAGAAGTTGTGTTTTATTTAGGAGACGTTTATACATTACTCCCATTTTTATTGAAAAAAAAAAAAGTTTCCATCACTCAAGCTATGTCTCAAACTCTCAATCCAGAAGTGTGACTGTGTAATTAAACAACATTTACGTCCCAGTGCTGCATGAAGGCCGTCTCATTTCACCTAAACTCGAAGAGTCCTTCAAATGCACCCTTCAAATGTGTCTGTCCTCCTTTTCCCTCAATTTGGAGGATGCATCACGACCCTCGTTCGTGGCCTTAGATGTCTCAAAATTCGTTACGTTTTTATCTATAAAATTAATAGCATATTCAAAGGAAAGACAAAAAAAGAATAAAGAAATAAAGCAATGTAAAGCAACTAAAAAATGTATAAAAATGAAACATAAAGGAATCACTTAAAAAAATTCATATGGCAAGAACTTTTCATTCGTTCGATTCATGATCCAAACTATTGATCCAGCTGGTGGCGCTAATGCACCATAAGCAAACAGAAGAAGAAGAGGCAAGACCTTCCTATTTACCAAGGGTTTATGCAGCATTTGGAGAATCCTCCCAAGCCGCAGTCTCTAGAGGCTGGGCAGAAAGGGTCCTCTGAAGGCTTCTAGGACCTGGATTAAGACACAGCTTCCGATAAGACATCTTCCTTGTAAATCTTACATACTCTTAGTATGTAAAACTCTTAGTGCTGCCCCCTAGTGGGTGGATGTATCACATGTGTGATATAACACTAGATCTTAAATTTACAGATTTTCTTAGTCATAAAATTTAATTTTTAATTCAATCATTGAAAAAATTCAATACTTAACTGGCAATCCTTATAAGCTTATATTTCCATTTGCTCATTTTTATTTTGAAAAAAAAATAAATTGGAATGGTATTATGGGCTCGTGATTTTAATTGTGTTATGAGCGGAGGATGCCCCTTTAAAAAAAGGGTCCAGTTTGATTTGTATTAGAGTGTATTATATCATATATCCACTAGAGGACAGCACTTACGTTTGTGCACTCAGAGTATGTTACGGTACTGTGGAATCTACGTGAAGCCGAGAGCTTGTTTTATATGTTTATGTTTAAACATAAAAATTTTCATGCTGTTTGTCAAACTTGCTTGTGTATTGTAGCTGCTAGATGGCATTTTTGTATTGTGATATGTTATACTACAATATATTGTTATATTCCATAGTAATCATAATAAACATAGTAAGAATAATAAATATTCTTAAAAATGTCTCAAGACCAAAAATGTTATTTCTCCCAAAATGTTATATTTAATAATAAATGTAAAACTGTTAATTTTACTCATTCAGAAACCACTTCAGAAAATCATTGTCGTTATTTTTGTGTGTAAATATATACGATTTCTGAGCTCCTGCCACACCACACAAGTTAAACATTTTATTTTATTTTTTTGATTTTCATCTCTGGGCACATTTCCATGACCCGGCAATTGTTATTTAAATGTTCACACAGAAAATGTCAAACATCCAAACAGTAGGTGTTTGATTTGTGTTTCGTGTCTTAGCTCTGTTGTTTTGCCACTTGAGTATTAACTGCTTTGTCTTTAGGTGGGTGGATCTGAGATCTTTGTAGTCATGTTGCTATAGAAACAACTCCACTATATGTTTCATAAGGACTTTTTTATTTTTTAATTCACAACTTTATGCAGCCTGTTTAACCTTCTCTTCTCTGACTCAAGTTCTTTGCGTGCACCATATATAGGAAATCAGTAAATGCCAGATTTTCATATACAACATTGTATTTCATGTGTTAAATTTACAGAGTAAAGGGAGCAGTATTTAGAAAACTCAGATTTCATGCTCAGCATGCAGACATTACACACTAAGTGGTGATGCACACAGTAGGGAGTCTGTGGATGCTGAAACAAATGCTCAAAAAGGCTTATTGTTGTAAAACAGGCTCTTGACTCAAAGGGGGGTTGAACATTTATGGAAAAAACACCTTGGTAACTGTAGATCAGTCACAGAATCATTTATATATCTTGGTTCATTATACTCATCTATTGCCTTTTGAAGTGTTTAGAGAGATGAAAGTTAAAGTGTGTTAAACGTAAAATGTCTTTCATGCTTTGCTTTCTAGTGTAACAACATACCGCTTCAATTCAAGCGGCAAAAGAAAATTAAATCTCAGATTTTTTTTTCAGATGAAGTCTTACAGTTTAGTAAAAAAAGAGCTGCATTTAATTAAAAAGAAGATTTAAACCTATTCTTTATCCATTGTTTATTTTTTTTTAGGTAACATCAATGTTAAAAACTAAACTCGGGCAACGCTAAGTATATGTATTTCTAGGAGAGTTTGTGGAAGTCTTAACAATTCTCAACAGTTTCACACGAAAGGGAAGTTCATTTTACTTTAAAAAGCTAACAATTTGATTTTATTCATTTTTTTGCTGTTTTTTTCTGTTTGTGCTTTTATTGGATGGTACTTTGTTGAGTCTGATCAGGAAATGGAGGGATGAAGTGAGTGGGAGAAGTTTGGATTCGAACTGAGTTGGGGATTTAAATCGTGGGACGAGACCACCGGTGCCTGGAATACAGAGATGCTGCTATACCGAGCCTTAAAACTGCAAATTAACTTCACATTTCTAAATGACATTAATAATTTTAACACTAGGTAAATTTCTGCACTGGAGTAGTTTACAAACGTTTAATATTTTGCTTTAATGTTGTTTTATAATGAGTGCACTGGTGGTGTTGTGGTAGAGTCATGTGGCACATAGATCGGTGACCTGGGTTTGAGGAAGGCCACGGTGCTACTCAAAGACTGCTTTAGAAGGTTCAAGGTCTTAAACGTGCAGACAGCCCCGTTTAACTGAGGAGAGAACTAGAGTTTTTGAAGAGAGTCTATATAACCTCAGGAGGCTGATTTTGTGCTGCAGCCACGGGGCTTTAAGCCTGGTGGATGTGGCTTACTTTGGTTGTTATAGCAACCACAACTCATATCGCCCTGCATACTTAGAAATGATTTCTATTGACAGTTCAGAAGAGTTTTACTGTAATTTACAGAGAATTACATCACTTTCCTTCACATCAAATTCATTAACATATTTCTATGATTAACTTCACACATAATTAGTTCCACCAGAATAAACCAGTCCAGCAATGTTGCTAATAGAGAGAATATGTGAGCTGAAGGAAAAAATCTCTTTTAGAAGCTTTCTCTAGAGTTTGAATCTAGCCTTTTCTTCCCTGTCTTTTTTAAATTTCTTAAATCATGTTTTCTTTTTTTATGTCCTGCCATCTTTGAATCCTTAGTGCATTAATGCATTCAACGCATTGGTGGATGTGCCAATCTTACCGGCTGTTTTGAATAAACTAGGAATGACACGACCCACCTATTGTTTAATTTTGATGTCAAATGTACTGTGCAGGTTTCAAAAAAGTTATTATTATTGATATTTTGGTTTTAAACAAACAAGATGTATGAATTACAAGGTAATTAGATTAAAATCTAAGAAAATGCTAGATCATCTTTCAGTTTCTTTTTACAGACCTCAAATCGTGCCATCAAGTGGTGAAATGAAGGGTTACCCCATGTAAGTACAAGACCTGTGATATGGCTTGTGTTTTTCAAATTTATGGAACAAAAAAGCACAATGGCACAAAAATACTTGGAACGGATAAGATTTAGGAGAGGTTCAAATTGTAATTTTTGTACAATTTCAGGATTATTGTGGAAATATTGGTTAATGTAATTTAAAAATCATTTGTAAAAAAATTCTAAGAGTTAAGAAGATGAATAAAAGTTGAATCGAATGCATTAATAAATAAATAAAGGAAAATACAAATAAATATATTAATTTTAGGCAACAGCAGACCCCCGTGACCCCGATAGGGAACATGCGAGTAAGATGAATGAATGAATGAATGAATAAATAAATGATCTAATTATATCACAAAATCACAAAATGTATTTATTCAGTCTTTTGATTAGGTATTTATTTATTTATTTATTTATTTATTTATTTATTTATTTATTTATTTATACTTAAGTCATGTTTGGTCCTCCATAGCCATCCCGTATTACCAGTGAATTGCAGAGCTCCAATCACTCCAATCTCTCTCAAATCCTCTCCTGCTGGGGATTTTTAGTCACCAATTCAGTGAGAGTTACCGGTAACTGCATTACCTGTAGAAATTACCTGGAGGAAACTCCCAGCTCGACTTAAACCACATAACACTATATTCCCTAATTTAAAAATTGCCAAGAGTTTAATTGGGGACTTTAACTGGTTTCAGTCTGGTTTTAATCTCTTCTAACATTTCAGACAAAAATCAGGGATACACAGATCGTCTTTATAGGGCAACACATACGTTCCTCCACACATTCTAACGTGACTTTAGAGAATTTGATTAACCTGATGCATGTTTTTGATCTGGTGGGGGAAACTGAATTCCCACAAACCCACGTATGCAAACACCTCCAAGGAAGGCCACTGGCAAGCCTCGAACCAAAAACTTTCTAACAGAAAAGCTACAGTGCTACCCACTACACCACTGTGCTGCCTTTTTCTCTTTTTAAAAATATTTGAAAGTAACTGTACATTTCTGCAAGCATCTCTCAGTAATCCTCATTTAATAACACAACTTGTGAGATGTATCCGACTTTTGCCCAAGTTCATTTTCCACCTTTCCGTGACCCTTTTTATGCCAGAGCAGAAAACCCAGGTGCCACAGTTCCCCCGCATTAGATGAAATAGCTGGTGTGAATTGGAAAGGTCTCCCTCTGGTAAAGCCGGCTGGCCTCCAGAGAGACAGAGTCTCTGAAAGCTGAAATAGCCTGACTGAGCCCAGCACTCCTCTGACAGATTAATGAGCTCATACTTGTGTGTTTCTGACAAAAAAATACCTTTTTTAGCCCATTTACAGTCGAGACCTTGGGAGCTGGTTTCTTATAAGGACTCAGACACAACATGTTTTCTGTTTAAAAATGAACATAGGAACAATGAACAGTATGTTCTTCAGCACATTATTCAATTAGGCTACCCAACCTTTTGATGTACAATATCATAGATCATTCTACATCAGTTACATTTAAATAACTCGCCTTTAAAAATCTTTTTTTTTTTTTGTATTTAATTTTTAGCCGTTTTACATTTGGCTTAATGTGATCTGAAATGATAATAACTGAGAGTGGCAATCTTTGGATATGAAACTCAGTTTCCATGCACAATTCAATGAAAACAACAACAGTGACTGGAAGAAACACTGGGGACAACTGTTTAAAATCTAAAAACATTGGTGCCTATTCATCACATGAACATTGCAAAACAAAACTCTGCTCTGACATGCCAGGGATCGAATCGCCAACCTTTAAGTTATAGGATGACCAACTCCACCTCTAAGCTACTTGCCGTCCAAAGATGTATAATTAGATACTGCTAAGAGTTCTCCGGTTATGCTGGAGAAAGAACAGCATCTTTCAACGTTAAGAAAGGTTCAGATTGAGAAAACAGGTTCTGATGGGAGTCAGTCGTCTCTTGCTGATTCTCACAGGTTTAATTACCTTTTTCTCCATGTAACACTTGTTTTTGTGACAGTGCTTGATATCATGTGACACACATGCACACACACACGCGCACACGCACGCACACACACACACACACACACGCAGTTCCAAGCACTTTTTGTGCCGTTTTGTGCCAGAAATTGAAAAAAAAAAAAAAAAGCTATTTCACAGGTTTGGTACTTTCAAGTAATATCTCTTCTTTTCATCACTAGATGGCACAGAATAATCTTGCAAATGATGTGTCTTGTAAACTCTTTACATATGTATTTAAAAATCCAAAAGTATCAAAATTAATTGCCTTTTTTGAAACATACACATTATATTTGAGGTCAAAATGTAAAAATAGTTGGTTCTCATCATTCCTACATTATTTGAAATAGCCTTTGTGTTTGGCAAACACACACCGGCACGTGCTGAGACTTCTAAGGGTTAACTCTGAATACAATCCTGCACAAAGAGCAGTGAAAGATCATGCAAACTGAAAAATGCTGATTATGAAAATAGTCATTAGTTGCATTTGGAAATTAGTTTGCACTTAAAAAAAAATATTTACCTATTAATCACCCAGCTGTAGTTGCAATCTTATACTTAATAGTATGTTAAAATATTTTTTAAACATTTTCAGATCCCAAGCACTTTACAGGAGACCCACAGTGCATCTAGAAAGTATTTTATGCAAGGAGAGTTTTAAGGAAATTTCAGTAATGCTTTAAATATGCAGTGGAGTGAACATTTTCCAGATGCGCTGCAGTTTAATTAAAAACCATCAGGCCAACCAATACTGACCCACCCACCCACAAACCAGCCCACACTCGACCGAGTCACTGAATAATTAAGGACAAAAAACATCACTAAAACGGTAATACATTAGTGAAACACATAAAACCTGGAACATATCAAATCATTAGAAGCATAAGACTGTACTAAAAATTGCATTTATTTCAAAATTAAGGAACTTTTCACTATGGCAATGGGCCATGTTTTTTTAAGCTGCAAGAAAGTGGGATAACTCAAAAGAAAACTCAATTATAAAATAAAAAAAATAAATCACTTATTTTGCATTTATTTATTGAATTAAAAATGTAATTTAATTTATTTTATTTTAATCATATATTTTCATGAAGAATCTCTTCATAAACCAACCCTACTTAGAGTTTATTTTATTGAAACTGAGTAGATATCAAACTTTTCCCAAAATGTTCATTTTCAAGTTCTGTCTCTATGAATCAAAGCATCAACACGAGGTGAAATCTCTTTAACCTAAACGCATCCCGTTAATTGATGCGATTGCCTCTAAACCGAATGAATTGTTAACACCTGAGATTTATCGGTATTCTAGTGGCAGAATCATTTATCTTGGCAGCATTTGTCCCCAGATTGTGAACTTCCATATCTCATTAATCCAGATCTGTTTCATCGCATCTTTCTGTTTTGACAGATATTCAAAGCACATGACTTCTGCCTCAACCAACCCCCAACATTAGCATTTTTCATCTCCTAATCGCTGGAGAGCCCCTAGGTTGATGCATCTGCTCATTTCTTTGTCGATGGCCCATTAATAGTGGTCAAAGGGACTAAGAGAACTGTAATAAACACTATTATATACACTCTGCGTTGCTGCTTTTATTGCACTATTCCTATTAGCAGCTAATTGCAAGGTTGCCTTGGTAACTCATTTGGCACAGAGAACTAATGTAAAATTTATGTCAAGCGAGTGTGGCATTTTCTCCCCTCACTCATTGTTAGCATAGTTGTGCTCAGCTCAGGTTCAGGGGTGTCAAACCATGAAAATAGATCCATTGTGCCAGGAATTCAGCATTTGTTGTTTGAATCTGTAAAATGAAGCTCCCTTTTAAAAATCATATAGGAATTGTTTTACAAAGCGATCTTTTAAAAGACTGTATCAATGCAGTGTGTTGTTAATGCTGTTTTTACATTTTTTTTCCTCATTAGTAGGGTGTGCACTATGATGCAGTTGGCGCTGTAGTGCTGCATGCTCTCAGTTACATTATTTAGTCCAGACGGGACTCTTTCTTGAGTGAATGTTCTCCCTGTGCTTTGCTGGGGTTCCATTGGGTTCTATAGTTTTCTCCCACACAAAAAACAAGACTACCCTCTAAAAAAAGGTTATATAATGAACCACTTTTGGTTCTTTAGCGTGTATAAACAGGGGAACCTTTTAACACTTATCTTCAAAGGTGCTATTTAAAACCAACCATCAAATGTGTGAAAAAAATGTCGGCAAGATGACCAGCATTTGTAAATGTGTCTTTACCATAAATAATATAAAGCTGTAAAAATGTGTGTCAGTGATTTCACCCACAGGTTTCTGATCTGGAGATTGGAGTATTCAGGTGTAGACAGGCATGGAATGATTGTAATACAATGTATGAGTAATAGAAAAATTCACCAATGGTGACAAAGATACCCGAAAAATATGAATTTGGAGATTCGCTGGAGCCTAAACATCAGTAGTCTCTCACAAAAACAATCCAACATGCAATCTATAAACAAGGGAACACATGAGGTGATGTGGAGAGCAAGGCAAATAAAGCTGAGGGTTTGGTAGAGTGCACCGAGTGGTCTGTGGGACAGACATTCCCTGCAATGGGATACTAAAAAATAAATAAATAAATAAATCCGGCGTTGAGGATCTGGAACTGCAACACCTTCACAGTTATCAAGGTCAAAATTAGCAATATGAACTTATTTGTACCAGGCTTTAGACAGGATTTATTTCCCTGCTGTAAAGCCCAGCACTTTCTACATTGGCATCACATTTTTTTTTTGAAGTCTCCAACAATACGTTTAAACGCATTCAAGGTCAAAAAACACGTTATGCATTTAATACACCTTTATTGTTACAAGATTTTTAAATGACTCTGTAATGAATTGTTTCATGAATCGTTCATACAAAACTCATACGTGACGCAACCTTTTTTACTTGTCTTTTTATTTAGTTTCTGTGTAACTTTTAAATGCATTTCTGAAACATTTTCAGTTTGTTAAATGTAAATTTAATGAAAATGTTAACAGTTAATTAAATTGTACATGATTTACACAAAACAGGCAGTATGTTTACAAATAAAAATAAATAATTAATGTAGTTTCTCTTTCTGTTAATACTGTCTGTAATAATATAATATTTTTAACAATGTACAATACAGAATAAATGCTTTACAGTATGCCTTGTATAAACACATTGCTGTCAATAATACAGTTTAAAGAATTACAGTAGGGTACTGCATTTAGAAATTACAGTATTAGTCCTGTAAAAACACAGTGTGCGGCTGGCAACCCAACTGCCAGTACATTACTGGAAATTTATAACGAAAGGTTTTACAGTGTGGACAAACACTACAACTCTTCCCATACTGCATTAGAAAAACAGCTACATGCTGTTGTTAATTCAAAACAGTATTTTGCTGTAAAATTTCCACATAAATTTCCAGGAACCGTGTAAAAAATTTCATATTAATATCACACATTGATTACGAGAATGCGTTAGCAGATCTTCTGCAGATTTTTTTGCAGAGAAAATAATTAAGAGATATGCATTAATGATTTTTAAAACATTATTTGTTAAGCACCACATTTATGATAATTATTTTACTTGTTCAGATGAGCTTCGATTAGCCACACAATAAACTGTCTGAAAAATTGAGGCTCTTGATGGCTCTCTTTTTCCTGTGAAAGCCTGCAGAGTTAAAGAGACAATAACTGTGATGTTCCATCAACACTGAACCGTCTGAAAACTAAAAAACAATAGCAATGCTGTTTATCGATATATAGTTAAAACATGCATAAAACAAAACCAGTTTCATTTATTATTCACGCATTGCTCTTCTCTGAGTATTCTTTTCCAGAAATTCAACATTTCCCTGTGTGTCAGATCTCAAGTAGCATCATCAACATTTAAAAGCAGCTGTAAACACTGTTTTGCGATTACTTTCATGTGATTTATGTGAGTCTTTTCTCTGATTTAGAATCTTAATGACCACAGTATTTTACTAATTTTGCTCCGGTTTGTTTGTGTCGGATAAAAGGTGCTCCTGGAAATATTAATTGGCTGCTGAAGTGAAAATCTCTGGTATTTCCTTGACAGAATGTCACTCTGAGTTTCAGGACATGTACTGTATGTGTGTCAGTGTAAGGCCGCCTGAGATTTGCTGTCCTATCTGAGCTGAGGCAACCAGGAAATAACATTTTACACATTCAGAAATGGTCGTGTACTAGAGATTTATGTGAAATAGAAACATATATGATGTAGAAACACTGATTTGAGCTTCTGTTATGTCACACATAACATGGCAGGAATTCTGTCCCACTCTCATATTTCCTTTCATCTTGCATTGTGGCTCATAAATGTAACTTTAGGTGCAGGAAGGTGCAGGTGTTTAGGTATTTGGGGTCAACAGTCCAATGCGACGGGGAGTCTGAAAAAGAGGTGAAGAGAATAGTGCAGGCAGGTTGGAGTGGATGGAGAAAGTGTCAGGGATGATGTGTGACAGAAGAGTGTCAGCAAGAATCAAAGGAAAGGTGTAAAGAACAGTAGTGAGACCAGCTATGATCTATAGCTAAACTGACAAAACAGAGAAAACAGGAGACAGGAGCGGAAATATAAATATTATAAATATTATCGCTTACCTGTCATCTCTTGATGAAGCAGGTTTGCTTGTCAGAGGAGGTCTCCGGCCTTCAGCAGGGTGAGTCCTGGCAAGGCCTTTTCCCTCTCAAAGACTGTCCGTGTCGCAATTTATGTGGTGGAAAATGAGGAGTCGAATTATGAATCGACAAAATCACAAAGTATTTGTTTACTGATGCAAAGGCTTAATTAGCAGATCAAACAATACAGACAAGTGAGTTGCCTTAGCTACATTGCCTTGGTAATATCGGTTTATCGCCCAGCCCTAATAATTGGTCAGTTTTTGCATTTCCTGGAGTTTAAGCCTCCTTTGCGTTGCGACTGAGCCAGAGGAAAGTCATCCTGAAATAAACTGAAATCAATTGGGTTATTCCTGCAGCTCTTCCTCGAGCTCTCATTCCTCTCTTCACAGTCTCAAGATCAGATCCCCCCAATGTTTTCTTTTTTTTCCCAGCGCAAGCAATATCACATAAAGCCATTATCGCCTGTGAAGACAGTTTCTGTTCTGATTTGTTTGTGAGTTTAAACATATTCAATAATATATCATATGCAAGTCTGTGCGTGTTTATCCCAAACACGGCTATAAAAAAAAAGCAAATAATACTAAATAAGACTTGATAAGAACCTTTCATTTCAAATCTATCACTTTTTTAGACACATGCAATGGTTTGGAAGTTTTTCATTTTATTGGGGAAGTGCACACTTTCTTGTTTGTACATCTTAGGTACAAATGAACTGGATTAGGATGTTTTCTTTAAAGAGCTACTGCATTGGGATCAGCAAAGTTTATTTCTGTACAGTTATTGCATTGTAATACTCAAAGACTCCTCTTATAGTTTATATCTCTATTTCTATTGGATTAATTAAGGTGGCAAATGTGTGTATGGTACTCCATCTGTCAAAAATACATCAGTTTCACTTTGTTTAAACTCAGTTTACTCAAAAACCATTGTCTCACCGTCTCTGACACCTTTGATATGTATTTTCAAGTCAACCTTTTGTCTCTGTAAAGGCAGCATAGCATATTAATAATGTGTGAAAGTGTTGCCTGCCGTGCCGATGTTTGTTTTTGATGGCAGCTTTCTGGGCTCCATGGATTTGATAGCTCCAGATGGGGCAGGGAGAGATCAGCCAGCGGAGGTCTTCCTGAGTGAGGGAGGAGACCCAGTTGGAGTCTGGTCTCATCCCCTGACACCTCCACGGCCCCACAGAGCTGCTATTATCCTCCTGACACCTATTGTAAAGAGACAGACACGCTTAAGCAGAACGTGTTCAATCAACAATCTATAATAACCAAATCTAAATACCTGGAACATAAGGAGTCTGCAGTAACCCCCCACTTAAAGGGCCACCATAAATAAGTAAACATTATGAGAATCATAGAGATTCTGAACATTAGAACAATTTTATGGCCTGTTGCAATTAAATCTTTTTTAATTTAGGCTTCCTGTTTAAAAAACAGGGCTGGATGAATAAATAGATTTTATTGATTAGTCGACTCTGTGGTGCACACAGATCTGCTCCAATTTATCTTTAACGTATTTTGCAAACGCTGCCCGTTTCCGTAGAATGTACCTTCTGAGCTTTCGTTGAATGGTGCGGAATTTGCATATATTAAGGTAGACAAACTATGGCAGCAAGTTATAACAGAGCGACTCGACATCTTGCTCTCAGACACAGATTACGGATTGTTTTGCAGACAACGTAGGTGTAGGTTTCTCTACCCTGTTCGATTAACTTACCCTCACTAACATTGAACATATGTTTAACACCTACAAAGTTTTGTAATAGACCTCAACTCAAACATACTGTATATATCTTATGTATGTTCTAACAAAAATACAAGCCCTGAATGCACAGGAAATAAGTAAAACATCTTTTAAAGAGAGTTGACCAAAGGTATTTGTGCACAATCGGACTGCAGTTTCATGGAGGACGTCTTTACGTGACACCCTTCCATTTACTATCATTAATAAAATAGCTGTACACATTTAAAACAAAATAAAAATTCAACCAAAATGTATCATTTAATATTATTTGTAAATTAGTAAAAAGTAAATAGATTTTTGTTTTTAGATTTAGGAGGGGCAGCTGATTATTTATGATAGACAATGATGATTCCATATTGTGTGCAGGGATGGATGATTGGCTAGTCCTTATAAGCTCCTCCCGAAATTTGTTATATAAATGCCATTTTGCTTGAAGAGCACAATCTATACTTGCCATGTCATTTTAATTAACCACTTCTTTCAGAACTTTTCAAAAATGACAAGATAGTGTCATTTACAATCTGTTAAGAATGTGTTTAACATTTACAGGCACTGATTAAAAAAATCTGATTTCACACAGAAGCAGCTGAGGAAATCAGCTTGAACCTGCCGTGCCCCTCAGCTTCCCTTTGGTTCTTAACTAGTAACTTGTTTCTCGAAATTTCTATGTAAGCCAAATAGAGTTATTCTTCAGAAAGAATTCGACCTTTGATTTGTTAGGTTTGATTGCAATTTATTAAAAAAACAAAACAAGTGATTGTGAAACGTTCCTTGTTGTCTCTCGAGCACGGGTATGAAAAAGCTGCTTCACGCTGGGAGAATTTTTGATGGAATTCATTGCAAATTGCCTTTCAATAACTAAATGTAAATTTTGTTCATTTAAATGCAAGACATTTAGCAGACACTCTTATCCAGATTGACTTACTAAAAATGCAAAAATATTCACAAGCTTTAGAACCGGAAAATTATCTGTATTTTTTACTTTCATTTTTTGATAGAATAACAGATTTGAAATCTTTGTGCTTTTAACCATACGCTCTTGTAGAAAGCAGACGTGTAACCAGGAGGTTTCTTATTTTAAATCATTCATTCCTGCCCGCTTATTCCCTTCCTGGGTCACTGGTGTCTGTTGGTGCCAGCTCACATCGGGTGAGAGGCGGGGGTACACCCTGGACAGTCCATTACATACTTTAAATCAATTCATTTTAATTATAATAATACTTTTAAAAAAATATTTGTTTGAGTTCTTTAAAGGCTATCTGTTTTTTGTTTGTTTTTTTACTTTTTATATACCTATTTTTTTAAAACCCAACAAAGCATCTTTCAAAGTGAACTCAGCATATTTTCCTGCGATTGTCCAGAGTAGGAGTTAAAATGTAAATCATTTTGTAATACTAGAACTACACATGTAAAATTTCTGTCTTTTTTTTTTTAATTTGGTGACCAATTCCATTAAAATGAGGATTCCATTGGCCAAAATTCATTCCTTTTGGCATTTGAAAACAACATTCATTCGCATATTTGTATTCAACCCTCCAACAGACACCAGAAGACCTCTGATTGGGTTGGAACAGGTTAATCAGAGACAGAGACCTCATTAACAGAGCTTCTGCGAGCATTTTATTTTGAGTCTTTAGTCTTTCATTTTCCTGCTGCCTTTTCATAAGTAGAAGTGTCAAGAGTTCTTGAAAATGTTCCGTTTTAGACTTGCATAGGGGGATCTGTTTGAATGCAAAGTTGAATCATATATTTTGGAGTGAGTCCAATAGTGATTGGTCAGAGGTACTGATAGGTCAAAGGTTTTGTTTACACAGTCTTGAGTGTGCCATCGGAATAAGCCCATAGGCTGGTGTTCTATGCTAGCTCATGCGCCGTAGCATCATTTCAAAACATTGGGAGAAAATGGAATGTAGATATGCATCTGTGAGTTTATCTGGATTAACATACAGAATCCAACTCCAATTGTGTTTACTTTTGAACACAAAGTTAAAACATTTATGCTGGTGCTGTACAAGCTAGAGAATTTGAGTGGGAGAAAATGAGGAAATGGAGAAAGAGCCACTGAACAATTCTTTTAAATTGCGCCGTCTGAGATAAAGACATGTCAGGAGAAACTTGATTTAAAGGAGCTTGGACCAAACCATCTATAACCCAAGATATTTAGATGTTTATAACCCAACATTCAAAAGACAGAGGAAGAAAATACAAAGTGTGTTTAGAAGACTTGTCTCCTTTTTAAAACAAAGATCAGATCCAGTATAGACTCAGGCTGGTATGGCTAATTTAAAGCACCTTTTAGGCAAAAAATTTAATAAAAATTGTTGCGATTTCAAGAACATTGTTAACATTGTTTAAATAAAAAAATGTGATGATAGTATATCTTTGTTTTGACAGTTTTATATAGGGGAAAATGCACCCACCGCCAGTGGTGCAGGAGAATGTGAGTTGTGTCGGCATGTATTAGATGTCATAGGATGGAGTCCAGAGGGCAGCAGGCAGATCAGTTGGAAACAAAGACATGAGTGGGAAATGATTGCGAATGTAGCCTATGGTGAGGTTCCTGATGGTTAGCACATTATGGTGTGAAAAAATGTCAGTTTTTAGCAGTGAGAAAAGGAGGTGAATGACAGGAAGTGGCTGCTGGCACATGTGGAGCTAAATTGGCATATCCTACCTTTATTAAAGCCTTGTATATTAAAATCCAATTCACGCTATCCAACAAGTTGTGAGCCAGGATTCATGAATGCTCACTCTCTTTGAGTGCTCTTATGTATCGATTTTAATTGAGAGCCTTTTGTCAAGTGCTGGAACAGACTCGTGTTTCACAGGTGAGAGGATGACTAGATAATGAATGGGATATTTATTGCAACTTCCAGTGGAATGTTGCAGCATGTTTTGAGATTTTGAAGAGCTAGAATCAGATGATTGGTTGCAGGAGAGACTGTGGTTCACCTTTTGAGAGGCTTGTAGTGTGCTCTTTTATTGTGTTGTTAAATAGCTTGATTTGCTACATAACTGCTGGAAATTTAGGGTATAAATACTGGCTGAACTGCTTTTTTTTTGGCAAGCTGATCCTAAGCGCTCTCTGTATATTTTAAACCACATCTCAGGCTCCTTCGTGTTGGTTCCATTATCATATTTTTCTTGCATAAAATGTATTCTTTCTATTGCTTTTAAAGACAATGCATCCGCACTCTGCAGTCAAATATAATGCTTCTGTGTTCTTCAACTGAGCCACAACTGCCAGAGAATCCATTCTTGTTATTTGATGGCCATCTAGTGTTGGAAGAGATGTATCACAGACTGAAATCTTTAGCTGCTTATAGAGTTAAACTAAATGAAAAGCTGGTTAATGAATGCTGATGTAATGGCTTTAATTAACTAAAAAAAACATTAAAGTTAACCCGTATGTGAGCCATTCCACCGAAAGGGTGCCATTTCTGACCCTGGGACTTTATATGTTTAAATAAGCATGAAAACAGCTTAATTTATTAAGAAGAAAAGTGTACTACATACTTTTCCTATTGCAAATTTAAGCTAAAACATTTTAAAAATTGATAAAATCAACATAAAACACTGAAAAATAGCATTTATTGCTCGTCCCCAGTCTCTGATGCTACAATTCACCATACAATATATAGATTTCTAAAAAGTATAATAATAATAATAATATATTATTAAATATATTTTAAAAAGAAACTGTCTTGCGTTAATTTGTCATACGTTAATATCCATATATAATGTTTGCTTCAGATACATTTCTTTATACAAATATCAATTCTAGCTTTTTACTCATTCCTGTTACCCTAACCCATCCCTCCTGAAAATCCTGCCATACGTCAGTTTTTCAGCAGGAAGTTGCATCACTTGGATCTTTAGAAGGTCATGGGAGGAGCAAAGGTAAGTTGAATGTATTTCTCATTTACATATTTGATGATTTTGTGATGATATTTTGCAGCCTCATTTAAAAAATACTATACTGTTGCTCAAATTATTTCAGAGATATAATTAGTTTAGTGTAAAAATGCACATATTTGGTAAATAACTGAATTTCCTGGTTCTATATTCATGTCCCCCATGTGGTTATTCAGCTTCTATTTGCTAAATATGGCTTAAAACTCAGTGTTGTTAGTTATATAAAGAATAAAAAGAGGATTGGTAACAATACTTCAGTCTGTATGTTATTGGAATCATGCAAAAAAAAAAGAACATTTGAAAAGTTACAACAAGCAAATGGCACCCATTTGGTGGAATGGCTCTATATGTTACATTTTAAAGTAACATATAAAGAAGTATCTTAAGTAAATACCCCCAAGGTCATAACACTCACTCCTTTAAAGTAGTTCAGTAAGGAAAACACCATTGTTTAAGCAGCAAAGCGCTGGGATTTCCATAGGAAGACTGAAAGCCGTGCGTGCAGTAAATAACGATTGGTATCTTTAACAATTATCAAGTGTAGCCTCTGTCAGAAACCGCCTGGTTCAAGAGTTCAGCTATACAGTATTTAGTCATCAGCTTACATTCAAACTAAAAAAACCAAATGCCTTGTTATTATCAGAGGTAAGAAAAATTTCATCTTTACCGCCCTCACTTGCACAGCATCTATCACAATAACTACACTGTCTGTTCATCTAACAAGCGTGCATTTTGTGTATAATTGGAACTTCAGGGGGTAAGGAAGACATAAAAATGCAGTGTTCTCTTATTAGCGATTGTTAGAATGCACAAGTAATGAAATGTGTGAATTCATAGGCAAAAAGAGAATGTGTTTGACACCAAAACAGCAAGTCTGCAAAGCCACAAAGCGTTCTGTCGAGACTGTTGGACGTTATGGTGCACTAGGAACAATTACTTCTGTGCCCATTTCAAATTGGCTAGGACTGCCATGCTCCTGAACTAATACGGCTGGCTTCAGGAGCTCATTAAAGAGCTGCCGTCGTCCCTTCTGAATAATGATAAGGATGGTTTGCTAGTCTTTAAAGGTCTGGCCACAATGATGGACCCTGTTGATTTCTTACTAAATGTTTGGAATAGATCATGGAGCAGATTTTGCAGCTTTTAAAGTCAAAAATCTTCTTAAATGTTTATATTTATGTAATGTAATGTACAAATATTCCTTGTGTTATTTAGAGTCTTCTGCAGGGCTTTGAGCAACCACATAACCATCCCATTATGAGAATAAACTAAATATCCCAACCAATTACTGTTGATTTCAAGAGTACATGCTCTTTGTTGAAATAATTTGGGTTTAATGTTGCATGGACAGGTATTCATTAAATAATGTCTGTAAGCTGCAAGCAGACTTTAACACTGAGTCACTGGTGATCTGCCTTGAAGCTGGCAGATAACCAGTACTTGTGGGTGGATGTACGAGGAAATTCTAACATTTATTTCCATATATAAAACAATGGTACTGCAAACACATTTTCCTGAATATATTGATTGTAAGGGCATGGAAGTGGTAGAGAGGGATCTTGAGATCAGGAAATATTGAAATGTTTCTGCTAGTCATGATTAAAATGTTTAAGGAAGTGAGCTGAAGAAAATACAAACTCTATTTTCACTATTTGACAATTTAAGATGCAGCAAATTGATAGAAAAAGGCATATTTTCTACACATTTAATTGAAAATGTATTTGGAAATTTAAGAGTCAGAACTACACAAATATTTCATATATATTAGGACTGGGTAAAAAATATCGATTCAATTATTTTAATCGATCTTTAAAATAAATAATTGTGTGCGCCCTATTATTAATGTAGATGTGTATTTCAGTAATAAACTTAAGTAGGCGAGTTTCAGTTACCAGCATTTATATCAAAATATGGATCCCATGTCTGCTAAACTAACATTTTAAATGAAATATTTATAGCTAATTGATATCGAATTGAAATCGTAGGGAATCTAAACCATAAAAATAAGAATCGAATCGCCAGCATATTTGATGGTGTGCACGTTTGGGATGTGACATCAGTATAAGTACCGTATTTTTCGCCTTATAAGACGCACCCAATTTTAAATGAGGAAGATCTAGAAAAAAAGATTCTGTACCAAATACTGTAGTAAAATATTTTATACCAACTGTGTAAAAGTTAACAGCATTTTAAGAACAATGATATTCCAAAAATGAACAGTCAGTAAAGTCGGTAAAGTCAGTAAACAGTAAACGTAACAAAAAAAGGCTGTAATGTTTTTATTCGAACGCCAATGATTCCTCTTCGTCACTGCTATCAGAAATGAGGAAGGACAGATCCACGCAGTCATTGTCATCACTTTCTTCCTCACTGGTGTCAAATAAGATGTTGTCTTCTGTTCCATCCAAGGCATTACTAATGCCACACTTCTTAAATGATTTTATAACAATGTCCTCCTTCACGGAGTCCTACACGCTATGGTAGGATCGACGAGATGGGCGATGACGTCAGCGCGCACCGCCGGGTGTACAAATATGGTCGACGGCTCCAGAGCTAGGCCGAAGCCGCGGTCTCTCCTACGACTGTGACCGCCCTCCGCTCCGTGGCTCTCTGCATTCGCCGTGTAAGACACACCAACTTTTCCCCCTTACTTTTGGGGAAGAAAAAGTGCGTCTTATATGGCGAAAAATATGGTATATCAGTTTTGCTTGTTTTTATTTTATTTTTGCTCATAACGGTTCTCGGATTTTATAGCATTTTGTAGGAAAAATCAAAGATTGTATGATAAGTAAAAAATTGTTGATTTGATTTTTTTCCATTATGGACTCAACATGATCTAGTCTGAAAAAAAAGCAAATAGTTTTCATGCAATTGAACATTTATGGATTTTTTTGGGAACCAAACAACTAAAATTGTACTTTTTCTTTTCATAGTAAGCAAAAGCAGTTTTCAGAGGACTGCGTGCCCGTTCATCTTGGAATTATGGTGATCTTGCCTTGGGATAGCTGCGCAAAATCACCTTCTAAGTCTGAGTCATGTAAACGTTGTTCATCCAAGCACCGTGATTGGACTTTGCATGTTGACTTTTTTAGTTTTTTTTTCTTTTTCAAAGAACAGCATATTAGCGCATTTGTCCTTTATATAAACAGCTATGACACAGTACAAGACACGGTTATCCACATTTCAGGAAGAATCCTACACATGAAGGTCAAGACATACATCAAGGTTATTGCTGCTGTGCACTGATATATGATGTGCTACAGTACTGGATCTGTTCACTTCCCAGCACTTAATCTCTATGTGGATCCGTGTGGACAACACTCCTATTTCTTCATACCTTCACATTACATCCCATCACTCACCGAGACCACTAAACAGGGGTTGCTATGGATACACACCTCTCCTTGAAGAGTTGCATAATCTTCTCACCATCTCAGGATGCCCTGACTGACAGGGGGAGCCTGCATCCAAGAGGAAGGAGGATGCGGGAAGGGGAGGAGGAGCTTCCCACTCAGCTTGGTACTTGGTATTCCACCCAGATCTCTGTGACTTCGCCCACATCTGCATGCCCAGGTGACGCCTGTGGAGGCAGTGGGAATTGATTGTTGAGATTCATTATCACGTTCCGCTCCTTAGAGAATTCGTTGTAGTGACTGCAATGCACAATGCCCAACTCTACTACTGCGCTCTCTTCATTTCCACTGCACCATTGATTTGTTTAAACACTTCTCCCTCAAGGACATTTCCCTCTAACACATCGTACACAATGCAGGCTGCTTGACAAGGGCTGCAACACGGAATTTATTCAATGGATGCCAACAGTTCTTTCTGTTGCTCTGTTTCTGCTCTATTGTTGTTTTCCATGATCAGTGCGTCTTATGTTCTGATGGACTTTTACAAAAAGGCATTCACAGGAAAAGGGGAGATTTTCTCAGTTTTTTGCGACCTTTAATATGTCGTTGGTTTTGGTTTGGATTGTCTTTGTCACACAGTCACTCATCTTGGTTTCTTCCAACCATTCCTCTCTTTCTCTCTCTCTCTCTCTCTCACCCTCACTCCCTCTCTCTGGATTCTTGAAGACAGTGCCTCTCTCTGCTGCTCTACATCAGAGCTGCTGTTTCCCACTCAGCTTGGCTCCTGTTCTCTCTGCTCCTCTCCAATCAGTCAGAACGCATGCTCCCTGTCATCTCTGGCACTGCTGGGTCTGCGTGGCCAGTGGAAGCGGACCCGGACTTTCTGATTGATCTGAAGGTGTTTTCCCCATCCTGTGGATCTGTGGGGAGGGGAGGGAGGGAAGGGAGGGGGTGCAGGTGAAAGGCTGTGTGTCGGTGGGAAACAGGTTGTGCGGCTTTGCGGCAAGGGCTGAGGAGGGTCATGCTTCATGAGTTAAGTGGATTTCGGACAGAGACTCCTCGCTCATCAACGGCCCAATGTGGGGCCCCTTTCCGGATGGCGGGAATGTCCGGCCAGGAGGGATGAACCAGCTGGATGCTCCTCGGCCACTCAACTGGACCATACGGAAACTGTGCCATGCAGCTTTCCTTCCATCTGTGCGCCTGCTCAAGGTACTTGCATGGGATAGAGGAGGAAAGAGACAAAAGAGGAGCTTGGGAATGAATCATTTCGCTTTTAAAGAGATGCTCAAATGTTTTAATGTTACAACAAAGACATTTTAAAGTGGGATATTGTCTTGCATAGTGTTTCATGCAGTCCTTCGTGGAGCTTTTTCTTGCAGCTAACTTCTTTTTCCATATACAAGGTACATGTGGAAGTGTAATGCCAGAATCTGAAGCGTTGAAGTCTAACAGATAAATTAAAATTGGATCATGTGTTGTGCAATAAGAATTGCCTGCCTCTCCAGAGCAATGCTTTATTGCTATCATTCTAATCAATTACTGCTTGCACATGCCCTGCATTAACATGCGTTCACACAAATCAAAATTGTATGAATGACATAGATCTTTGCCTTCTTTGTGATATCTTGCTGGCTAATAGGTTTTAATAAGGTTTTACTGCACATCTGGGAACATATCGATTGCTGCTTTCTGGGAGGGAAAGCTCCTGAGAGATCTGCTGTAATATACTTCGATAATTTGCTCATATCACTGTATTACTGCTTTTCGGATCTGTCACTGGTAGTGATTTACAAACAGCCCTCAGAAGTGAAGTTCTCCTTAGTTCCATGACTCACAGTGCTACCAGTGGATCAGGGTGATCTTGCTTCAGTGTTTTGGCACTGGAGGCGTATTATAACAGAGAACTGTCACAGAATGTCATGAGCTAGCTGTGATGTGCAGAAGAGTGAATCCTATTTTCTGGTTCCCATACAAAAATCACTGCAAGCGTTGGCTCCTAAAATCCTCTCTTGCCTTTTTCTGATGTTTTTAAACATACCTGATTTTGTCATTTTAAATATAGTTTTAATCAAAGCCAACATATTGTTATTTGTTTATCGCATCAGACAGAAAAAAATCCACCAACATTTGCCAAGAAATCCAAACTGGTCTGTCTGTTTTTCAGATTTGAACCACTAAAGGAATTGTTGAGGTTATCAGTCTGTGCAAGAACATAGCAACAGCTGTGTAAAAGTATTTGAACCACAGGCTCTAGCAGGAGTTAAATATTTACCATTGTTTTAATAAAAAAAACTGTATTTTTCCTTAAATAGGAAAAAGCAACGGAAATATCTTCAACATCATAGGGAAGTGGAGTTTCGTTTATGTTAATCATAGTTTCTAATTAAAATAAATTGCATCACTGGTGGCACCATAGCAACTGTTTAACCTAGCAACCAAATTTTTTGAACTCTTATCTCAGTTTTGGTACATGATACAGATATGGGGGTTGGTTTATTTAACATAGAGTGACAAAGGGAAAATTATATTATGTTATAGCAAAATGAAATTACCATAGCAACCATTTTGGCACATCACCATTTCAGCAAAGGAAATCATAGTCATGGGAGTTTGTTTATATTACTCTAAAACACAACTGTTTGCATTTTGCATCAGCACTTTTACATACCAACATCAAAGTTTGTGCACAAAATTAGTCATGTAGTTTTTTATTTTAGTTTATTATTGTTTAGGGTTTCTTCAAATGCCATCACAAAGATGTGGTGGTTCTTATGTTGGGGGAAATACACTGATATTACCAAACTGCACGTGCATGTGCAAAAAACTAGCATTTCTTGTCAAGCTGCACTTGAGGTTAATTGTGATTTCGCGCGTGAATGCTGAATTTGAATGTTGCCATAACGCTTGGCTTTGTGGAGAAAAAAAATGTATTTTATTGCAGGGATCCATTACAGTGATAGCTGGGAATTGATTGATTTTTAGCATTGCAGTCTATTTGACCTTTAGCTGAGATGTTTTCACCAACAGAAGAAGGGTGTTGAGTGGTTGACAGTAGTTAGAGGAGAAGAGGTTAAACTGCAAGTGACCAATGTCGGAGACTGACCTGAGCATTGCAGACTTATTTCCTATATGTGAAATGACATCAGTGGTGGATAAATAACTGTGTTACGCCAACTCTGCAGGATTTGTGCGTCTAGTTCTACAATATTTGTGAGTGAGGGACTGTGATTTAGCAGCATAGCAACATCATCAACCTTCAAGATATAATGGAAACACCTCTGAACAGATGATGCTCCATGATTTATTTGGCTCTAACTGTCATTGCACTGGAGTTAATCCAATTTGCTGAAGCCTTCAAAGGTTTGCGGAGAACACTGGTAATGAATCAGATGCTGCAGCAGGTTGCACCAATTTCATGTGGTTAGTATTCATGAGGTTGTATAAAAACACTTGTTTCAAGAAAAGTTTTTTTTTTTTTGCTGTTTGGAACGTAAATGGTTCTTTTATAAAATGTGAGCACATCATCAAGTTGAATGTAGTAGTAAATCTATTGGAACAAAATCTTTGATCAGGTTAAGCTTCTGATGGCAGATGTTGGTGTGGAGTGGTTAATTTGTATGTGAGATATTCCGTTGGGGTGATCAGGTGAGCACTGTTTTTCATCAATGCTCCATTGATTAAGCCCATAGCAGATGTAATTGGCCCATATAAGCTGTTCTCACCGGATTTCAAAGGAGCTAGATGTTTCTTTGCCTTTAGATTGGCTCTTGATGGTAGTTGTCGGGCTAATGTTGGTTTCTCTGAAGCTACCTTGAAAATTTCATGACTCATTTCTTCATGGTTTAATTAAAATGTGCTTTTATTGCCAGATGCATACATAGGGCATTATATACTCACAGCTCCACCTTCACTCTAGCTAACACTATCAGTCTAAGGCATAGCAACACTTAGCTATGCAGGAGCCATAACCAGTTTTTAATATGAATTACAAGAAGATGCTTTGTTCTAGCAATCATTCCACCAACAACAAAAGCCTATTCCTGAAAACAAAGAGTGGTAAAAGGAGCGAGCCAGTGTTTGACTAACATTGTTTTTTACTAAAGATAAATTTTATAAAAAGTGACAATGGGAAAGTGGTTTTACTTGACCTAAAGGAATAAACTTGGGGCCAACAGCTAAAAAAGAAATGACAGTCTTTCTTAAGTATTAATCAATGCTGTGTTGTTTTTTGCTTTTATTATTACATCATTCAAGCCATTTGTATATGAGAACTTCAATTAATGAAAAAGTAAGCTAAACAGACTTTGTTGCATTAAATGAGCTAAGTCTTTTGTTGAATGGTGTCAGACGCACACACCAGCACACAGCGCTGTTACTCTCTCTTCCTCTTTCTCAACCCCGCTCGTATTGCACACTTTCATTTAACTCAGTGATCGCTGTATGTGACAACATGATAAAGCTTGAACTTGATTACTTTTTTTATTTTGGTGTGGCTGAAAAGCTAGCAAACATTGCGTAGGGAATGTAATTCCAAAATTGACAAAGATCCACCATAAAATGGTCACTGACAACAATTTACAAAGTTACCTTCAGAAAATTCTTTCTAGTTACTCAAACATATGCAGTTTTCACTTTTTCTCACACTATTTTTATAATACAAGAGCACTGGAGAAGAAATTCATTGACATTCAAACCGCTCTCAAGTTAGAGCAACGCCAAATCTCAATCCAAATGAGATGCCCTCTACCTTCTAGAACCTCTGTGAAGGATTAAAAAGCCAGTAAATATAAAATTAAAAAGACAAAATGTGTTTCTACTCAAATCAGCAATATTTTGTTATGTAAAAATCACCATATCCATATAATTGGTACGAAGACAAGTACCAATGAAAAAAATGACCCCTTTTAAATAGCTCAAAATATAAACCTGTATGAGAGTTCTATTGTAGACAACTGTGATGAACACTGAATGAATGCGGACTAAAAATAGCAGGGAATTGTTTGAAAAGTGTAATTGCATCTGAGTATAAGTGTAATTGCAATGAGTTAATTAAACACTTAATCAAACTGTGTAAAATAACACACTTTGAAAGTGTCAAAATATCTCTCTGCGTTTAAAACTAGCTACAAATGAGCACTAAAAACAAAAGTATTTTTGTTTCAAATTTGAGCAGAGGAAATTCATGTAAGACAATGTATAATTTGTTTTTCTTTTATTTGTTGTTGTGTTTAACTGTTAAAAAGTGCAAAATTTTACAGTCATCGACTAAAAACTAAATGTTACTAGACATACTACACATTAATGATGATATATTTTTTCCTTTTTGTGTTTAGCTGCTATAACCCCTTAAAAATAAATAAATAAACATATTTGTATATATATATATATATATATATGTATATATATATATATATATATATATATATATATATATATATATATATATATATATATATATATATATATATATATATATATATATATATGGTTTGAATATATTATTCTGAGTGAAATGTTCATTTTTACTGTAGAACTCAAAGTAGGATTTTAAATTATGGAAAAATATGCATGAACGTATGTTGTGAAACATTACTGCAATACAGAACATCTTGTTTCCTTTGAACATCGGACACTGGACACCAGGCACTGAAGTTGTTCATGAGCGCATTTATAGGCTTGCAAATGAATGCAGTGATACAACACATCTTCCCCAAACAAGCATTTGCATGTGTCTGAGCGGGCCTGAGTTCTCAGTGGGTGAAAATGACAGTGATCAATGTGTGTAGCATGGAAGGAAATTATATCAAGAGTGTGTACATGTTTAAAAATGCTGTCTGATCTAACAACTGTTGCTAAATTAGCTTTGGGATCAAATGGTTGAACATTTGCTTTGCTATTGCAATCTTACATTTTGTAATTGACTGTAAGGGATGTGCCCAGTTTGATGTAAAGGTCCTCATCAGTTTAACCCATTGTTAAAAATCAGTGCATTCACTGTGTGGGTGCTTTCAAAGTTAAATGCTTTACGGAAGCATTTTTTTCTTGCACTTTATATCTACCCCATTGAAGTCACTGTGTTTGGTATATGCATTAAAATGTATCTAATGTTTCCACCTATATACACCTAGCCAGCTCTTAGCAACATTTTTATAAGGCCAGGCCTTTCTAGATTCAAGGTATTCTGATGAAATTTCACAGTTGTAGCTTCATCTACCACAAGATGTACATTTCCTCCATTCTCTACACTAAAAGTGCACATACACTCCAGTGGTTAACTCTAGTCTGTCACCCACAGACAGAACTGTTTCTGGGCAGAGTCCTTTTATCTTCCCATTGAACATGGGTTTCCTCCAGCGGCTCTGATTTCCTCCTACTTGTCTAAAAATCTGGCCCAGTTTAATTGATTATTCTTAATAGCCAAATCAATATGGAGAATTGAAAAGCTACAACATGCAATATATTTTCCAAAACAAGAGTTGACAAAACAACAATGCTACAGTGAACCTTTTATGGACCTGAATGGTTTTGGTAATCTGGGTTACAGAAACATTCCATTTGTAGACATTTTATCTTCCACAATACACACATCTCTGCCTTCACTCTTGCTAACACTATTGGTGAAATAAAGATGCAGCTAGCTTCAAAAGACCTGAAATTACTTTCTTAAGATGAACACAGGAAATAAAAAGAGATGCTCTGTTACTGATCGTACAGCTACCAAAAACTTTTTACAACAATCTGAACATATTCTGAAAACGAAGAGTGGTTAACAGGGAGCGAGCCAGTGTTTGGAAGAGAACATCTTTATTTTACAGATTTGTTTAAAAAAAAAGACACTAGTTTTACTCACAGCTCTACTCACAGAAATAACTGCAAAAATCCTATCAATCCAACCAGTGTATCAATGCTGTGTTGGTTGTTTTTCTATTTTTAATACATTTTTGATATGATTTTTAAAAAGGGGACACGACATTTATCAATAGTATTGGATGAGTTAATTGACTCAAGTTTGCAAGTAAATGCACTCAGTGCTGCTACAATCTCTCTCGCTTTCCTCATCCACACTCGTGTACAAGCCCACACTTTCTCAAAAATGTAACTCATTGGTTAATAGAACAAATCTTGAACCTACAGGGCACATAAAGAAACAATGGACATCTGTAAGCAGTTCAAATAAAACCCTGTTAATGAACCCTTTTATAATTTTAATCTAATCTCTTTAATATAACTAAACAATTGACTTTATTTTGAATTCACTGTCAAATATAACAATCTTATCAGAAATGTTCTTAAATTCACACATTAAATAAATATACTTTTTTTATAAAAGCTCTATATACGCTAAATAAGGTTTGGAGGTTTTCTCTGTCGTTAATATTAGGTGGAAGGTGGCAGTAAGTTTCATTAACGTTACAAACACTGAAACATCACAATGGTAAATATTTCTTGTATCCTATCCTTGGGTTAATAACTATGTCTAGTAACATATTCAGACTGCTCGGCTTGAATATTTCAGTCATAATCAATAATGTATTCAGTTTATTTTAAATTATGCAGCACAATTTGCATTAATATTAAATATTACAGGAGTCATGCTATAACCTGTATTTAGAAGCTTTAATTCATTTTATCATGAGCCCATTCCAAAGACAAATAGAGTGTTCTGGTTGTCCACATGGTATTTCGAACGCTGAAACCACATTTCATACCCTAAGGCTTTGGTGGCAGGTGCTGAGACATCTAACAGTATATTGAATATTATCACAGCACACACTTTGGCAATCTCATCTTTTTCTCGTCTTGACTCACTCTCTGTTTTACTTTTTTTCTCTCCTACACATTTCTACTGTAATGAATGGGAATAATGACACTCTAATTTCACTGAAAGGCAGCTCTGAACACAGAAAGTTTTTCATGTTTTCCGAACAGGTCTGGCCCTAACCTGGGCAAGATTTTGGAACATTGGAATCATCTTGCGATACTTACATGATATGGACTATACTGTATAATATGCAATGTACTTTTTCTGATATACAAATAATATAAAAAATTCATTTTGTTTATCGTGACAGTGAAGTACTAATTAGCAAAATGCAAACAACCAGTAAACAATGGTATGCTATGGCTCTAACATTAATGATGTGCACTTTAACACTGATGCTTCTCTTAACCCCTCCCCCATGTAAAGCTGGGCCATATCATTAAGAGACGTAAATAAATGAAATGCGCAAATTTATTACATTAAAGCTGAAGGCTGAATTCGCACGACTTGCAAAACTTCATGGATTAGGTCACGGAAAGACATCATATAATGGATTAAAATGAAATACATGAAAGAAAGGTCTCCCTTTGTGCAGCCATCTGGCAGCATTTTTTATTTATTTATTGTTATAAGAGGCATGTTGGTTTAGTACCGTTAGTGCTTTAGTAATAAACACAGAGATTTCATAATAAAAAATACCATTGTTAACTTCTGTGTACACTATGTATTTTTCCAAAGATAGTTTAAAATATGCTATTACCAGCTTTTTTCTTTGTCACAATATTTTGAGCCATTATTATTTTTTATTATTATTATTATATACATAAAATTATTATTATTATTATTATTATTATTATTATTATTTCGTTTAATGCTTTTAAAAACAATAAAAAAGACCTGTTAATATATTTTTAAACGGACATACAGCATAGACTTTTCAAAAATATGTCACAAAATTACAAACCATGATTCATACTTTTAAAACGTTACAGGCCATTAAGCGTTTCCATAGTGGCATCACATGGTACAGATGTTTTTCAAATCGTGCGAATTTGTGTATCGTTAGTCCCTATGAAAATGTGGGAGGAGCGCCACAGAGTGGTTCTTTTACATCCTACTCACATCATCAAAAGAGCCAGCTTTCATTTACCGTTCTCCTTGCGAAAAACCTATCCGATATGGTGAATTTTTTTGTTGGCACCACTTGTTTGGTCAGATGTGTATGCTACCATTGGCTCCCATGGTTTTGAATATTCGTACCAAAAAATTTGGGTTTGCGTGTATTGGCCTTAACCCTTTGCTACGCTGCTGGTGCTGATGCTAATTCCGAATAGTTCTAGTTAGATTACCTATGCTTTTGGTCTGTGATGGACAATTAATTAAAGCACTTTTGCAGCATCAAGTTTGTGTACATATACTGTTTACCTTCTCCAGCAACTTTCTCCTGCGGTTTGAATCATGAAAAGTTGTGCAGAGTCAGAAAATAGATCCTGGCCTCGCATAAGTGAATTGAGAGCATGTTGTGGTGTGGCGTCTAATAAGAGGTCCGATGAATTTATGATAAATAATTGAAATGCTCTTTAATGAGGAGCAGGTAGAACCGTTCTCAATTAGATTAAGAAAAAGCTGTCGATCTAGACGTTTAGACAGCATTAAACTTAAACCGGTAATCAGAAAAGCAAGCAGGTAAATCGTCCCGTTTCACTCTTTCATGGGTGATGTGTATAATCATTTAATTTTCTCTGAAGCACAGATTTTTGATCGCACACATACCTTGGACTACAAAAGCTTGGCCTTGCTTTGATAGCTGATGCATGGCTTTTAACTGTACGTGCATGGGAAAACATCTTCATATCTAAATGAATAAATTTACTATGGCTTTCAAGAGTCTTATCTGTTGATGTGCAAATTATAGCAGAAAGAGAGCTCTGGCTGCTTGAGAAAAATCATTATTTATGACTCTGTGGTTCAGGAAGTTTGAATAGTCCTTCTGTAGTTAACCACAAAGTAACTGTTCAAATGGAAAAAGAAACATTTTCAGTCACCCTTGTGTCACTGTAAACTTGATTTATACATACATACATACATACATACATACATTCATAAATAAATAAATATATATTCCTCAGATAAAACGAGAAAATCGCATAAAACTATATATATATTTACTTGCTCCAAAACTGCCGTGTTCCATGACCTCTCTGTACCCTTCCTTCCAATGCTCAGCCTGTTTGCTGCTTGTGTCCCAGCCAGAGAGATGGCTAAAGATTCTTCTGTTTTGGTTCTGTGCTTCTGCAGTTTTTGTCACATGGTTTGCGTGGAGATGTAGAAGATTTTCTCTTTTCCTGTATCCCCATGAGTTGTTTCTGTGTGAGCGTGTGTGCAGGTCTCTGTGTTTATGTTTCCCTCTATGCTCTTTGTGTTTCTCCGGCTTTTTCTGTATGATTCGCACAGAGCTGAGAAACCTTTTTTTTCTCTCTCCTGCTCCCATGTTTCTTCTTTCTCTGTGATCGTGTGTGCCGATCACTGACAGGATTACACCGATAATACCTGGTTTATCTTTTCCTTTGCCTTGTCTGCATCCATGTGCTCTGATTGTTGCATTAAATTGCACACAGTCTATTATTTATAGAAAATAGTGCCTGAGTTATTCCCTTAAGAGCACCATTCCATTTGACAAATGTAATCAACAAGGATCTGGTGCATTT
This sequence comes from Danionella cerebrum, assembly GCA_007224835.1. Classification (NCBI taxonomy): domain Eukaryota; kingdom Metazoa; phylum Chordata; class Actinopteri; order Cypriniformes; family Danionidae; genus Danionella; species Danionella cerebrum. The sequence continues at coordinate 724,023 of SRMA01026584.1, forward strand.
TACCCTCGGTTCAATTTTTAAAAGATCACAAACGAATAGAGGCCCCTCCCTTTTCTATATGGAGTGTGTGGATTAGCTTCTTTGATGGGAAATTGTAATTGAGCTCTGAATGCGACCCTATCCTTTGAAGTTGGCCACAAGTAATAAACCTCCCTCAAATGTGCCGCATAGTCATGTTAAACGCAGTGTGATTCTCAGGAATGGAAATCACTTTCTCCCTCTTGTCTTTCTTCTTGGAGATAGTCTCTAGGTGCCAGATCCACTCAAGAATATCCTCCTCACGCACGCCTTTAGATGCACTGTCAGCACTTATTTGTGAAACTCTTCAAGTTTACGGTGTATGATTTGTGTGTCTGGAATAAATCGAGTGTGTGAACTCTGAAATTCCAAGTGGAACCAAGCACTATTTTCAGGAAGCCCCTACTTTTCTTTATCTATGTTCTGTGTTTAGGTGTGGGCACACTCTGGGCCACATATTTCAGATTTAATGGATTTGCGACCTGTGCTCCAGTTTCACTCTTATTCCCGAATGCTAGCTATTTCTGTCTCTTCACCCCGAGTCCCCTGCTCACCACACCTCTTTTTCACTCAATCCATTTTCTCTTTTATGAAGCTGGACAGATGTTATCTCATTTGTGAGTGGTGTGAGTGGTAACCTGTTTGAGCTTAGAATAGCTTTCACACTTTCAGGAAGCGAGACACATGGGGATTCACCCCGCCTCATAAAAAACACCTCATGCTTGCATCTGATTTGTACTGTAAAGAAGAGCACAGGGCAGAGATGGAAGTTTTCACAATAAAGCTTGCAACATCACACTGTTTCAGTTCCAGGTTGATTTTTAATTTTTCTGTTTCTTCTGTTTCCACTTTTCTTCTTTTCTTTCAGTTCTGTTTTAATTTGTCTTAATTTCTTCTGTTTCCACTTTATAAACGTTATTTCTTTTACGACACCTTGACTCTAACTTTTGTTATAGTACATTATTGATAATCTATACATAATGTTTCTCTCGATTAAAAATTTATTTGAAGTGTTTAAAATGCATCAGCCCCCTTTAGCACAGTCTGCAATGGGAGAATGTAGTGCCAGGATGCGGTAGCGCAGCGTGACGTCAGACTTAACAAGTGGATAATAGAGCAGAACTGTTTGTGTTTTTCATATCTTGGAATTTTTTTCGTATCTTCAAAACAAAATATTTCCCGCGAGACCTTTCGTATCTCGACCATTTTGTAACTCGAAGCATTCGTATCTCAAGGAACCACTCGAGTCTCACTTCCTTAATAGTCATAATAAAAAATATTGGGTCAGCTTTGCCATTTTATCTGGAACATCTAGCATTCATCAGGCAATGGTTGCGTCATGAAGTTAATGTGGCTACAACCTGGCCTAGTCATGTACCGGTATTTACTGCCATAGAAAAGCTGGTTCTCTTGGGCCAGATGGTAATAGCTATGTGGGTTTCCTTGAGTGAATCAAAGGTTAAGGCGCTAGAGGAAAAAGTTGAGAAGAAGACTCTTAATGCAAGATTTACAAAGTTTTAACAGAAAAAACAGCTATATTTAACTTAATCATTATACACGAGTAGGCTGAAACAAGTGCTGAGAGAGAAAGAGAGAGAGAGAGAAGATGGGGAGGGAGAAGGAAAGGTCAGAGACAAGAGAAAAGCACAGGACACAAGAAACGCAACGTCTCTGAGCTAATTTATTTACAGTAGCAGTAGCTTTTTATGTTATTACAGGGTGAATGAGAGAATAACATTATTTTCAGTGCCATTTTCACCACAAACATTGTTCATTATTGGTGGGCAATTATGCATTTATTATATTTTTAAAACAGAGGTGTTTATTTATTTTATTATGTCACTCGACCATCCTATAGTTGGTTCTTTTAATGGTTCAATCTGTAAGTGTTTTTTTTTTTGTTGTTATTTTTTTACAATTTGAACAATTTCTTTGTGGAAAATGACATTGTTAGGATGTAATATTTTTTCTAATGTATGCTTGGGATTTTAGCTTGTGGCACCTTGTGTGTTAATTCAGCTTAACAGCACAAGTCCTGTGAAATTTGCTAATTGCATGCTTTTTTGGTACGCATACCCCATGGCTATGAATGTGTGAAAGGAGGCATCTATTTTTATGTGTATGTAGGCTAGAAGCTTGTACCTTAGCTATTTTATACTTTTAGTGTACTTTTACTGCTAAAAAAGGTCAGACAGTCTAATACTTCATCAGAGCACCTTGAATTCATCATGTCATAGTTTAAATAAGCTTCTACAATGGCATAAGATTTATTTCCATCCAGCAGGGCATTCTTTTTTCAGCAAGATCTTCCACTGGTGATGCTAGAGTCTGACCACTGACCAATGGCTTCTGCAGCTCATCCCAAAGATTCTCAAGGGGGTTAAGGCCTGGACTCTGTGGTGACCAATCCAGGTGTGAAAATGATCTCATGGTTCCTGGACCACTCTTTCATAATTTGAGCCAGATGAACCTGGAATTGTCCACTTGGATCATGCCCAAACCACCAGGGAAGAAAAATCCCTTGATGAAAACACCTGATCATTCAGCTGACCTCATTCTTTGAGCACATGCTTTTGCTGAACCTAGACCTGACCAACTATTACAACCCCGGATATTAGCACGGCCTTACTGACTTGTAGAGTAGGCACTAGGTGGATCACTTCCTCTGTCTCTCTTCTTACCCCGATGTGCTCAATACTCTGGACTCGTCAGAATGCATAAGGGCACAGGGTAAGTCTGGACTCGTCAGAACACATGAGTCCACTCTTTATGTTACCTAGCCAACTAAAGCCGTTTTTTTTTTCTGGTAAACCTCACTTAAGTCTACACAGCTGTTCAGTCTTCATACTTTAAGTTCCCATTGCATTGTGCATGAGTACTTTCACTTTTAAACATATCCCCGAGTTCTACTGTTGTTTTTCTTCCATTTGATTTTACCAAATGTTGATCACAATCACAGTCGATGGGTCCCACTATCCTTCCAGTTGTAAGAATGGGTTAGTGCAGTCGTTTCTGCACTTTCCTTTCTCAGCTTGACGCATGCCAATTGACCCTTTTTCAAACCGACAAATATCTTTTCCACAATGGATTTTCCACATCTTTTGACAAGGTTGTTTAAGAAATGAGACCAGTTGTACCAGCTGGGGCCAAATGACTTTTTGCCTGCTGAAAGATATTCACCCATGCAGTAATTATCCAATAGGAGGCGTGTACCTGAGTTAAAGCATTGCATTCATTATATAACACCCTGGGCGAAAACAGTAAATAGTTTAGACGTTTTATAATTGGTCGTCACAATGAGTGTTTTAGTGAAATATATGACTGACTTTTCTATTTTTGCTTTGCTTGAATAGTCACACTATACAGCAACTACAATATCAGATTTGTCTTGAAACAAAAATATAAAGGCAAACATACAGGAAGAATTTGGTATCTAAATACGAGTTTGTTTTATCATTGTTGTCGTTTTTATGGAAAAGTGGTTCCTTTCAGGATCTTATAGTGAATCAAACAAGCTTGCTGCATGCCTGTAAAGTCTGCATGTCTTATTCATTATACGTACAACTGCAAATCTGATACTTTTTTTCTGTTTTATTACAGAAAGAGTGACTTGTTTGTGAGGAATTCTGGAATATACTTTAATTTACGTAAAAGAACTAAGAATGGATTGTGTTCCCATGAACAGCATGTGCTTATCTGGAACTGATCTAAAGTTGAGGATCCCCAACTCCTGATGAAGGGGTTGAGTAATAATTGAATCTTTTCAGTCTGTGTACTTTTTGGTAATTAAATTTTGGTTTTAGAAACTGACACAAAAAAACGAAAATGAGGGTGATTTTATTTAATTTTTATTTGAAACTACAATTTTTCAGTTGTGCATCATAAAAAGAAAAACGCAAGCCAACAAAAGTTATTATTTACTTTGTGAGAAACGGGATGTTATAGATTGATGCGATGTGGATCGGCCATCTTCCCAATTCACTAGCAGACTTTGATTCTGACCATGGAGTCATGGCTTTGGAAGCTTACGATTACAAAGTTTTTGAAATGTCTGCAGGTTTGTCCTCTGAAGCCATCTCCAGACGCCTGTCAGGGGAATGTGGGGAAGAGAGAGATTTTCAGCAAGAAATGTCAGAAAATTGTGTGCGTAACATGTACCTGGGTCTCATCACTTGAAGCTGGCTGTAGATTCAGTTTTCTCTGCTCAATAGCTCGGAAACCAAAGAAACAACACCTCTTTTTAATTTGTGCCCCTTAGCGTACAGGTTACAAAACTCTTTTTGTCAAAACCCGTCTCCCTCCGCTTTCAATAAAATACATTGATGCAAACAGACAGGTTCGCTTAGGGACCGTCTGCAAAGTGCCAAACCCCAAAGACCTGAAAATGGTCAATAACTTCACTTGAAAATGCTTTAATATTTCCAAAATCAAGCCACAAACACCACTGATCACCTGCAAGCTGTACTACAAACCTACTTATGTGAAAAATGTGAAAACGTTTAGAGAGAAATTATTTTAAATCATACAGAAATAGCACAGATCAGTGAACAAATGATAGATCATTGGTATACATCCCACAATGGCAGGTGATGATGATAACAGGTACCAGCACACCTGCCTCCCCTGACCACACATCCCCGCTGCTTTAGGCACTACATGGCCTATTTCTGTCCATTGTAGAGACACATCAAGTGTCTGCCATATTACCTGGGGCAAGACTTTAATAAAAACGTGCAGGTTTTCAGAGGTTTGGTTTTGAGTTTTATGTGTTTAAATCTGAATTGTGTGTATGCAGTTTAGCTGCATCCTTGTTTTTTCCTTTGTGAGCTGTTGGTTATCCTTTACATCACTTTTCAGGCTCACCCAGTTTTCTCATGCTCAGTGTGGAATAAATCATATAAAAAGTTGCTTTTTTTGCTCAAACATGGCATTTCTACAGTTTTTTATCCTGCAGCTCTCAGAACAGATGTATCTATCAGTAAACTTCTCTGTTATGTAAAGGAAAAACTCATTTTAAGTTTGCATTTTTTATTATTAATTCAATTAGTTTGTTTTGTTTTGATATGTTTTGAATGTTACATTTTTAATGTTATTGTTATTGTGAATCGTATTCTAATGTGCTAATGTTATTATGTACAAAATGTCCTTTTTCAGATATTTGTAAGAAGTTTAGGTGCAAACATTTTTTCCTGAAATAATACATTTTATAAAACTATGGATATAAGGTCCATGACATCACCCTTGAACACTTTTTAAGCTAAAATTTGGTTTGTCCATTACCTGATATAAAACAAAATGGTAAAAATGTTTAGAAAACAAATTTCATAGCAGCCACACTGCAACAGATTTTTGATGTTTGAAGGCCAACTCACATTTCAGTTTTGTGTACAAGATTTTTCCCGTAATATGTCATTTATTTAGATTTCGAAACCGATGGAAGCTTGTTGGCTCCATTTTGTCCTATTTTTTTCATACGAGCACAATTTGAGTTGGCCTTCAAAATTAAAAACTCTATTGCTGTGGGTTGCCTTGAAATCTCAACTTCTTTTTAGAGTGTTTCCATTGTGTTTATTTCCTGAATGCCATGCTAGTCCATGGCTATCACTCTAAAGACTAAACCTTGCTTGGCTAAATAAGATGAATAAAAAATCATTAATTAAAGGCAAACTGAGCAAAATTGTATTTCCTGTGATGTGTGCAAATACATTTATATTTATTCCGAGTTAAGTATTCCTCTGAAGTTATCCCACCTATTCAAAAGCAGATCCAACCATCTCCAAACTGACTAAGTCCTACTCGCCCCAGCATCCTTCCCCCTCACCACTCTAATGGTGGTCCACTCGGACACATCCGAGCGCAACAGATTTCTGCACATTCGTACCCAGCCACTCTCTCTTGCAAACATAAGGCAAGGCATCCAGATTACATAAACTTGAAACTTATGTTCATGTCTCCGTTTTAGAACATTATATCACATTTCCGCAGTTGATTAAACACTGTTTAGGTCCCTTCTGTATTGGTTTCTGGAAGAGGAGTGGGAGGTGGTATCTGGCAGTACAACAGAACCTGGACCATAATGCTACTTGTGCCATTTTTGTGCTAAACTGAACAACTTGTTACCATTGTGACTAATTGATCAAACACCTACAATGTGGGTCTTGACAGCAATGGTAGATGTTGGTTTCTGGGTGGGTTTTGACACGTAAAAAATACAATTCTTTTTGCATGTTTCCTGTTATATATTTCGAACAGTTTGCTTTTAAAACACAAAGACTTGTGTGTGTTGAGATGGAGAAAGTTGGAATAAAGGAATACCGTTAGCTTGCACTAGAGTCAAAGCTAGCAAAAAGGAAGAGAAATGTGTCGGATGAAGACAGTGGCTTTCTCTGGGCTTATCTCTGCTGTTCCAGACTCTCACAGAGTCACACGTCCCAGTGATTGAGTGGAGAGACAGTCTCTTGATCGCTCTTAACCCAGAAACCACTGATCCCTGGTCCCGCACAGCTAGAGGTCACATGATCTGCAGAAATCACTCACATCCCCATACAGCCTGTAAATAAATACTGCTGTCTCAGAGGAACACCCTCAAGACTCCCTCCGGTGCTTCTTGACATCTTTCATGTGGAAGCTTTTGAGCCGTAGCAGTTCAGCTCTGACCCACCAGCATGTGCCAGTTTTAGGAAAATGCACAAATCAGTCAGGTATTATCCTTGTGTTTTATTTGTTCTGGGAATGGCGCTTTTGAAGATAGGCCCTTCCATGAGGGTGGATCTTTGTTGTGTGCCTCCTTTATTCTGATTATATCTGAGTGCCTATTTTGTCTTAATGAGATTATAGCTCCGTTCTACAACCAAGTGCCACCACAGACCCATATAAGGCATTTACATCTACATAATTTACGTTATTTATTGTAAATTTATTTTGGTAGAAATGCCAACCAGTGTTTATATTCTTTGACTCTTTAAAATTGTTTATGGTTTTTGCATTTTTATGTTTTATTTTATTTTTATTTGACAATCTTATATTTAAATGAATTCCTGTTTTATGCTTAATATGTCAAAAATAACTAGATTGTTAAAGTTTGTACACAAGATTTAATGTTGGCTTAGGAAGTTTTTTTATAAGCTTATTGGAATAGTTGTCAAGATAGTCAGTGACATACAAAGTTCCCCATGCCAAAATGAGTGATATAACCCCCGTGTCTCTCTGATTTCCCTAAGCTGAGATTTGGATCTCATAATTTGGTTGCTAGTGACATAACGTTTACTTTAAGTGAAATAAACCAATTATTTTCCTAAGATGAGATAGCGATAGGGTAAATAGATTGCTACGATAAACAATCTGGTTACCTTAGAGGGGTCAGTGACCGAAAAAAATGTTCATTTTGTGACCATGAGTGGTATAAATCAACCCCTATGTCTATGTTTTTCCAAATGTGAGATAAAGATATGCTAAATTGGTTGCTATTGTAAAAGCCTTGTTGCTAGGAAGGGGTTAGTGACATAATAAATGATTGTCTTTGACGCTATAAGTTAAATAAACCAGCTTGATGTGCCTTGCATCTGCTGCACATGTTTTCTGGGCATCTAAAGTTCTCAACATTCCCCATTTCTTTGTTCTTATTCAAAAGAGCTTGAACAGCACATCATGAAATCAGTCTTTGTCTGGGAGTGACCTTGTTGAAGTATAATCACCTTGTGTCTTGTTGCTGTGCTCAATTGTACCATAACCAGAATTTGTGCACCTTATGAACCAACATATGTCATATTTAGGCTTAAGATTTATATTTAAAAAGATGTCCTGTACTGTATTAAATACAGTTTAGTTGCTGTTAAAGCTGAAACCACATTCCTGATATAATATATTTGTCAGAGCCCATTGTAAAAAGTAGAATTGTTGAATATATCTATTTAAAATGCAGAATTATTCAGGATAGCCGTCTCTAATTATTGAGCTGAAGGTGTTCAGTTTGCAGAAGGTGTTATTTCAGCATTTTAGCACTGCTGACGCTCGGTCTACACCAGCCAGGTTCTTTTTAAGCCTTTATGACTCTGACAGTTCATTATCAGCCTATCGGCTGACAGCATGACAGGTCTAATCTGAGCCAATCACTGCAGCTCCTGATTTGTTACCAGTGGGCAGAAAAGAGGAAGTCGATAGATGGATGCGCTCTTATCTCCTGTCCTTTATACATGCTGCTTAATTGTAATGTGACATGTTGTTTCCACCTAAGCTTATTCTCATTACATGCAACAAATGCACATAGAGCTGGTTTGAGCAGCTTTGGTGCCGTTCGTTTTCTCCTTCACTTTAGTTACTGAACAGGTTCGCTGCTAATGAGCACATGGTTTTGGGTGAGTAAATTTAAGCAAAATGTAAAGAATTTTTAAAGAATCCTTATAGTTGTCATTGACGTCAATGACGAGATGTGACAAAACAACAGATGAAAATCTCAGCTTTGACAGGAGCAAATTTCAAGCTGTGAAGCACAAAACTGTAGGAAATTGAAAAAGCAGATAATAGAACAGCAATGCAGCAGCCTCCAGAGAGGCTTTTCCAGTCTTTTCTGGACGGTTAAAATGGATATTAATTTTAATCCAACCTTCACGTCAACACATGAAGGACGAGCCAAGAAATATACCGCATAACTAAAATAATTGATATGTTTGAAAAGCTACTGTAGTAAATGTAACGCAAGAAACCTCAGCATTCCATTTAATTTATTTAGTCAAGTTTCTTGATGGAAATATATAGTTATTTTTAATGAGGATTAATTATCAACTTAATCGCACAAGTAAACATTTCCTTTTTGATTTTTGAACTGGTGTCTGAATGTTAT